>CAVLJG010000002.1:3531213-3612399 GCA_963669975.1 Acanthoscelides obtectus | reverse complement strand
GACTTTCTTGAAACCAATTTCGATACATAGTTCTTTAGGTACGAATAATCCGTCAACTGTAAAGCCTTGAATGTCAACAAACGCGATCCTCATGATGTCTGATGCGGAACTGAGAGTCCTTCGTTGCTTACGAGATGGTTTTAATAACTTCGGTGAGGGGGAAGTACTCGATTAAGCAGTCATGTATAATGATGCAGTAGGCCTTGGTGTTGGTTGGAAAGCCAGTATCGGCTTCGATATCCAATCTAACATCAACAGTTGATGATTTCATGGTTTCCTCTTGTTTGGAACAGTCAATAACAAACAAAGCGCGATTTTTAAAAGCGGTATAATCTAAAAGACATCTCTTCAGAGGAGAAGAAGAAGTTGTATAGCTGGTTTGAAAGTCGCTATAGTTGAAATGAGCTTCAGTAAAGTGATTGTTTGCAAAGTCCAATTGCATACGTTCGTTGGGATAGTATTCACCATTTAAAGATACTCGAATACTAGCAGCATTCACGTGATCAAACAGGGTAGGGTCTGAGGTTGCGACGTCACGTTTACCGGTTTGGAAACATACTATAATGAAACGTGGTCTTTCGATTGCGGTGCTAGTTTTAACTGACCATATTTCTCTTCTCGCATCTGCGGTAATTGCAGGCAGTTCATTCAGATCCCATTTTCTAAACGGTATAAGTATCGGCTTATCAGTTTGAATAGCTTTCAAAAGTTGTTCTTTCACATCATCACTCGGGTAAATATGTTTGATTTTCAGTTCCATGCTTTCAATAGTTATTTTCGCTGTCGTCGTCGTTCCAGTTTTTTCCTTGATAATGATACAATCGTTATCGTTTCTAGCTCTCACAAATCTGAGAGTTTGTCTGCCACACGTAATCATAGGATAATCATTGAAAATGTTGAAAATATGTTTAAGCGGCATTAGCAAGCTAAAAGACTTGTTATGTGTTGACGCCATTATAGGTGTTGAAGGATAGTTCCATCCAGCTATAGCCATATGATTTGAGTCTTCCTCACTGTAACATACGTAAGCTCGGACAGTACTTACAATACCAGGATCACGTACTGTTTCAACTTCTCTAGCGGATTCACTGTAAGTGCAAGAGTCAAATAGGAAGGCACCAAAGTTTGGAGCTAAAGATACATCTCCTGCTCCTCCTCCTCCAGTTATTTCAACTTTTCCTTTGATAGATAGAAGGGAAGCGTTCATTGCAAAGAACGAATCTACTTGATTGATGCTAAATTCCACAACATCATTACAATTAAATGACTTGATGAACGGCGTATAAGATCTATACTCAGCCTTGCGAATAGATTCATCGAATGCTGGAGATCGATATAGATCAAACATCGGAGAAGTATGTGATGCTGCTGCTGCTGCCTCCTCAGTTTTTCTCTTTTTGTACATGATTCTTGGTGTTGTTGACATGATATCCAAGTGAGCGTAGAAACAGGATATTTGATGTAGTTAGTAGTAGATGTCGTCGCTTAGGTGCTTGGGGTAATACTGAAGTTGCCTTGGAAGCACCACTATGTCTTATAATCACTAATCCCATCTGCGCTTCGCTCTCAACTCCAACAAAAGAGTACTAGTTTCACCTTGAAAGTTTACAGGACGACCGTCTTGATCTAAAGCCAACACTGTGATGTTGGTTATTTCTTGTTTCGGTATAACAGGTAGATATAGTAAATTTACAGGTGTTTCGACTATAGCGTATCCAGGATCGGCTGTCACAGCAAATTCGTAGATCGTGTGTGCAGGCGTGTCTCCGTCAAAGGCTCCCGACGTAATGTTAGCATCAAAGTGTATGGTTGATACTTTTATTATGTTTACAGGTAAATCAGAAGAATGCTTTTGACCAGGATTAAGATCTTTTTTCCGAGAATCCCAATAGATGTCCAAGATTATCGGTTCTGATAAAAACTATTTTATAATACTTGCTAAAGATTTCACATTGCAGTGTATTATTGTTAGGTTTTAGAGAAAAATAATCATCCGGAGGAGCAACTTCATTTTCAAGATTCATTTGCGTTCGTATAAATGTTTCTATGTCGGTAATTTCATAAACAACCTGTCGGAAACTCGATGACTTTTAATTGACCACCACCACCACCACCTATCCGGTCCGATATAATAAAATTTATCTCCTTTTTCAATATTCGGTATGGAATGTATGAAGTAAAAGACCTAAGCGCCAATTCATAATCTTTTTTCGGATCCAACACTATCGGTGTTGAAGGACGAAATGAAAATATATGAGTAGTGCTATTGACTCTCAACAACTGCGACATGATGAATGAAAAAATATAGCTGTGTACTAAGCATTTATTCAAGTTTTTTTTTTGTTTATTTTCGAATGGATAATTTACAGAAATAACAATTTGCTTGAGCAGTAGCCGGTCCATCCCAATGTGTTGCCCAATCAGGTCTGTTGTAGTGAACATAGCATGGAAGTCGTATTTGAAGATCAAAATTGGATGTGTATTCTGCAGGCAGTTTGTGCCATATACTCAATAATTCTGCAGGTCTCACATTGCTTATTAAATATTCCAGCGGCGGAATATTCTTCTCAAACTCTTCTAATGTAAATTCCGATAATGTTTTATTATCCATCGTTGTTGTTGTTATTGTTATTGTATAGAAATTTCAAACACAATTGTCCGCAATTAACTTGATTATAAGTTTGGTAAGGATCGTTGTTGTAGAAAATTTTAGCGTTTTTCAGATATCAAACAAGTTCCTGTGGAGGCTTCAGGTTACCAAATGAATCGAAATACTCAACGTTGTTGTTTATCTTTTATAAGCTACCCAATGAGTTCCGTTGTTTTGTGAAATATCTAAGTTCACGACGGCGCATTCTCTTTTACGTGGACCGTCTCGTGGTAAAGTGTCACGCATGAAGACACCTCGGAAATGAGGTATGTTCAAGAGCTTCGCATATTGCTTTATTTCATAATCATAAAGCGCTTTCTTGGGTAGCTTGATGTTTAGTTTTTTTGACTTTTTTTTTGAGGTACAACCCATAACCACCTTTAGCATTTTTTCTCAAATACAATCCTTTGCCCAAAGACTCCATAGCTTTGTTATGGCGATGGTCTTCCTCCAATTGCTTTTGTGCATTCTTGGCATCAACGACCGTTTTGGCCACACCTGCAGCTCCCCCTGCGAGCGCCCCCAAGGCACTTAATCCGGCGAAAAGGGGGATCAAGGGTAGGAATCCCCCAGATTTTCCTTCGATCGGAATTATTCTCGGTAGTCGAACTTTATGTTTTCCACCTGCACTCTTCACCGCTAATCTTGCCGCTTTAAGAGCAACCAATGCAGACTTTTTTAATGTCGTGGTGGTGGGAGCATTTTTCTTCAAGGACTTTGTGATTTTCGTGAGAACACCTCGTCGAAAAGATGATTTCTTCTGCCCCATACCCAATTTTCGCTTAACTTTCATTGCGGTGGTTGTAAGCCAAGCTGCAGTCTTTTCTCCTAGTGAAGCGTCAGGTGCTTTTACACGTTCCCAGGCTCGGTTCTCAAGAATCCAATCAGCTTTGTGTCTGTCTTTCAAATTTTTGTATAAGGCGTATGCAATATCGTGGTCTCTTGCAGCACGATCCAATGGGTTCTTTCCAGGATCTCCTCGTGCTAACCTCTTCTTTAATTTAGTCCCCGCTGAAAATATACATATACATGTGTGAGAATGAAAAAAAAATATCCTAATCTGTCGCACACTTACGTCCCAGGAACTGATACGAAGGTACGTGGAGTTCTATCGGAAGATTATTTATCAGAGAGTTTACAACACCTTCACCCTTGTACGTTAACATGAGAACTGTTGATGATGCGTTAGCAATATCTACATATATACTTTTACACATTCCTTATTCGAACGCCACACGATGAAGGTTGTTCAACAAGAGCAGTCATTACCCATTGATAACTTGGATTTTACAGCAAAAACTCAACATAGTAAACATGGTAAATTGTTACCGAATTCGTTTCGCGCTATCATCTGCGGACCAAGCGGATGTGGAAAAACGAACGTAATGCTGGCGCTGCTTTTCCATCCAAACGGTGCTAAGTTTAAAAATGTTTACGTTTATTCAAAATCGTTGTATCAACCAAAGTATCAACTGCTTCAAGAAGTGATTTCCGCTGCTAAGGGTGTTGGCTATTTCCCATTTAAGGATAACGAGGAAATTATAAGTCCAAGTAAGGCTAAAAATAGCTCTATATTCATATTTGACGACGTGTCGTGTGACGGTCAGCAGAAAATTCGAGAGTATTACTCCATGTGTCGTCATAAAGATATCGATGCTGCATATCTCTGCCAAACATACTCTAAAATTCCAAAACAGCTCATACGAGACAACTGTAACATTATAGTACTATTTAAGCAGGATGAAATTAATCTAAAACATATATTTGATGAGCATGTATCTCCAGATGTTACTTTTGATGAATTCAAAAAGATGTGTTCGGAATGTTGGGCAGAAAAGTACGGTACGTTAGTTATTGTTAAAGACTTTCCTCTTAATTATGGTCGATACAGAGTAGGATTTGATAAGTACATAAAATTGTAGGCTTATCATGTACGCCATCATTCAGTAACATGATGTCAAAGGACCAAGTTGCCGTTGCTAGTCATAAAAGAAAGATCGCAGAACTTGCTCGAGCTATACGTAAAAAGTATCTTACTTTAAAGTTAGGTCAAACTGCAGAAGATGAATCTATTAGAAAACTTTTCAAACCAATATCTGAACCTCTTAAGCAAATAGCTAAGACTCAGCAGCATCCTTCATTTATTATTAAAAAAGAGGAAAAATTGAAACAGGATGATGATGATGATGATGATGTATTCACACAGAACCCAAACTATCTCAATTTAGAAGACGTGGCTTCAACTGATGAACAAGGTAATATACCGCCGAGACCTGAAACACCACCACTACCTGAAGAAATGCGTCCTGCTGATTTTTCACAAGAAGCAATAGAAGAATACTTAGATCAATATCCCCCAATAAGCCATAATTATTTACAAGATTTTTGGACACAAAACGATAAAATTGATAAAAATTATGGACCTATATATACCGACAACATTGGTTGGATGTTAGGTAAACGCCGAATTAAATTTGATAGAGCGACTGGCCAAATACAGATATTACCTGAGGGGACAAACTTAGCAGGTACATGGTTTCGTGGCACACCTGGGCTGTATCAACTTTTATTCTATAATGACCCAAACTATGCAGATGCAGATTTACAACCCTATAAAAATCTATTGCAAAGTACCGGTGTTCATTTAGATTCGCTTGGACGCCTAAAAGGTTCGACAGGATTTAAATATAATCACATTATTAAGCCTCTCTTTAAAGATGTGCAGAAAAATAAAGGTACAATTGTCACACGATCAACATCTACAAAAATACGTAGTCCACTTAGTCGATCATTAACAAGATCCACTCCCTCAACAACAACAACAACAACATCATCAACATCAAAACCGCCAACAGGAAAAGGTATCGGTGATTACTTGACATACAACGAGGAACCAATCGAATACGTGTACTGGGATGATCCCAATGAATTAATCGATCGACTTAAACTCCTTATGGCATCTCAGGAAGCTGGCAATACGTCGCATGATAATGAAATAGTAGCCATCCTCAACGAGCTAAAAGAAGCTAATATAATACAGTAATCTAGTTCCTTGGTCTTTCATTTACACGATGAGTCTTGATAAATTCGGACGTCGCTTTGATAAACAAAAGACACTTCCGTATATGCGTACACCGCCAAAGTTAACACTACCCCATACTTCTGATGGAAATGTTGACTTCAAGAACGTAAAGTTGTGTAATATAAAAGATCCCACAGATAATTCAGATGCGGCAACTAAAAAATACGTAGATACTTCAGTGATTGATTTAAAAAAAATAACAGCAAAAACAGATCAAATAACAGAGTTTATTTCGAGAAATCCGCCTACTTCTGGTAAACATATGGCAACAAAAAAATATGTAGATGACTCTATTGCAAATATAACAACAAGAATAGAACAGGAGTTGGCTACAATTAAGTCTCATACCGATTTGACTCCAATACGGAAAAATATCATTGAATGAATTACAACTTTTGCAAGGACGCACATCATATATATCATTGAAAACATTCGATCTTGCTAAGCGTATAAAGCCGATGGAACAACAATTTAAAGCGTTAAAACATGATGACGTACGCCAAGGAGAAGCTACAACTAGTTAACGAGCTGCACAAGCCTGCTCGAAAAAATTATCTAAGACGACGTACCATCATTAAAGGCTTAGACGATTTATGGCAGACGGACTTGGCTGAAATGCGACCTTATGCTCATCAAAATAAAAATTTCAAATTAATTCTCGTCGTAATCGATTCTTTTTCCAAGTTTATGTGGACTAGACCGTTAAAGACAAAGACGGGTGAGGAGATAACTCGTGCGTTTTCGGATATCCTCGCACATACGGAACGTACGCCGAAAAATCTACAATCTGATCAAGGTAAAGAATTTTACAATAGTAAATTTCAAACTTTAATGAAGAAGCATGATATTAATCATTATAGTACATATAGCATCAAGAAAGCGGCCATTGCTGAAAGAGCCATAAGGACGTTGAAAAATAAACTTTACAAATACTTTAGCTTAATGGGATCGTATAAATGGATTGATATATTACAAAGCATTACCAATGAATACAATGGAACACGTCATCAAACCATCGGATGTAAACCATCACAAATTAATAAATCCAACGAAAAATGTATCTTAAATCGAAAATATACTCATTTAAAAATCGCGGGCCCGCGTAAGTTTAAAGTTGGTGACATTGTACGCATCAGCAAAACCAAAATGCTATTCGACAAGGGATACGTTCCAAGCTGGACAACGGAATTATTTAAAGTTACTAAAATTAATATTACCAACCCTGCAACGTACATGCTCGAAGATATGCAAGGTGCACCGATCAAAGGAGCCTTTTATGACGAAGAATTACAGAAAACAGCCAATCCAGATGTTTATTTAGTTGAAAAAGTTTTACGTCGTAAAGGTAAAAAAATGTACGTCAAATGGCTTGGCCTTGATGCAAAACATAATAGTTGGATTGACAATGATGCGATCGTCTAGGTGTATGGGGTGGGGGGGTTTCTGCTAAAAGTGAGTTCTCAGTCGGTTGCAGTCAGTCAGTCAGTCAGTCAGGCAGCTAGTAAAAAAAAAAAATGGATACCAGTGGTAGTGGTTCAAGTTGCAGCGAGTTTGACCTCACCACCAGCAGCTCACACGAATCATCTGTAAACTACGACCGTGAGCTGGATGCTATTCTGGAAAGGTACGAAGAAGCGGCCAAGAACGAGGACCATTATCTGCTGTACACGCAGTTTCCAAATGGATCATACCAAATTGGATGCGGTCTAAGCCCAGCGAGATCATTTACTCCTGCTGTAATTGTGTGGAACTCATCACGGTTGAAACTATCTTTCAGTTCCTATGAGTGGGAACAATTAATCACCCAGCTCAATGTGGTAACGGTGAAGGAGACGGAGGAGCAGGAGGAGGAGAAGAACCTTCCTGACAAGTATGATCCTGTCGAAATCGAGTGCGGTGACTATTGCAGAATTCGACGACTAATCTATGATAGTACGAAAATTCTCGAAATAACCAAGCACAACATTAGTTTCTACCTCTCAGAAATGGACGTGAACGCTCTTTTAGAAGCAAATAATGAACTTTTAGTACCGTATATGTCTATGCTAGAAACTGTTGAATTTCCAAGCTATTATTATAATGCGCTTAAGATTGTTCGAGCTAGTTTTAATGATCAAAATTATACGTTTTCAGATGCTATTCAAAAATTGTATACATTTAAGCTCGTAGGCTGTACTTTACAACATATAGCGTTAGGACAACATATATTTTTCTATAGACATAGGATCGCTAATGATCTTGAACGATTTTAATAAAGTTTTTGTAAAAATGCATATCTGTCGTTTCATTATGATATACGTCACGTAACGTGACACGTGACGTGACGTGACACGTGACGCACGTGACGTGACACGTGACGCACGTGACGTGACACGTGACGCACGTGACGTGATACGTGACGCACGTGACGTGATACGTGACGCACGTGACGTGCACACTTTGTTCAAAAATACCAAAAATATGTCTTGATAGCCCGAAGAACCGCGCCACAACATCAGAAGTAATGTTAGTATTATGTGTGTGCGTGTTTTTTTTTTGTTTTTGAACACGCTAAGTTTTGAACTCCAACCACGCACTAACATTGCTTCTGATGTTGCACACCTCTGACGACTCAAGCTATCAGGACATCTTGTTGTTGTTGTTGTGAACTCTTCTTACTAGAAAAATCTAACGAAATCAATAAAACATTTTTTTATAAATATTCATTTATTAAATCTAATTACATACATGTTTGAAAAAATATATATATATATATAAATGTTAGTACTACATACATGTTTGAAAAAATATATATATATATATAAATGTTAGTACAATAGATAGAGAGAAACTGGAGGACGAATGAACGCTTTTTATATATTTTTTTGTAATTTGTTTGCTGTGATGTTTTTTTTAAAACTCAATATCGCTGTCTACATCAGATTCATCAAATCGGATTCGGATGTTATTTCTAGACCTATCATGTAAGGCATCTCTGCAAGATTCCTGGTCTTTTAGTTCAAACACTACGCTTTTAAAGCAGCTGTGACACCAATTATACTTTTTTTGGTATACGTTCAAAATAATGTCATGTGCATCGTGAACCTCGTGAGAATGGTCATAGCAGGCAAATAAACGTTTATTTAAAGTTTTATGTATTTCTTTAAATTTAGATAAACAATTTTTACATACGTGTAGGTAATATTGGTCCAGCCAATATCCACTTGTCCATAGACAGTAACTAGAATAATCTTCAAAAACATAACCCCAATCTGATTTTCCTAATATAGTGTGAATTAAATTTGGATCTATTTCTTTGTGACATCTAATAAAGTTAATTCCTGTATATGAAGAATCAAGATCATTTTTGGCTTCTTTAATCATAGCGTGCCATTTATATAAAGGAAATTGTTTCACAATTTCCGTAGTTAATTTCCATGGTAGTGGAGACTGCTCCATGAATTCTACTGCTGATGATGTTATTGATTCGCAAATTTTTCTAACAGCTAACTCTGATAATGTTGGGGCATTCATCTATAACAAAAAAAAAAACGCTATTATAAGATACTGTAATGCCCCCACGGAAGTGTGTCAAAACTGTTCGGAATTAAATAACGTTTGTCGTCATACGGACTTAAACTAATTTTTGACTGTTCAACAGAATATACGTTGTGTGCATACGACCTGATACAGCGTTGTGTAGCTGTTTTTTCCTTAAATTCTTTCAAACATTCAACATAATCCTCAAATGCAATTTTATTTTTAACAACATTGTACTTAACCCCTTTAGATTTTTTAACCACCTTCCCACCCTGCACCTTGTAACTATACATTTTGCTTCGAAGTCCAACAAAATGTGTCATAATTTTACCGTTATTTTCATCTTTCATTAGACCCGGCACCTTTTTGTTCTTACGCAGTATTTTATATATGTTATTTTCAGGATAATCCGAAGTATCAAATTTACTGGAATCAGCTTTAATGATCTCCTCATATGCATCCTCACATTGCAATTCGTAGATAAAACTGTCTGTGTCCATGTACATGAGCTTACACCTTTCTGCACCCATTTTTGGTAGCATATAGGTGTAATGAAAATCGTACATGACTAGTTTCGATAGGTCTAGAATTGCCTGCCCTACATACAGAGGTTTGTTAAACGTTATTTCAGCCTTGTTCAATTCGATAACCACCAGATTTTCCTCTAAAATTGTGCGACTGTGGAACCGAAAACTCGAAATCAAGTTTGCTGCCCCATAGCGACCACCCCAAGATTTAACGATTTTACATACGCGGTGCTTACGTATATTTTCCATGGTCTTACCGAATACTGCATTATTCATTAATTTAAAAAGATTTTTTTCGAAATCATTCCGGGCTGCAGCTCTACATCGAGTATTCAACTCGATGTAGGGTTTCAGCCAGGCTGCTTGTTTAAATTGTAAAATTTTATGGATTTTCGTTAACTTTAACCCATTAGCTAGCATTTGTTTTAAATTTTTATAGTGAACCGTGTACTCTTTTTTATCCGTAAGTGTTGCCATTAATTTCGGCAATTTTACCCCGCCGTCGCTGGGTGGTACGCTATGTTCTGCCGCAAACGGAAAATCTTTGTGTTTATCGTGCAGTTCTTGTGGGTACGATAGATCGACTTGTAGCACGTACCCTACGTCAGAGTCGTCGGGTATTGACATCACATCAAACGATGTTACATCATCTACCCATTTGAACCCTCCGTAGGGTAAGGGTTGCTGCATAGCCTTCCCATATAAGCTATTCACATCCAGGTACATAAGGTACTTGGACGGCTTTTCAGGATCATATTCGGGCATATATTTATTGTTGGCCTCCGAAAATCGGTTGCTACACACCGAAATTCCACCTCTTATAGCATTTTCGTAAAACATCACCATATCTAGATCCTTTAGTAGTTCTAACTTACACCCAGTGTATTTGAGCATACAGTCCCACGTATATCCGGGCATTGTATAGTACCACGCAGGATCCAGACCATAGGTGGAGAAACATTTTTTACGCAATTGCTCAAAAACGTCGGCAAGAAGCAGAATATCTGTTTTTAAATATATATCAGAATACTCTCCTAACGTTTTAATGTTAAACTGTTGCCAAACAGATTGCGCATGAGCATACTTCTCGTCACTTACACTTTCATCGTTTAATTTATTGTAAAATTTTTCAATTGGGGGCAAAGTCGTTTCATTTAATTTTTTCAACGAATCAATGTAATCGTAACAGAAAACTCCTTTCTGTGTTAATAATTTGAATTTATCTTCATCTAAATTTTGAAATTCCCTTTGTAAAATTTTCTTTTCTGATACTGCTAAAATTGAAGCTAATTCATCAAGAGACGCCCCCATAAATCGAAAAGAGTCTATAAACCGCAATTTAATGTTATTTTCATCTGAGTGCAGCGTAAAGGAGATGTATTTATCTTTGTTGATGGGAAGTAGACTTAAGCGACCTTTTTTACATAAATTCGAAATCATAAAGTGACTATCGTACCCACTTAAATTATGGAATATAACCGGCACAACAAACAATTTTCTAAAGTTCAGATTGCATGCTTGGTGTGCGTAACCTCTGAACTCTCCACTGAAATGGTTGTGATCTCTAACGATTATGTCTTTTTTTGTTTTTGAAAATCTCTTACCGCAAATATGACATGATGTTGCCTTACATGTGTCTAATTTTTCAATCATAGGTACGCTTGTTTTTATTTTTGAGTTTACAAATTGCGCAACACCAGCCATACGATTTGCAAACCAATCCATACAATCTGCACCTCGAAAGCTCTCGAAATAAGAAAGGCTATCATCATAGCTGCATTTTACATAGAAACCAGCACTATACGGAACGTGTTTTTGATATTTTATGGTTTTAGTTAAATTTACGACGCTACTTTCTTTATGATTTTCTAATTGACATTCAAAATCTGCATAAACAACAAAAGGAGTATTTTGTTGGTATGTAAAGTTTTTAAATTCAACGCAGCTCTCTTTAGGAAGGTTAATTTTATATTTATTAAATTTAGAACACAGTTTTTCATGTTCAACTAATTTATTTTGCTGATGGAAATAGTTCAGACATCTATCGCATATAAATTTTTTCTCACGATGTTTATTTAACTGGCTACTAATAAGACGCGAAAGATTTTTAATCCAACAATAGTGATATTTAATTTCATCGATTGAATCATTATCTTCATTTGCTGGCGCTGGTGGGGAGCATCATAATCATTTAAACGCGGATAATATTTATTTTGAGCTAAAAGTAAATTAACATGCGTATCCCGTTTATTTTCCGTTAATCTTGCTGGTACTACTATGTAAAATGATTTTTTTTCTGTTTCGATCAATTCTAAAGCGTAAACATTGACTGAAATGTTATTCATCTTTTCAAATTTTGAAATTTTTGTTAGCAGCATAGGACTATCTAAATTTTCTGTTTGTAAAACGTCAGTAAAGTGTGGATATGAGGAGGTTAGTTCTGCATGTCTTTTTTTGCTAGGAGTCCGAAGAGCGCTTACAATGGCCCAGTAAAAGCAATTTTGATCTATATTTTTAATGTTTATACAAGCATTTTTCTTTATAATCGGTTCTGGTAGTCTAATATAAGATGAACCGTTTCCCAATTGATATTTACTGATATTAACAACTAAGGAAATAATTTTATTTAACGCAAATCCCGAATCTTTTTCAGCAAATTCCGATAATTCGTTTAAAAGTTTATCTTTAACATATATCTTAAACCACTCGTCTATTTGAGTTGATGTATCAATAATATGATTTTTAGTATTAATATATTTAATTCCCAAAATTTCATTATCCCCCGATTTCCTAATAAACTCCCCGCAAAATGTTGTATTTACTTTGAGCGCACAATGGGTGTTCAAAATATTCCTAATTTTCCTTTTAAAAACAACTACACAATCTGCTAAAAATTGATTCAAGTCCTTATGACGCAAATTAGCTATGGAACCGGTTTTTATTCTACTTTGAAAGCTCGATTCTACATTTTCCCATCTAACCCTCTGACCCAATGTTAAGTGAAGTCCTGCCCCAATATGTCTAGTTAAAATCAACTTTCTAAAATGTTTAAAATGCCCCAAATTTGTTTCTACTTTTCTACAGGTCCCTACAGATAATTTATTTTGCCTTCTACTACGAATTACCCGTTTACATAATCTAATTTGTTTTTCTATTCGTTTCAGCCACACTTCCGCGTCTCTGATTGTAAAATTATCAAATAAAATTTTCCGTAGACTAACAATTGATAGTAGAACACCGTCTGTTTGTTTGATGATCTTTTTAACCTTATTTGAAGACATTTGAAAAGACGACATTTTTTTTTTCAAGCAAACACATTACTCAAAAATATATAAAAATGCTCACCCTGTCCTCCTCCTGTTCTCTGCTTTGTTAATTTTCCACTATTTTGAATGATGCTAGCGGTCGGCTTTTCCCTACGTCCACTTCCCCTTGGAAGATGATCGAGTATTTTCCGTGAAAAAGTTCGTCGATGACCGGCTGGTACGTTTCCGTCACCCGCTGTGGTAGAAATAGCACTTCCGGTCCTAAATCTAGTAGCACGGCTTCCCCAAATTTCGACTTGACCACTTTAGCTGCTTGGATTGCAAATGGTGTCCCGACTGGTAGGTCCTTTAATTTTCTGATAGGTTTGCGGTCTACAATCGAAGAAGCAGCATTAATTTTTGATAAATCCATCTATAAAAAAAATTGAGTCGTCTAACTATTTTGAAGCATAACACGAAAAAAAAAAACAGTTGCATTTAGAGACATAAAAAAGAAAAATATTAAATAAAATAGCACTTACTTTTTTTAAAATTTTCGCTCTCTCGTCTCTCTCGAAGCACTAATTGTACTGCGGTCGTTGTTGCAGCTTGCAGCGTTGTGCGTTAAGTGTGAAACAATGATGACTATTGCATGCGCTCGCTCAATATAAGTACGTAGTAGAGATGACACACGCGTGCATGAGATAATTGTATCGTAAATATGCATATTATATGCATCATATTCTCAGTACCATTTTTATCGAGAAAACTGCATGCGCTCGCTCAATATAAGTACGTAGTTGAGATGACACACGCGTGCATGAGATAATTGTATCGTAAATATGCATATTATATTCATCATATTCTCAGTACCATTTTTATCGAGAAAACAACATTCATTGCGGTTGCAGTATTTTTTATATAATTTCTTAGTAATACATGAATGTATCGTTTGTCCGGCGGAAATTCCAATTACAAGTTGCACATGAGAGTAGAATTTTAGAAATATAGAAATTCGTGTATGATTATTGTATATTTGCTGCCTAATTTTTTTTCAGTCAAGATTTTGATTGGGGGGGTAAACGAATTTATATTTGCTATCTGAGATTTTTGACATCATTCTCTATCAAGATGTTGATGTGGGTAGACGTATTATTTTTTATTTCAACTTTCACATACGTGCTTTGCAACGATTTCTCCGAAAAAGACGCTATAGTATACCTAACTCAATATGAACATATCATCGATAATACAACAGATCTCTCTACTTTGCTAACTAACTTGCAAGAAAAGTATAATTTACCAGTGGATGGCTTGTTGAATAATGCAACAATTGAATTTATGAATCGTCCGCGTTGTCAATACAGTGATGCTGAATTTAGAGCAAGTTTTCCATTTCGGAAACATGACCTGAAATGGTATTTCCCTCGAAACACACCTGCGGCCCAAAAAGATGCAGAAATGGCTTTTCAGATGTGGCAAAATGTTTCAAACTTAACATTTACAATGGTTACCAATCCCACTCTATATCCTCCTGATATTACTATAACCATGGTTAGCAAGACTCATTATTTTAGCGCAAACTGTATGGGTAATGATGAATGTCCATTGACATTAGATGATGCTGGCGGCGTTTTAGGACATGCATACTTTCCTGACTCTAGCGGCACCTGTAGAGAAATCCATTTAGATATAAATGAACGCTGGTATTTTGGAAATAATCCTAATATACCCAAAAATCAAACTAGTTTTCTTATGGTGTTGGTTCATGAAATTGGACATGCCCTCGGCATAGCACATAGTGCTTCTCCGAATGCTATTATGTTTGCCTTCTATCAGCATGAGATTCGTGGTCTAGATGTTGATGATATAAATGCAGTACAATATCTATATGGAAGAAAAAACAAATATGATTCAATCCCAAAGTCTACCACCGCATCAGCAATACCAAAAACAACAACAACTATAAGATCTACAACTCGTAAGCAGCCGATCCTCAAAAATTTGTGTGATATTATTCCAGATTTTATGTTTTTAGCCATTGCTCCAGAGTTTTCAAATTACCGATTATATATTGCACATGATATGTTTATATGGAAACTAGACTTAAACGAAATGATTATCCCATCTCAGCCTGAACTTCTTGTCGATTATGTTCCTACAGAATTACGTCAATACACTTTACAACATATTTTCCAATCAACAAACGGTGACTTGATTACCATTGTGTCTCCAAACAACTATTTCTCAGCATCATTCCCTACCATTAAATTTCTTGATAATTTTTCAATTGATATACCCGATAGGGCTCGAATCAATGCTATTTTTCAATCAAACGCAGGACGGTCCTATACCTTTTATAATAATATGTCATATATAGAATTTTCTAACGATTTTACTGATGTGTTGAACAGAGGACGGATAAGAGACATATTTCCTGAATTACCTGAAGATATTTCTCTCGCATTTCGATGGATTGATGGCCATATTTACTTTTTCCGTCACGCAACTTACTATAAATTTAATGAATTTACAAGAAAAGTTGTTGCGACCGGACCATTTCATTGGACTCTATTTGGAGTACCATGCCCCAGCGAGGATTTGTTACATCAACTAAAAACTCTGTTATCTAAACTTGTATCTGTATATCATTAAAAAATACATTTTTCAGAAAGCTATGTTTATTTCGTATTCAGCCTGTTGTCAAACAAAAAAAAAACAGTCGGTTCCTTCGACTCCCCACCCCCCCACCATCATTCTACTACATAAAGTTTCATTTTGAACGGTATCATCCTGTATAATAATAACAGTACATCGTATACAGGTTATGAGACATTCTGACCGACCGACCGACCGACCAGAGGAGCCCACCACGCTATTTAGGTCACGCCTTGCTATATACGATTTAACGATATACCGTCGGTCCATCGATCCGCTATTTTTCGATGCACCCCTGTATACACGTTGCCCCCCGTAATCCACGCCAACACCAGACAGGTGCGACATCGGCGCCATCTATGCGCGAGATGCCCAACCCATCAATGGCAGCTGTCCAATGACACATAGATTCCGTTTGGTTTGTACAGCGCCAAACAAATCGGCGCCATCTATGCGCGAGATGCCCAACCCATCAATGACAGGTGTCCAATGACGTATGACAGATGACGTTTTAACGCCATCTATGCGTGAGATGCCCAATGACGCATGACAGGTGTCCAATGACACACAGATTCCGTTTGGTTTGACAGCGCCATCTAGCGGCGGAATCCCCAACTCATGAATACAGATTCCGTCCAACAACCTGTCAATGGCGCGCGACGCCAGCGCCTCTGGTGGCGGATTTTGGAAGTTTTGAGACCGAATCCCCATAAGACATCTACTATCGAGCATTGTCTGAAATAAAGTGGTCCAACCTGCTTGCAGAACGTAGCACTGAAGATATGTGGGATATATTCTCTCGTCGAATCCAACTGGAAGTCACTAGGCATACGACCACAAAGAAGATATTCAGTCACCCAAGAAAGCCTTGGATTAACCATAACCTCTCAAGGATGTTGAGGCATAAAAAAGCATTATGGCAAAGATTCCAAAGAAGTAGACTACAACAGGATTATGTATCTCATCGATCTTTCTCTAACATCCTTTCGAAGAACTTGAAAAACGCCAAGCGCAATTTTGAGCAAAATCTTGTATTATCGAAAGATAAGAAGAAGTTGTTTAGATACTTGAGATCCACCCTGAACTCTAAGGTTTCTTCCCCACAAATCCGTGATCCCAATGGCCACCTACATACTGATGCCGAAAAATCTGCCAATCTTCTTGCCGATGCTTTCAGTGAAGACTTTGTGAATGAACCTGATGGTGATGGCACTCTTCCGAACTTATCCAGCCCTCATAGATGCCTAGCGACCATCTGTAGCATAGATTTTCAACCTCAGGACATTGAGAGGCACCTTACTAAACTGAAAACTTGTTCGTCCCATGGAAAGGATGGGATTACTTCTGCCGTTATGAAGTCCTGTGCCTCAGCTCTCGCATACCCCCTGTGCATTATATTCAACTCCTCGATTCAAAATCACATCCCTCCTTCCTGTTGGCGTACTGCATCTGTGACACCTATATACAAAAAAGGAGATAAAACATCTGCGAAAAACTACCGTCCTATCAGTCTTGTGCCTATAGCTGCGAAAATAGCCGAAAAGATCGTCCAGGAACAACTTATGACATTTGCGTTCAAGAACAACCTGCTGCCTAGCAACCAACATGGTTTTATTCCTGGTAGATCAATTATCACCAACATGTTACACTGCATTGACAATTGGACCAGATCTTTAGACGCAAATGAACCGGTCGACGTGGTTTTTCTGGATTTTTCCAGAGCTTTCGATCGAGTTCCGCACAAAAGGCTCCTGCACAAGCTTGAACATCTCGGAATCAGGGGAAATTTGTTGTTATGGATTGAAGCTTTTTTGTTAGACAGATCTTTCTCCGTCCGTGTTGGAGACGCCTATTCTTCTAGTCATCGTGTTACTAGTGGAGTTCCACAAGGATCTGTGCTAGGGCCAATACTTTTTCTTCTTTATACAAGCGACCTTCCCACCCGACTTTATTCTATGTGTTCCATCTATGCAGATGATACTAAAGTCTATAACACTGTCATGAACTCATCTGTGCTTCAAGAAGACCTCAAGCTGATCAGAAAGTGGTCAGAACTCTGGCTCCTGCCTTTAAATATATCGAAATGCTACGTTCTCCACCTGGAAAAGAATAATCCTAACTTAACATATAAGAGACTGTTCTTCATCACACAGATCTTGGTCTGACAGTTAATGGCCGGCTCACCTGGTCGGAGCACATTCAGAACATAACCTCTAAGGCAAAGCGGTTGCTATATATGATGGAAAGGTCATTTAGCGGTTGCACCGTTAGTACCTCCTCCTTTTTGTACACAACTTTCGTACGACCCCTACTGGAGTTTGCTGGTCCGGTATGGGATTCAAACCTTGTTCGCGATAGCAGCTTATTAGAGGCCGTTCAGCGTCGTGCTACACGTATGCCATATGGCACACGTAGGCCAAGTTATGAAGACCGCCTCGAGCTATATAACCTGCCTGCTTTTGCTGATAGAAGAGTACGAGGAGATCTCATAATCACTTTCAGAGCACTGCATAATTTGTTTGGTGTGGACATGTCGCATCTGTTTCGTCTGGAACAAACAGTCTCAGAGGCCATAACTTCAAATTGCAGAAGGAAGCTTTTAGAACCTCTACTCGTCAGCGCTTCATCTCAAACCGTGTCTTCGATGCATGGAACAGTCTTCCATCTTATGTAGTGAACTCGGAATCCGTCAACAGTTTCAAAAACAATTACGATAGATACCGCAGTGCTTAACATATTGCTCCCATTCTGTATATGTCTACTTCAGAAGTGCTAAGATTGTCAAATTGTAATATTTCTTTTGTCTGTACACTATTATCTATTTTTGTGTTTGAGTTTATAGTACTTGTACTCAACTCAAATTTGTTGTTTAATAATAATAATAATAAATAATTTAATTCTTTTCCTATTTCCATCCAAATCTTGTCTTTCTTTCTCACATTCCTGTATTCATCGTTCGACAAATCATACAAACAAGGATACTTTTTCACTATTTCTATCAATAATTCCGTTTTTGCCATTGCGAATTTTTGAAGAACGGCGTCAAAAACGCGGTCAAAGGCGAACTGAAATACGCCGCGATAAAAACGCTGGAACAATCGCATTCGCTTCGCACAAGTCTGAGCCTGTCCGTAAACCGCCGTGTTTTAATCTGATCGCGAATTCATCGCCGCGAAATTTTCGCAGCCAAAGCGAATATTTCGCGCCGGTTTGTGGGATGCTTTATTCGTACACAAATTTGACCATGCAGAAAAAATAAATTGCGTTTACTCACATATGCTTTGGAATAACCGTGTAATTGTTGTACTAATCCACTGAGGCCACTTAATCACATCATAGTGTCATGAAAGCAATAATTATAATTTGGTTAAACCCACACTTTGATGATTTTGTATAAGAGCAGACCCAGCGCAGACTCGCGACCTCGGAATCACCGGATATTCGACATTTGATTTGCGCTTTTTTTTATAAAGTTACTGGGGGCCAGATCTGGTGAATACGGGGGATAGTCTACAAATTCAAAACCTGCTTGGTGTGAGGCAGCAAATCAATTTGACATATTAACCAATTTTTTCTTAGCATAGCCTACTAAGATCACTTGTTCCACTGCAAAGGGGTCAGGGACGGAGGATATGGATCAATCTCCGTATTGACATGTAGAAAAATATGATACGATAAATAGAAATTAAAATCTAACGGAGAGTTCATGTAAGGTCCAGCTTCAGTAACAGATTCTATCGTGATGTTTCACTATTAGCTCTCCTGACAATAACAATAGCTAAACGTTTTTTAACCATTTTAGTATCACCTCTGATTATTATAAGCCTTGCAACCATTTCAGATAGCGATGAATAGGAGTATGAATCTTTTTGTGACACTTCATCGGACAGTTCGCACTCTATCATGTAAAGAGCTATTTTTCAAAAATAAAATCTAATTCATTTTAGATGTTTTTCAAAATTGCAAACATTCATTTTCTATATGATGTAGAACGCTGACTTACCGATTTTATCATGACGTTTCCCTAGCAGTCTAATATTTTAGTAAAAATGATAATGAGCAGCTTTTCAATCATCTTTAATACCAAGTACTATACAACATTTGTTTCAGGAAATGATGAGGTCGATCGAAGAAGTAGATGATTCTAAGATATCTCTGGGCAATCTTGATTACATCTGGATATCAATACCTTAATCAGACAACCGCTGTTTTAGTAACTGAGCTGTATTTCAGGTAAGTTATGTATCTGAAGAATTCAACACATTTTTGAAACTAGCATAAAAAATTCTGGAGCTTCTAACAGATCCTATCGTGAGGTTTTACCTATTAGCCCTTTTGGCAATAGTACTGGTAAGACGTAGGTATAGCAATTATTGCAGATGAACTACTTCTCAAAAATAAAATCATCTCAGATATTGTGCAAAATTTGGAACATTAATTTTTTACATGATGTAGAAAGCTGACTTACTGATTCTATCATAATGTTTCCGAAGCACTCTGATAAAAATAATAGTGAGGGGCTTTTCAGTCATATTTAATACAAAATACGTACTATAGAACATCTGTTCCAGAAAATGATGAGGGAGATCGAAGAAGTAGATGCCTCTAAGACATATTTGGGCAATGTTCTATTATATCTGAATATCAATACCTCAATCAGACAGCCGCCGCCGTTTTAGTAGATGAACCATAGGTATTTCACATACGTTATGTACCATTTGACGGAGCTAGTCCCAAAAATATTTCACATATTAAAAACAACGCTACTGAAATTATATTGTTAAATTAGAAACACACTTTGAGAATTCAACACATTTATGAAACTAACATACAAAACTCAGGAGTGTCTAGTATGTAATAATGTAAACACAGTAACAGATCCAATCGTGACGTTTCACCTAATAGCCCTTTTGACAATAGTATATAGTAGTTAAACAGACAGCAATTATTACAGGTGAATTACTTTTTAGAATTAAAATCTAATTCTAACATTGGATGGAGGCGTTGTGTGGTGCATGAGTATATTCGAGTTGTGAGATGCTTCAAGTGTGCTAGGTATGGGCATATAGCTATTAAGTGTACCAATAATGAAACATGTTTCAAATGCGCGGGTCAACACAAAAGTGATAGTTGTACATCTAATATGGAAAACTGTATTAATTGCATTGAAACAAACAGGAAGTTTAAAAAATCTCTAGATACAAACCACGCGGTCACAGATCCAAACTGCTTATGCTATCAAAGAATATTAAACATTGAAAAAAGGAAAACAGAAGAATAACCACTACAGTCCCATCCAATTAGTCAAGTAAATTTATCCAGTCAAACAAAAAAAATCTGCAACAATATATAATATAGATAATCATTATATTACAAATGAACGGGTGCTAGTCAGCATCATACATCAAAATGTGCAATCACTGGGAAATGCTGTTGATCTTATGGACGATATGTTAAATAACCACCAGGAAGGTCAAATAGTATGTGTAACAGAGCCTTGGAAAACGAGTCAGCAACTACCCTACTTAGTGCTAAAAAATTTTAGTTTGTCATCAGCTTTTTGCAGAGAAGATGGCTTTGGAGGTAGTGAGAAACGGTGTGCATCAAAGAAGTATAAATGTCAGATGTCAAGTAGCAGAGGAAGGTGTGTTTGAATGTGCAGTGAGTGAATGTAAATTGGGTAATATAATCGTTGTGGTGTTAGTTGTGTACCGACCTCCGAGTGGTAACTTTTCAAAGTTTATTAATAAGTTAGAATGTATATTAAATGAGATTTTTGTTTCAAACAGATATTTGTGTATCAGGAGACTTCAACACTGAAATATTAATAGAGAATGAAAACAAAAATAACTTATTGACGCTTATGAGCTCATTTAATTTGGAACCAAAAATAAAAGCAAATACAAGAATAACGCATAGTACCGCTAGTTGCATAGATAATATGTTCACAAATTTCGAAATTGAAAGTGCATCTGTTCTTTGCACTCATATTTCCGATCACACTACTCAGAAAATCAATTTCTTTGCGGTCCCAGTTACAACGTCAAATTACACGTATAAAAGAATTTTTTCAGAAGATAACAAACAATACTTTCTTGAATGTATAAAAAATGAGGATTGGATTGAGCTGGTGCAGGATATTGGAAATGCAAATGAGCAATGGATTGTATTCATCAATAATTTCATAGGTATATTTAATCAGTGTTTTCCTTTGAAACGATTTAGTGATAAGAGTCGTGTGAGGAAACATGAGCGTAATGAAGTGATTACAGAGTGCAAAAATAGACTGGATATTCTGTTGACCCTATGTAGAGTAGATGGTGATTATAAGAAAATGTACAAGAACACAAAAAAAGAATATGACTGTTTGTTGCAGAAGGCCAAATCAGAAAAATACGATCAGAAAATCAGAAATTCGGGCAATAAAAGTAAATCTATGTGGGCGATATGTCATGAAATCACAGGTCAAAACAATCATAAAGACATTCATAACAAAGGAGATCCAAATCTAATACCACAGCAGTATAATGAATATTTGTTATCAGCAATTCCGCTTTTACTGAAAGATGTGACACAGGTACCTTTTGACTGCAATTTACAAGAAAACAACTAATCATTATACTTAAGACTGACTGTTGATGAAGTGTGTGAACTGTCGAGGAGGATAAAAAATAAATTCAGCTGTGGTATAGATGATGTTCCAACAACAATAGTAAAACTTTCCATTCCAGTTTTAAAACATGTTTTATGCTTACTTATTAATAATGCTTTTAGACAAGGATCATTCCCAGAGAATTTGAAAATAGCTGTTATAAAACCAATTTTTAAAAAAGGTAATCCAGAGCAACTGGAAAATTATAGGCCAATCAATATTTTAACAGGTTTTTCAAAATTATTTGAGTTAGGCATCAGTAAGAGATTATTAGAATTCATGGATGACTGTAATTTATTTAATACACATCAGCATGGTTACCTACATGGGCGATCAACAGATACTGCAATCTTTCAATTTGTTCAAACAGTACTTAAGCAATTAGAGGAGGGAAACTTAGCGGTTGGTTTCTACCTGGACTTGTCCAAAGCTTATGATTGCATCAACAGAGACATATTGTTATTAAAGCTACAAAGATATGGTGTGAGAGGAACTGCGCTAGAATTGTTCAAGTCATACCTATAATAGACAACAGAGGGTTGAAATTGTTAAAGGAGGTCAAACTTACAAGTCAAACATTCAGTTGACTTCAACCGGCATAGCACAGGGTAGTATACTTGGGCCCATTTTGTTTGTAGTTTTTTTAAACGATCTCTGCTTTGTTACTAGTGGTGATCATAGCAAGGATAAAATTATCTGCTATGCTGATGACACAAATTTAGTTTTGGGTGGGACAAGTGTAGAGGACCTAACTGCTAATGGGAATCTCTTATTCAGAAGTGTGAATACATGGTTTTCTGGGAAAAAACTAGTGCTGAATAAATCCAAAACTGATGCAACATTATTTAGAACTAAGCAGAGTAAAGTCGTTAAGCCACAATATATCGATATAGATGATCATCAACTGCAGTTGAGTGAAAGTGTAAAATTCTTAGGCATCTATATTGATGAATTTTTAGATTGGACAACACATTTATTCGAACTGCTGAAGAGGCTCAATTCCATTTGCTATGGTTTTAGGGTGATATCAAGATATCTAAATAATACGAGTATGAAAATATTGTACCATGCTAATTTTGAAAGTGTTCTAAAGTATGGGATTATTTTTTAGGGACGCAATAGGTTTATTCAAAAAAAATTTGTTGTCCAAAAAAGAGCAGTACGTCTGCTAAAGGGACTAAATTTTAATGAAACTTGCAAGGGGGTGTTGAAAACTGAAAAAATCATGACTGTGTATGCCATCTATGTGTATGAGTGTCTTATATTTTTTTCAAAAATAAAAATTTATTTGAGGTTGAGGTGATACTCGAACAGTCAATGTTACTTATTCAATACACAGATTATCCTCCACAGAAAAAAGCCCTATTTACATGTGTTTAAAATTTTTTAACAATCTACCAAATGAAATTAAAAACATAAACACTTTACATAAATTTAAAAAAACTATTAAGCAATTTCTAGTACAGATAGAGCCTTATATAATAGATGAGTTCTATGGGAGTTGTAATAGTATAAGATAGTAGCTGTTTTAAGATAAATAACCATGTAACACAAAAAAAAGGTAAACTACTATAGTTATGGTGATCATGACGCAACATTTCATTTTGTAGTGTCTATACAATTTTTGTAATGTCATTGTACAATTTGGAATATAGATTATTATTATTATTATTATTATTATTATTATTATTATTATTATAAGGCTGACTTACTGATTCTATCATGACGTCTCCTTAGCACTCTGATAAAAATAATAATGAGGAGCTTTTCATTCATCTTTAATATTAAACACTATATAACATTTGTTTCAGAAAATGATGAGAGAGATCGAAGAAGCAGATGCATCTAAGACGTCTTTGGGCAATGTTATGCTATATCTGAATATCAACACCTTAATCAGACAACTGCTGTTTTAGTAACAGAATTATATTCAAGGTAAGTTATGTAGGTACCATTTCAGGGAAACTTAAACCAAAAATCTATACCTGCACACTAAAACCAAGTCCAAGATAGAGTTGATGTAAACATAGTCATGCACTTCGCACGCGTATCTCGAAGGCTGACGGTTTGTACAGAGTCGTTTTCAGCACCTTTTTGCGATGATTCAATGATTCCAAACGATTTATCGATTGCGGATGCTATATCTTAGAAAAAAATCTTCATGGTTGCGACTGAAGTAAAATATGGCAGATCTATAACAAAATATGGCCACTATGTGCACTTTAAAAGACTTCCATTGGAATTTCCATAAATCATAAACGCCATTTGAAAAGGAATGTAATCATTTTAATTCTACGTACAACTATTAACATTGTTTATCAGAATGTTGAACTTGAACTGTCATCCTCATCACTTGTATCATTCTGGCCAAATTCAATTATCAGTGGTTTCACTTGTCTTTCTAAAATATTATCGAGCTCCCACATCTTTGTCTCGACTTTTGTTATCACATGCCGAACACACTTGTCCGATTTCTCGGCTCCGATTCTGCTTAGGGCTTCATCAAAAAGTACCTTGAGGTCAGAAAATTTATACGTAGTGTTATGTTGTGCCACAAAGTTTTTAACGTCCGCCCATACGAGCTCGATGGGAATTAGCTCACAGTGATATGGGGGCAGACGAAGGACTGTTTTGTTATGGCTTGCTGCCATATCATCGACTGCATATTTTTCGTATGCAGCCTTATGCTCTTTGACAATTTTCAATAGCTGGACTCTTAGCATTGAGTCCTCAAAGCTGATATTCTTTGCTCGCAACCAATTTTGTATTTCAACTTTTTTCGATGACGTCGTCGGTATTTTCTCTATTAGTCGAGAATGGTATGGCGCATTGTCCAGTACAATTACTGAGTTGTCTTCCAGGTATGGTAGGACATTAGAAAACCACTTTTCGAAAGATTCCCCGTTCATTTCTTCGTGGTAGTCACCTGTTTTCTTTGACTCGAAACACCACAGCCCTTCAGCAACAAACCCATTCTCATTGCCAATATGACAAACAATTAGTATTTTTCCTTTACCTGGAAGTGAGAACTGGTATGTAACTTAATAAAACACCATAGTGATAAAATACACACTTGAAATCGGATTTTTTGAAATTCGGAAGAATAAACTGGCCTCCGTCGAGATTTGAACTCGAGACCTTCTGCTTTACGCGCAGATGCTCTACCACTGAGCTAGAGATCCCCGACAGCCCAGATGGCAGAACTTCAATGTAAGATACAAGGTTCTAAGAATCTGGTTCGCCAACAATACGATGTAATTCAGATACAAACATAGCACGCGTAGTTAATTCCGGAAAGAGAAGGATGTTCAGCCAACAGACAGCCAGACCGACGTAAACTAGTGTCATGAATGTTATTTTAAATTCGGAATTCCTGGTCTATGCGTGGGAAGTAAAATATTGTAGAAACAAAATGATTTCAATTAAATAAAATATACAAGCTAAGAAAAGCTAACGTTTTCTTGAATATATCCTGAAATATCAAATTACTTTGAAAGACAAAATAATTTAAAGGATGTTCAAGTATCTTTTGTTAAGTTACGATTAAAAGTTTACCAGATGGATTTTTCAAACCGGTGGACAGTCCATCTAGAAATGCCCTCCTAGATGAGGTCACGGTTTCATCGACCCATACCTTAGGAGTAGTATGACCAGCATTAACCCAGGTTTCATCCAAATAATAAATTGTCCTTTTTTGCTCCCTATATTTTTTGATTTTGGTCAAATATTCTCTTCTCCAGATTATGAGTTCTTCCCTATCCAACAGTAAACTATTGCGTCCTCGTTGCTTCCATTTGAAATTTGAATGTTTTAACAATCACTGAATGTAGACCGCTTGAAACTAGGCAACATAGCATCATTTACTTGTGTGAGTACTTTTTTCACCGTGAGTATTTCATTTCTAAAAAAGTATTAATGCACTTTCCTCCTTATTGCATGTTTATCAGCCTCATCTATCGATTTTATAATGCTTGGGCGATTTTGATTTGTCTTAGGTTTGGAAAATGTATGATTAGCTTTATATTCCCTCAAAACATTAAAAATCGAAGCGCGACATACTCCAACTCTATCAGCAACTTTCGAAGCGACGTCTTCGACCGAGGATGTTCCATCTTCCTCTATCTCCTTTTTGAACACATTCAAAATAACCTCTTTCATCTCGATACTCAAATGTCTTCTTTTGGATCGTTTTATAACTGGACTCAAGCAACAACTCACAGTCACGCCAGCAGTATCTGTACTGGACATCTTCGATTACAGATCACAAGAATACATAACAATAGCAAATGATAACTATAAAAAATCCAGCAAATACAATAAAAACTTAACAAAAGCAAATGAAAACCGCGAAATGAAGAAATACTAAAAAAGCAGGATGCACGCCAACACGCCACGCAAACGCCTGATTGCGACTCTGTGTTAAGGCGGCACCGCGGCCCACCAATGAATTGACCAATGAGCACTGCCATGTCCACCTGTTGCCGGCCGATCACGTGAATATCACGATTGGCGTTTGTTATGTTCAACTCTATGTTGGACTTGGTTTTAGTATAGATACTTTTTACGAATAAAATCTAATTCATTATTAAAAGATAGGATCTTCCATGTTGGTTGTTAATTTGCTTGGGAGGCGTGCCTACTGAGCTTGTCATAAGACTGGCCACACCTACACTGCGCAACGATAGTACAGGTCAACTAGGCAAGTGTCAGCGTTTTTTTTTTTGCTTTTGCCACCGCCTACTAGCGGTGGGCAAGTGAGGCTGCCGCCACTGGGCGCAGTGTCATGGTTTGCGCAAATTTCTCAATGAAGGGCGGATCCAGGGGGGTCATGACCCCCTCGTTGGCAAATTATTACATACCAGCCACGACTCTTCAGTTATCAGAAAGGCATAAGTTCTTGGAATCTTAAAATTACAACGGCAGCTCATGTGTTCCCCAGAGATCGGGGTCTTGGCTCCGACACTATTTCTCCTTCATATCAACGACTCCCTTTCCTGTAGGATCCACAGCTTTGCTGATGATAGCACCCTACATGCAGGAATTCAGAGTGACAAGTCGATGTTTGCTGGTGAGCTGGAGAAAACATTAGCAGCGACTTCCACTCTTACCTGAAGCCTGGAGGTTATCACTGCGGGGTACAGTTTAATGCTACCAAAACATACGGCAATGAGCCGTTCATTTTGGCTCGTCGGAGTTCAGATCATCGAGGTCTTGACTTGGACATCGTTAGTCGGTATGTAGGTAGTCTTACCGAGTTTTGGTACACTGAAAGGTGCAACTATATGAATAACTATAGTTGCCACATTTGTGTGCCACATTCTGTGAGGCACAGTCCTCGAATTATAAAATACAGGGTGACTTCGAAGTTGAGTCATTTATTTTAACAGTGAGTAGATCTGATCAAAAGAAATGTTTTTTTCCTTTAACATTTTTGTGGTAAAATTAAAGTAACAAAGTTATAGCCCTTTAGCTGTTTGAGTACCGCCCTGACTCAATAATAATATGTGCTCGTGTTTGGCAACAACGGATATAATCGAAAACAAAAAAGCGAAAGAATTTGAAACGCTTATCACGATGTTTTATTCATTTATTTTATTCAGTTGTATTCATTCGATGTGTCAGTCGGTAACGCGTGAGTGGTGTTTCTGCGTGGCTCAAACGAAATAAAAAATGGCACATGTTTACGAAAATGCTGAACTTGTGGACATGATTCTAATTTTACAAAATGCTGCTACGGCAACACGGATTTATGCGGATCGGTTTCCCAATCGAGTGCAACCAATCCCTAGTGCCTTTGTTAATTTAGTACAAAGGGCTCGTGAATCAGGTGACTTAAGTCCTCACCCGGGAGGGTATGTGCTCCAAGACCGCACGATCAAATACAGGTCCGCACTGAAATACTTGTCGGGAGGATATTTTATAAAACAAGGTAACATTTTTTTTAATTTTTTTTTAATTTTTACACACATATTTTGGTTTATCTTCCTTCTACAATCATTATCTGAAAATTAATGACTAAACTTCAAAGTCACCCTGTATAGATGATACTAGTTATAAATGTGTCTTTTGTGATCCTTCATTGCTGTTATACGTAGTGTAACCGACTTTAGCGTATCGCAATGTTGTAACTAGATATCATTTTGACTTAGTTGCACATTCTGCATAGCAGAAGCTGTGTGACACAGTCTTCGAAACCAAGAAATAGAATTTTACAATTATGTGCACTAACATCTATCAGACACAGTCTTCGAGTTGGGAAGTGTAGACAACGATAGAAAAGGAAATGCCGAAAAGGTTAGTTGTTATACAAACATGAATGCTTAGGCTCCCCAGTTTTGGTAAAGATGTTGTATGTAGAAGTATGATTTCAGTTGCAACGTGTGTATATCAAAATTTAAAGACATAGTCTCCGAACTGAAAAACGAAAACATCGTTAGAAGAATCTATCCATATAATGACATATATTGCCGGCCGTCAGAGAGTGTCAACCATGTTCACAATTTTAGATACCCAAGCTGCAATTAGATGCACAGTTATCCACTGTAAACATTTGTGTGAGAAACAAACAGACCGTTTGTTGTCAATTTGCTCGCCTGAAACGTGAAAAAAAATAATATTTGAGCGATTTTTATTTTTTTTTTCTTTTTGGTCTCTTTTGCTGCTGTCGCTGGACCGACTAGCCTTTGCGTTCCTGCCGTTGTAGCAACATTGTCTAAAAATTTCATCGAAAACTTTACTTTGAGTAAAATTATTTTACGATGGCCTAACTACCCAAAAACCAACCAAATAACAGCAGTAAAGTTATTGAAAGAAGTGTTAAGCAGAGGGATCTTTCTGAAAAGCACTGTGTAATCAACCTTTCCTGCATGTTTAATACAGTATATAGAATATAATGTTAAAATGATGAAAATTACCGGTGTGAAGTTGGCAGACAAAATTTAGCGGACAATTTGCCGAAGATACCCGAATGACCAATGGCGTCGACATCCTTGACCAGACTGTTATTGTAAAGGATACAGCTAACAGCTCGCAACAATAAATATATATGCACGAGAATAAGCACCCCTATAGGAAGAATCATTTTCCACTCTAATTAAATAATTCGCAGGAACAAGAGTTAACCCAAAACCTTTCTTCGAAATGTCACTTACGGATTATTGTATATATGGTATTGAAAGTAAATAATGAGCTAAATAGCATATACTGAGAAAATCTCTAAAGGAGTGGTAGATAAAAAATATAAATAAAACTTCATTTTCACTCCCAAAAAAATGATTCCCCAAAATGATTTATATCGCAAAAAAATACTCTATTACAGAGACAATTCATGGGCTAGGTGGCATGGTGTGAAAAAGCTTCTGAAAGGCTAGCAGATAAAAAAATATGTTTATAAATTCAATTCAATTCTCAATTTTTCTTCAAATAAACGCCACTTTTTTTACATGAAAATCAATGCTACGATGTATCCTATATCCGGGACCGATAAGTTTACTTGACCGGGGTATATTAAGCCTACCAGGGGGATCAAGAGTTACCTATACGAAACGAAACGCACATGCAAATTTAAAAAACAGAATCTACACCAATTTTTTCATTCCACGAAATTCGATGCTACAGTGTATCTTTCATATCTGGGATCCATTATATTACATAGCCGGGGCATATTAAGCCTACCAGGAGGAGCCACAGTTGCCTAATCGAAATGCACATGCAAATTTCAAAATTAGAATTCTCAGTTTTTCTTCAAATAAGCACCAATGTTTTTTCATAAAAATCAATGCTTCATACCCGGGATCGGTAACATTCCGTGGCCGGAGTATATCAAGCCTACCAGGGGAAGCCAAAGTTACCTATACGAAACGCACATGAAAATTTCAAAATTAGAATTTTTTTTCAAATAAACACCACTTTTTTCACGAAAATCAATGCTATAATGTATCCTTTATATGCGGGATTTGTATCTAGCTCTTACCTTACCTAAATGCGAGGGCACCGCGGCTACTGTGAGGAGCTCAACAAAACTCTGTTAATCCGATTTGTGAACAGTCCAAGGGCCAATTTCCCCAACATTAATATTTGATGATCTCTTGGACCAATGGGAAAATAGCTTATCGAAATGCAATTTGACGGAAGCTGTTAAAGATCTCTGAATATCAGTGATTTCTATTGAAATGTTGAATAAAGTCGTGAAAAAATGGTTGCCTTATAAATTAGGGTACATTATATATGTAATATTATGTCTTTGTGCTTTAGAATTAGGATAACTTTCATAGAATTTCCAGTTTCACACATAACGGTCAGTTATGTAAATGGACCAATCAAAATGATAGAAATATGTCGCTGGACCGACTAGCCTTTGCGTTCCTGCCGTTGTAGCAGCATTGTCTAAAAATTTCATCGAAAACTTTACTTTGAGTAAAATTATTTTATGATGGCCTAACTACCCAAAAACCAACCAAATAACAGCAGTAAAGTTATTGAAAGAAGTGTTAAGCAGAGGGATCTTTCTGAAAAGCACTGTGTAATCAACCTTTCCTGCATGTTTAATACAGTATATAGAATATAATGTTAAAATGATGAAAATTACCGGTGTGAAGTTGGCAGACAAAATTTAGCGGACAATTTGCCGAAGATACCCGAATGACCAATGGCGTCGACATCCTTGACCAGACTGTTATTGTAAAGGATACAGCTAACAGCTCGCAACAATAAATATATATGCACGAGAATAAGCACCCCTATAGGAAGAATCATTTTCCACTCTAATTAAATAATTCGCAGGAACAAGAGTTAACCCAAAACCTTTCTTCGAAATGTCACTTACGGATTATTGTATATATGGTATTGAAAGTAAATAATGAGCTAAATAGCATATACTGAGAAAATCTCTAAAGGAGTGGTAGATAAAAAATATAAATAAAACTTCATTTTCACTCCCAAAAAAATGATTCCCCAAAATGATTTATATCGCAAAAAAAATACTCTATTACAGAGACAATTCATGGGCTAGGTGGCATGGTGTGAAAAAGCTTCTGAAAGGCTAGCAGATAAAAAAATATGTTTATAAATTCAATTCAATTCTCAATTTTTCTTCAAATAAACGCCACTTTTTTTACATGAAAATCAATGCTACAATGTATCCTATATCCGGGACCGATAAGTTTACTTGACCGGGGTATATTAAGCCTACCAGGGGGATCAAGAGTTACCTATACGAAACGAAACGCACATGCAAATTTAAAAAACAGAATCTACACCAATTTTTTCATTCCACGAAATTCGATGCTACAGTGTATCTTTCATATCTGGGATCCATTATATTACATAGCCGGGGCATATTAAGCCTACCAGGAGGAGCCACAGTTGCCTAATCGAAATGCACATGCAAATTTCAAAATTAGAATTCTCAGTTTTTCTTCAAATAAGCACCAATGTTTTTTCATAAAAATCAATGCTTCATATCCGGGATCGGTAACATTCCGTGGCCGGAGTATATCAAGCCTACCAGGGGAAGCCAAAGTTACCTATACGAAACGCACATGAAAATTTCAAAATTAGAATTTTTTTTCAAATAAACACCACTTTTTTCACGAAAATCAATGCTATAATGTATCCTTTATATGCGGGATTTGTATCTAGCTCTTACCTTACCTAAATGCGAGGGCACCGCGGCTACTGTGAGGAGCTCAACAAAACTCTGTTAATCCGATTTGTGAACAGTCCAAGGGCCAATTTCCCCAACATTAATATTTGATGATCTCTTGGACCAATGGGAAAATAGCTTATCGAAATGCAATTTGACGGAAGCTGTTAAAGATCTCTGAATATCAGTGATTTCTATTGAAATGTTGAATAAAGTCGTGAAAAAATGGTTGCCTTATAAATTAGGGTACATTATATATGTAATATTATGTCTTTGTGCTTTAGAATTAGGATAACTTTCATAGAATTTCCAGTTTCACACATAACGGTCAGTTATGTAAATGGACCAATCAAAATGATAGAAATAATAGGTCGATTTTCTAGCTATTATATTCGGTAGGATGTTTTCACTGTTTTTGACGACTGTTCATGCATGGCAATCTAGTTTTGTCTGTATGTCACGTACATGGTGTTGTACAAAATACGTTCCTGTAGAAATGTACGGATTTTTGCATTTTTGCAAAAAAAGGATATAAAACGTATTCCAACTGGTTCATCATCTTTTGTTACATCAAAAACAATTTTTGCCAATTTATGATCTAGAAATCCACACCAAATGTAAACAAACAGCACATTCTGCATTTCAGGGTCCTAGAACATCGATATTTGTAAAAGTATCCGCATCCACCTATTATTCATCGTCTAGATATTTATGGAAACATATCTCCAAACATTGTTTTATTTTATTATTTTTATTAGTATAACACATCTGGGACACAAAACATATACACTGAAGAAGGTTTAATTATATGCTACTCAATGGCAACACGGTGACTTGTATGGTTGTCCGCGGCCATTTTTTGAGGGTGCGACATGGTTGTATATATTTTTCTGTTTTACCCTTGAACTCATGAACTCACCTCTCATTTTAATTAAATATTTATTTTGAAAACAGGCAGGTATCGGTTTGTTTATTGCTTGTCCGGTGGTGAGGTAATGATGGTAATCTACCAGTCTGTACCTTTTGTATGCACAAAAATCAAGTCAGGGCAAGTGGGGTAAGGGATGAAGATGTACGTTCGTAATCATATTCAACCCAAATCTACCCCTCTCATGTGCCCGACTGCCTGAGTGTGTATGCATATGTATGATTGATATGGAGCATAAAACTATGAAAACTACATAAAATTAACTTTTAGCTTTATTTTTGGTTTCAGCTCTTTTTCGGCAAGTATAGAAATATTTAAATTATTTTGAAAAATCGTGGAGAATGATGTTATCGGTAAATATTCTCTTTTTGGTAAAAATACCGAAAAATCCGGTTCAAGTCCATGCATAGACATTCTGAAATTTGCAATATGAATTTATATTCTACATTCTATGCGTATCCGTTCATATTCGTCAATATTTCATTTGAAGCCTTTCTTTGTTAAGATTTTATCAAAATGTAAGATAGTAAAGGCAACACCGCACCCTGCAGCCCAGTTGACAAGAACGACAAGCTGTCAAGATTAGGGATGTTTAGATCCACGAAAAGTATCGTTATGTATCGATTTCTATCGTTTTAGGAAGTATCGATACTCCAAAATATTGGAATAAAATTATCGATATCCAGCGGACGAAAAGTAAGCTGAAGTTAGTCACTCTTTCTGACACAGTCCGGACCGAAAGATGACGATACTCGTGAAATGTTGTATTGATACTTCTAAATACAGGATCGTATCAAACACCCCTACTGTCAAGATGTATAACCCAAGGTACCGACGGAGCTATTTTGCGGCATCATGGAAATAATTTTAAATTTTCATATGCATTTTTTCAAGTGTTGTGCAACGATTTTGGGAAAAATTCCACTAGTTCCAATAGTCTTATAAACTATAGCAGAGTATATTTCAACAGTTGGCGGAACTTACTCCCCTGGGACCAGGGGGGTGAAACGGGATATTAATGCACAATCTGGCAACCATGTCGCACCCTCAAAAAATGACCGCTGACAACCACACATGTCACCATGTTGTCATGGAATAGCATGGAATTAAACTGTGACTGTGACCAAGGTTTGACAGATCCCACACATGTGAATCAGCTGTCTTCAAATAATGTCTATTATAAATATAACCTAGAATGTGTACTCGTGAAAAAAGAAAAATATTGCAAATTTATAGTTTTTCTGCAGGTTTTAGGTTTGCTGGTAGCTCTACGACATATATTTGGGTATTTCTTAATCGCTGTGAATATAGTATGGATGTTTGTTAAGTTCCTGAACAACGAAAAATATTCAACTTTATGGATGTATGGATATCAAAAGACCTGAATGGTTTTGTGGGAATATCAATCTCAGGTGCCATAGTGGTTCTGATGAACGGCAAGTAAATGAATGAATGTTTGGAAACGAGCAATATCTATGAACTTTTTGGTAGAGCCTGTCATCAAGTAGGTGCTTAATGGCTATCTGCAAGAGGTTTATAGGAAAAGAACACACGGTATGTATGTTGAATCAGTAAAATAGCATATGAATTGAAGAAAATTACATAAACATGAATAAAAAATCAACAACAGTAATTAAAACATGAATTTAATTCAAAAGTCAAACATTTCTTTAAATTATGACTAAATTATATGTAATTTCTTAATATTCAATAATCTGGTGATGTTTCAATGATAAGTTGTCATCTCATACTTTGACAGTATTTTGTTTTCAACATTTCATAGCTATTGGTTGCTCAAATTTGTTGATTGGAACCTGAAGGTCATTCGCTGTATCTGACGGTCGACGGTCAGTTACCCTATTAGTTGAGAATAACGGACTGTTGTTGGTAAAATTGGCCCTAAGATTAGTAAAGCTGTTATGGATGTACAAAATTGGACGCGGTTAGGATGGGCGGCTGAAGTTAGGCGGGACTGTCTGGCATGTACATCGCGCGGCGGCATCATGTAGGAGAGCACTGAGAAGCAAAGTCTGTTGTTGTAGCGGTAGAAGAGAGCTAGATTGCGGACGGCCCACCGGAGCAAAAGGGTCCCGAGACTGTCCGTTAGAGTCATCGACCAGTCGAACAGCCCTCCTCTGAACAGCATCGACCATGTATAATTGAGTCGGGGCGACGGCAACAGCGGTGGCCGCAGTAGTAGGCTCTTCGGTCTCCTGATCAGTCGCCGTGAGCTGTGCGGGTTCGAATCCTGTCCCAGGAGTAATTTTTCTCTTGGCTATGGACGTTGTGATTGTCCATAGGTGGTAGACGGTCACTGACAGACGAACGCGGAGGTACCACCCAACGGATCTCGTAGGCGGAGCCAGAATGTTACATGCACACGTGTTCTCTCGCAAGAGTCCGTGCGGCGTTCCCCGTTTCGATAAACAAATACCTTGAACTTTCAGCTCCAAGGGGCAAATACATGTGTATTGAATACGAGTGATAAAGTTAACGCTTTTTGTAGAAAATTGGAATTGTAGAGCAGAAAGTTAAAGTAAAAAAACCTGGAAATGTTTGCAAATATGGATGAATGTATTAAAACTTACAAGGCTGAAGAGCAACACATGAAAGTTGTATTAATAACCATTGGAAATCATTTAGCGATGCTGAAAAAACTTTAAATAATATTTTCTGGCCGACGACAAATTACTTAATACTCAGTTACGAGTAGGTTAGGAATCCGTTTCAAATTACTAGCGAATGGCTCTGAACTGCCGAAGAAGAAATGTTCATAGACTTGACGGCAAACGCCAAAATAAAAAAAAAAACAGTTTAATTATAAATCCCTCTTTGAATTTTGGGCAGGCGTGAACGATGAGTTTCGGCACTGAAAACCAGAGCGTTTCGTATACTACTACCATTTCCAACATCCTACCTTCGCGTAACAGGATTTTCGGCGGTGGCTGCTTTGACAACCAAATATAGATCCCAGCTAAATATAAAAAAAGAGCTCATAGTGTCTATTTCAAATATTAAACCTTGTTTCGACAAGCTTTGCTGGACAAAGCAAGCTTAAGGGAGTCACTAGTAATTATTATCACTTTTAACAATTAATGTTATTAAACTTATTTTTAATTTAGTATTGATAAATACAGTCCTGTTTTTTAAGTGTACCTACTATATCAGTGTTAATTATGTATTTCATTTTTGATTATGTCAGAATTTTGTTTTTCATTCTTTTTAGTAAATTATGTAATGTTGTGTTTTTTTCTGATATGCTCGCACCACCGCCTTTAATATTGACAGGCGCCATAGCAAATAGCGCTGACATTATACATGCTGTGTCAGCACGCCTCCGAAGCAAATTATCAACCAACATGGAAGAACCTATGGTTTCAAATAAGAGCGTTGTTTTACTGATGTTTAATTTGAGCGTATCGTCATTTAGCTAATTCATATTTTTTTAATATCACTTTCAGTTCTAAAGCAGTGTCTAAAGGCTTATGTTTATACTGTTAAATATAACAAGGCTTAATTTGAAAACTTGATACGAAGGAGGTTTATTTTCATTTACAAGTTAAGAAGCACAAAATTGCATATTTCCAATCGGGAAAAAATATTTTTAAGTGCTTAGTTCTTTTCATCAACGCTTCAAAAAAAAAATTGCTTACAGGTGCGAATATTTATTTGTGGAAAACTGATGCTACTATTTAATTGCATCAGACATGTTACTTAGAAGCTCTGCTGTTTTTTTTTCTTTTGAGCAATGGTTGATGAATCTCTGAAATGTGAAATAGAGTTCGAACGCACTAAGAATATGACCGCTACGTCATCGTGGGCGGGTCCGCTCATCACGAGGTCGTCGACAGAGCGCAGTGGCGTTCTATTTTATTTGAAGTATAGAATAAAGTGAATAGGTTGTGTAGACATTGATCATTAATTGATTTTTGTATTATTATATTCATTTAGTATGCGCATTAAGTTGTTCGGAAGCAAATTTGAATTAGAAGAGGGAGCAAACTAAAGACGGTTATCATTCAAATTATATATCACCATTAAAAATTCTAATCACTATCAGATGATAGTGTGTTTAGCTCCAAATCTTCATCTGAGTCGCTTTCGTCACTATCTTCTGATGATGACCATGTGTTCACAGTGAATTGATACTTATCCATTTGATCGTCGAGAAGATGTTCTTTTTCCATTTGTGCTTGCTCATATTTTTTCACGTGGTTACAAATTTTCTTCCACTCATCTGCTCCAATTTCTTCAAACCTGCTACGGGTCAGATGCTCCACATCAGACAACCTAAATGTCACATTTCGTGGAGCAACCCAGTTTTTTACGAGAGCCCAAATCTTCTCGATTGGGTTTAGCTCCGGATGATATGGAGGCAGTCGTGCTGTTCCATTAAGGCATCTGCTTGTATTTGACTGGAAATCTTCGTTTATTTTCCTGTATTTTTTTATATAGTTCGGCCTTAGTCAATGAGTTTTCACTAGGAATTTGATGTTTTTCTAGCCAGCCAATCATCTCTGATTTCAGGCTAGAAGAGGTTACATTTTTTTCTTCCAGGACATTGTGATAAGAAGCGTTGTCAACTACAAGCACAGAATTTTCAGGCAAATTTGGGATCAATTGGCTTTCTACCCATTTCATGAAGTTCAAATGATTCATGTCGTTGTGGTAGTCCCCAGATTTTGAGCCTGAAAATAAAATACATACATATATTCCAGTAAATATATATTGGAAATATTTTACATCATTGTAACACAAATAATACCTGATTTAAATATCAACAAGGCGTTAGGAATAAAGCCGAATTCTCCACCAGCATGCACAATAATCATTCGTCCTTTTGATGAAGGCGTTTTTAGTTCCTTGTCATAATTGTCATCTGACCATCCTTTTTTTTGGGGTATGACTAGAATGTATATATGTTTCATCCGTATAAATTATGTTCCTGTTCTCAGCTCTATATTTCATAATTTGCTTCAGATATTCGATACGCCTCAAGCGAATTTCATATTTTTCCATGAGAGCTTCTTAATTATCAGTAGTTCTTTTCCATCTGTAGATATAAATTATATTTATAGCGTTGTAAATCGAAAACCTTATAGTCTGTATGAATACTGACCTAAAGCCCATTTGTTTCAAAAGTTTGTTCAAAGTCGTTATTTTACCCTCAAAATTGAGTTGTTGATCTTGCATTTTTTGGTAAATACCTAAAAAATCTTAAAATGAAATATGACTAGATGCTACGGTTACAATTTAAAAACTTACATTTCAGCGAAGGTCTTCTTTTCTTCAAAATATAAAAATCGTATATGATTGCTTTCATTTCGTCAATTTGGTCTGCAGCCACTTTATCCACAACAGGTGATTTTCGTTGCCGCTTTTTAGACGGGGATGAAAATGAAAAGTTGCTTGAATATATTCCATATCTGCTCTCTTTAGCTATTTTTTGATAAGTACATTTACTTATACCCGTGGCAGCTAACACACGTTTCCTAAATGGGTTAATCAGTTTTATTTGACAATAATTATAAAAATCTTTTACATTCATACATACCGGTATTGTTGAAGTGGAAACTTTAATCCCTCTACACTTTCCTGTACCATGAAGTTATTGACATTGTTGATAATTTAATTTCCTTGACTCACAATCGCCTTTCCTTTCACGCCAATCTCTTTCACAGACATTGTTTAGATCACTGGTTCAAAACTATTAATAATTTAAATTTGAACAATAGTAAAAATTTCCACTATATTGCAATCTATTTGACAATTTTTACACACGGTGCCTTGTTCAAATTAGTTTACAAACTGAACTTATGACTAACGGACAGGTTTATATATCTGTTGCAGGTAAAATAAATGTGATTAATTAACACTCATCGTCTTAACGCTACTTACGAACGAAGGGATTTAGCAACCGGGAATTATTCAGGTAGTTCAATTTTACACTTGTTATTATTAGATTTGTTTCTACTAATTTTGTTTACCTACGTTTGATATTGGTATTAGCCTATTTATCTAAGTACTAATGATGCACTCTAGGAAATCTCATGATTGGTATAGATATAAGCGGATCACAGTCTTAGGATTAATTTAATTACTTTCAGTTGTTTGCCAATTTTGGGGTTTTACCCTTCAATATTGTGTCTATTATATGTAGGTACCTGCTCACTATTTTATATTTTGATTTATGGATTTCCATCAAATATCCACAAACCCCATAAGATTAATAATTTTCAACACAATCAAATATAAAATATGATATGGTTAATAAATAAAAAAATAAATAAGTCGAACAAACGTCTCATCAGATCGCAATTGTGTCAACAATCTCAACTGACTGAAACTTACATACTAAAAAACGTTCCGCCTATGGCTTACTGAGAGTGGGATGTCCCTTAACAGCGTCAACAGCAACATCATTTCTGGACATTGAAGACCACATACATTTTTAAGCTTTCTACGATATAAATATTCGCCACGATTAGAACTGGACCACATTAAGAGGGCGGTAACAGATGTCCATAAATCTTACCAGAGACTGTCACAACAATTTCCTATATTCTTATAGGGTACAATCGACGCAAGGGAGAGGGTATAAAATGATGACGTAGCGGGCATAACCTTAGGCTGTTTGAACTCTACTACAAGCAACGGCGCCCAACGCAATTTTATAAAGTATGTTGCGGTTTGAAGGGGAAAATGCGGAGTTGTTAGCTCTGAACTTTTTAGGCGAGATTTTAGAACGGCGTGGTGGCGCAGTATCAGCTTTGCACGGAATGAAGGTATGTTTAAGATATTTTTCAAATCCAGCTCTTCAAAGCGGAACAGGGAATGAGCTGGACATTGAGCAGCCCACTGTTTCTCGCACTCTGAAACTGGTCTTAAAAGTGGTAAAAAGATTATTCTATACGCTAATCGTTGGATCCAGTTTTCTGAAAGATGTCATGCTATAATGCAAGCTAAGAACTGTGGGCAAGCAAGTTCAAATTTCCGTCTGCTATTAGAGTACCAGACATGTATTGTAAACGAGAATCTTACGAGTTATTACAGGGGTTGATGATAGTAAGTCGTCTTGCAGGAATATTTTTGTAAACACTAATTTCATGACATTAGCTTGTTTCTACATATACGAATTACAAGTATATGTCAAACTGACCAAATCCCAGCTTCGCGTCTTAAATACCACAATATTTTCAATACCAGGAACTCGAACTTGCTTCAAGTACCAGCAGAGAGGAGTCTGCTTCCTCAATATTTTAAACTCCTTAGCATAATGGAGTCCAAAAATAGTTAAAAGATTCCTGCTAAACAAAGCATACTACGGTGTTAATGACAACGCAGTTATTTAGGTATATAGATGTCTTATGCTAATTGAGGAAGTTAATGTAAGTGTACCTAATCTTATTTGTTTGGTTGCAATTTTTGTTTTTGATGTAATTTCGTCTTTACACTTTTATCTGTTGAGCTTATTGTGAATATAATTATATGTTGTATTATTCACACAGTAATTAATTTACTGTTCCATCTTTTGATGATCCTGGAATAAATAAATGTGAATTTTGAATTTGAAACTAGAGAAATCTAAATTATAAGGGAACGAATGCGTAAACCGCAAAGGATGTATGGAAAGTACATTATTGGGTATGAGCCTGCCGGCTTCGGTAGATGAAGCATCACAACGTGCGTTTTAGACATGAGCTTTTACTCTTTTATATGATGCATTTACTTGCAAGTAAAAGGTGATCATGATTCATATTGAATGTGGCAATTGCTTTTGCTTCTACGTTTTTCTTTGAGCATTAGCTTTTCCTTCTATCTTATGCTTATAAGCATTTACTTGATTTTTATTCATAGGGCTCAAGACCATGCTCTTTGTAAGTCCGACAATTATTTAAAAGTCCGAGTTATTGCTTTGCGATGGCATATTCCTTCTACGAACGCTTACGCTCACCAAACTCAAGAACACTGACGCGGCTTTGAGTCGCTCCTGTAGTTAATAAATTATAATACAAGCTCACACCAAAACTACTACTTTCTAGTTGTTTTACTCCAAATGGACATATAAGTGTCGGCTATAATACTAAGGAAAAAAATTGATCATTCTCTGATGGGTAAAAAATTATATTCTCAAATTTATTATAGTTATGGGCTACAGAATTTTGCACGCCTAGAAGAATGAGTGAGATACTGGTAATTATGACGTGCCTTAAAACGAAAAGGCTAACAAGTAAGGACTATTCTTAAAAGATCTTCGATTTATATCAACAACACAACAATAAGTTCCAATAAAAGAATAGCTTCTTTAACAGAAAGATACATGTATCCGTATACCTATTTGTACATCTTCAAAAAATATAAGACAGCTTTTGATTACTTAGTAGACAAAACTACATGTTATAAATGTATTGGTGCCTAAATGTTAAACTTTTCAATATCTTCATTAAATTCTATTTCTTTTGAAAGCTTCCTTTAAAATAATAATATGGATGATTAACCAATCGTTTTGGTTCGCTGTAGAATGGAGATATTTTTTTAAAATCTTTAGCTCAGGAAAATCTCCCTCGCATTGCTATAGAAACGCAAATAATCAAAAAGTATTGTGATATGAATGATATACAGGGCTATGAATACCATTTAATAATAAATTGAATAACTTCTTGGGCGTTCAAGGTAATTAATGTAATACCCCCGATACATCTGACCAATGGCACGCAAACAGCAACCCGAATGGCGGCAGGTCATCTGAAAATTGAAAGGAAAGTAAATTTTATGGTATAAGTAATACGAATGGGTGTGAAAGGTACCTACACGTGCAAGTTCTGTAACTCGCAGACATTTTTATTACTTATAGCATAAGATCTATTTCCCTTTGAATATTCAGATAACCTACTGCCATTTTGATTGTTGCTTTGCTGCCACTGGTCTAGAGCCGTTCTGCTTCAGTCGTATACGGGTGTATTATAATAGTTACTTTGACTAGATTAATCAGTTCTATTGAGCATCCTATTTGTCTGTCTATCGTTTTCAACGGAACTGTAATATGGAGACACATCTGTACATCTGTAATTGAATGGAATAATCAACTGCAATAGAGGTTCAAAACATCAAGTAAATCACAGCCGAAAGACGTTTCTTTGGTAGAGTATTCCTCGGACATCAGCTTTCTTTCACTTTGATGTTAACGACTGCCCAACTCGCCTGTCGAATTGGTAGATGTTTGATAGAAGAGCTCATCATATAATATGGAGAAAATCATTTGTTGATCTGTTTGCACATATCCTAAAGTGTCCCTTTTAAATGCGACACCATTGAACGAACGAAAAATTAGTGACGCGTACTCGCAGCCAAATCTATTCTAGATGATAATACGGGATTTCAGGAAATAAAAAGTACAATTACTAGAAGTATGTGTGTGCATTTATTCCAGAGTGCGTACTAAAATTTCTTGTACAGGAAAGACATAAGGAAATCAACCTCTTCCGAAGTAGGTACCTAGTAAGCTGTGTGCCGAATAACGCTTCGAAATTCGAGGGCGACAGGTAAGTCATTTTGACGTCAATTGTTCTGAATTTGCCTTGCAATGTTTATTTTTTTCATATTGTCGGAAATACTATTTATATTAAATTGCAAATGATTGACAATGTTGTTGAAATTTTCTAATCCCTAACACAGGAAACTACGACATACTGGCGACATCTCAAGGGAACCATTTTAAATATATTGTAGTTGATTATTCAATCACATATGACTATACGTGTGAAATGTCAGTGTTGGTTTTTATAGTTCGGGCGTCGAAGCTGTCGCATAAGCAGAAGCCTAAATACTGGGGCTGCTATGAGGACCTTAGGGCCGGTTTCATAATCAAAATTAATTCTCCAGTTAAATTTAATCGAGATTTTAACGATTGAATGGATTTCATAATCTCTAATCAGCCAGTTAAAATTTTCTAATTGGCCGTTGAGTTAACTGCTCGATTTCGGCCTGTTAAGCGGTTAATTGGGGAATTAAATGTTTAACATAACCTTTCTTTCTTTGTTGTGTCATTTGGACGTTTGGGCGCTATTTGTTGAACTGCAGATTGAAGCGATATTTTTATACAAACCGACATTCCTTTGAACAATACGGTAAGTATTTACAGTACAAAAAAGTCCTTGGAAATATTTATTTTCATGTACCTACGTGTTTATATCCTAGATGAATCTATGGCAAAGTAGCAGCAGCAGCTCTTCATCTGATGAGGACATACCTACTATTCGTAAAACGAAAGTGTATAGGAAAAGAGATTATTTCAACAGGTTTGATCATTTACGTCCATATCTGATGACAAAACTTCAAGATATTAATGTGGAGGCAGAAAATTTATATAATAAATCAATAATTAGGACACGGAATGTGGTAGAGAGGCAATATGGTGTTTGGAAAAGACGATTTCCTATCTTAAAATTAGGTATGAGACTTGATGTACATACAGTCATGGCAATAATTGTCGCCACAGCGGTCCTACATAATATTGCTATAGAAGAGAATGAAGCAATATCTGAAGAGTGGATCGATCATTTTGAAGATGAGGAAATAAATGAACAGGGTGATGTTAGATATGACAATCGCTCAGGCCAGGTTGATAAACAGATGTTAATAAATGAATACTTCGCCAATTTATAATAAATCTATATTCAATACAACTAATTGTTAAGCATTCTTTGTTTTATTTCTATTTCTAAAAGTTCAAGTTTTTTTCTATGTAGTTCCCCTTCCCACTCGTGTTTCTCTGCATCCCTCTTTCTCTTGATCAGAATGTCTTCTTGTTCTAGTCTGCTTCTTTCAATTTCTTCTTCTGCGAACATAATTTTTTTTTCATAAAATAAATTTTTGCTAGTAGAATTCGTCTGTCTAAGTCTTTTTGACATGGGCGTTTTTAACTTCTTCGATGTGTAATTTCCCCAGCTCTAAAAAAGTATGAAATAAGACTATGTAAAAAGCAGGACTTGATCATAAGCAAAATATACTATAATATACAAGTGGTCAGTGTTATTCTAAGATTTAATTTAATCCTAGTCTTACAATGCATGAAATAATTTGAAAAACTGAAAACTCTCACAAGTGATATTTACTTACAATACAGACACTACGCACGAGTAGCAGTTCCTCCTCCTTGGTGAAATTGCTTCCGCGTGCTCGTTTGCCTTTGTTTAAAGCCATGTTGGTAGATATATTCGTAAAACACAATAGATAACGCTAGTAAACCGCAAATACACAATCGGTGAAAATATCTGACCATATTGCAGGTTAGGTTAGGTGGCAGCACCCTGAGGTCAGGCATAAAGCGAAAAGTTTTTCTCTGTTTCATGAGTGACAAGCTCGATTTGTTCAGGTAAAATTTATTTCAGGGGTACCAACCACAGTTAATCCTTTGTTACTAAATTGACGTTTTTTAAGACATTATGAAATGCCCCGGAATTAAAGAGGCGTCAATTGGAGAATTAACTTAACAGCCCAATTATCTAACAGGCCATTTAGTGAGCGATTATGAAACCGGCCCTTAAAGAAACTCTATTAATCCGATCTTTAAACTACCTCAGCTTAGTAGAATTGGGACAAGCCCCCTCAGGTAGATTGTTCCACAATCTCAATACCCTAGGGACTCAGGGGCGGTCGTATCGGTCAGGTCTGGATGTAACGAAGTTCGACATGGTTAGGATGGTAAGCCGAAGTCAGGCGGGTCTGTCTAACAGGGAAATCGCGCAGCGGCATCATGCTTGAGGTCTCTGAGTAGCAAAGCCCATTGACATAACGGCTGATCGTCGATGTCCTGTCGGTGCGAAAGAATCGCGAGCCTTGCCGTTAGAAAAGAATCATTGATCAGTCGGACAGCCCTCCTCTGAACAGCATCGAGCAAGGAGAATGTAGTCAAGGCAGCTGCACTCCAAACGTGTGAGCAGTACTTGCGGCTTTATCTTATCTGGAGGTTAAATGGAGAAAAGTACTGCAGAGCCCTAAACAAATAGCCTAGCTTTTTCCCAGAACCTATCGCTATTGACGAGATGCGTTCGTGCCAGATCAAGTCGTGGGTGATCTGACTCTGACCAGCCGAAATGAACGGCTCTTCGGAAGAGCGCGTCATTTATCGATACCGAATGAGCGCTAAAGTGCGCTTTCTGTTAGTCGAGGTGCACTATTGTAATATCCAACGTACTATTAGGATTCAGCTAGAAATGTATGACCTTTCTTTAACTGATTCCTGCAAACTTCTCGGTACGTACTTTGACAGTAGACTAAACTTTTGTGAATATATTGATCCAAGGTTTGTTCGTACAGTAGTCGGTAACGTGTCGGTGACTGTCAAAATCAGAATCAGAGAGATGTCACCTGTTCGTACAGTTTCTGACTGTTTGCCGACAGCTATTCCGCTGTTCGTACAGAACCTGACAGATCAGAGGACACCACTCAACCAGTGACAGTGACATATATCAGAGTGTGTCCAAACTATCTTGAGGACTAAAATTGCTTCGCAAGAGGCATTTAATGATCGATTACTCTTCTCTAATGGACGGTCTGGGGACACCCTCGCACCGACGGGCCGTTGGCGATCTAGCTACGCCAACGGGCTTAGCTCCTCAAAGCTCTCTTAGATGGTGTCACCGCGCGATGTGCCTGTCTAACTTCGGCCTCCCATCGTAACCGTGTCGAACTTCGTACATATAGAACTGGTCGATAAGACCGCTCCTTTGTACCGAGGGTATCGAAATCATGTAACAATCTACATGAGGAGCTTTTCCCAGTTCTAATAACTTTAGGCAGTTAAAAAATAGGAATAACATAGTTTCTTTAAGCTCCTCAAAGCAGCCGCGGTGCCCTGGCATGTTGCGTTCACGTGCGCGGCTGCTTCGGTCTAAAAAGAAAATGAGCGACATACCAAGCAGATAAAGACCTTGAAGATCTACTGAGGAGAGAATGAAACCCAAAAACCTGGATTTTGTAGAGAAAACCGTGCCACAATTCAACAGAAACAGGTTTTTGTAACGTTTTCGGGAGAGCAAGTGGCAGAAGAAATTTTAATGAAATTACATTTTAAATATCAGCCAGCGGCAAAGTGCTGTGTGCTCAATATTTAACCCGTTAATGACAAAATGAAGATCAAGAAACATAATTAATACGGCTTTTGTGATCACTAATCTTTTGACCATTTTTGTTACAGTTGCAAAATGCGAAATTACGCGATTTAAGTCTTTTTTCGGTATATTTTCGTAGTCTTAGTTGTTTTTGTCCATGTTGGTAACTCTGTGAAACTTATAGTTGGGTAAGCAGATCTTGATAATTGTCGTTATGTTCAGCTGACTTAGCTTTTTAGTGTATAACACCCTTTATTATTCAGTGACGTTACTAAATCCTTATAGTATTTCCACTTCTTTCTTCTAGTGAGAGTCTGCATATCAGGGTGTTTCTAATTTGGCACTTACCATTGGGATATTGAAAACTGTAAGGGATAAAATGTCGCTTAAATGGGGTAGTTAACAAAATAGCACTTGGAAAGTTTTGAAATTAAGAGTACGTACTTCCGGAGAGTGACGGAATAACTGAATTTTCCCAAAATCGTTATGATTTTTTCCTGACTTTATTTATATTGGGATTTTAAAATTAATTGCACATTAACAGTGCCACGTTTTCTTCTCTACGAGAAGGCATAACCAGAATTTCTATATCACGGTTCGTCTCTTATCCTTTGCTATATTACATTTTTGCACAGATCAATAGAGTTTTTAATTTTGATTAAAAAAATGCATAATATATATACATTGACGTTGCCAAACCTTAGTTACTTAAAAAAAATCTTATGTAGGCCTTGAAATAATCAGATGTTTGTTTCGCTCACCAAATGTATCACAAAATCGCTCTATTTTTTCCTGACTTTATTTCACATGGGATTTCAAAATAAATTGCATATTGTCGTCGTTACTTATTCTCGTCTACAAGATGGCGTAGTGAAATCTTCAATTAGACATTTCTTCTTTCGACTTCCATCATCAATTTGGTTTTTTCATACCGACACTATATTGGAATTTTGTACATTTAAATGGACTTTTCAGCCCTAAATTCAGTGATGTATTTAGTTAGTTGACCATAACCATAAATAAGCAGAAGTCTTCAGTCTTCCAAACTCTATTGCCATGAAAACAAATGAAATCTGATGATTTCAAGGCTTACCTAGGAACTTCTGGAATAACTAAGGTTTTGCAATGTCAATGTATGACATACACATTTTTGAAATCAGAATAAAAATTCTATTCATATGACGTCTATAAGAAAAAATTGAGTCGATGCTAGAGGACAAGAGACGAAACGTCATATTGAAATTCTAATTGTGCCGTGTTATATACATATATACAGGGTGTCCCAGAAGTCGACGTCAAGCCGAAACCGGGTGATAGGCAAAGTCATAACAGCTATCAGAAAAATATTTAAAAAAATTTTATGTACGTGTTTTGAAAATTATAGGTCTTTGAAAAAAATATAGAAATTTCACACCCTACGGCAGTCTGTCAACTCCTGTTACTACAAATATTAACTTTTTTTGGATTTTATTTTTACAATGTAATGATGAATAATGGGTCTTCAAACTGGTGTGTCAACCTTACTGCCAGCTTTTCTCGTTCAGGAAAAATTGCTACTTATTTCCCAACCAAGTATTCGAAAGTAAAACTTTGCTCAACTTTAACTGGCTGTACTGGAACAAAAATGTACTACGAGAGTTTGGCAAGTAACCTTGAAAGTTGGCGCATTGAATAAGGATTCCAAAATGGTATAACACTTAGAAGATTACTCGTTAACTTATGCACAATTTTTATTTGAAGAAAAAGTGATGAAAATTTTTCAAAATTTCCTAATTAAACAGCGATTATGAAAATGCACAAGGACCCTTAAGGATAACTGTTTGCACAACAGTGGGCGTCAAAATGCTGCTGATGATGATTTACCTTTACAGCAAATGCTCAAACTGTTTTCCTTCAGCCGCAATACACGCTCGACATCTTCTTCAAAAAAAATAGGGTTATTAAACGAGCGAATCCACGGTTATTAACAAACTCAGCTGCTTCGAATAGTCTTTGCCGTAGCTCAGCTACATTTTGAATCGGCTTGAAATACACATTTTCTTTTACACTTCTCCAGTAAAAAAAATCTAACGGATTCAAATCTGGTGACCGGGCTGGCCACGGTATTGTACCAGACCGCCCTATCCATCTGCCTGGATAGTTTTGATCGAGATACTCTCTCATTGAGAGTGCATAGTGCGCTGGGCAGCCATCATGCTGAAACCACATGTCCCTGTAAATACTCAGTGGCACGTCCTCCAATAAATTTTCTAAATGATTTTGCAAAAAACCTAAATAAACCTCAGCAGTCAAAGTCTCTGGGAACTCAAACGGACCGATTTATTTTACCATTTAAAATTTCTGTCCAATGGTTTATCTTGAAGCGATATTGAGATTTATCTCCTCTCATCAAATGTGGGTTTGGTACGTGCCACTCGTGTATGTTATGCAGGTTCATGTACCCATCTTTCTTAAATGTGGTCTCATCTGACCATAAAATTTTTTCAAAGAACCGTGGATCTTCCCTGTGTCTTTCTAACATTGTGCGACAAAGAGCAACTCGGGGCTCATAATCCCGGGGCAGAAGAGCTTGAACATGCTGTACGTGGTATGGATGGAGCACGTTTTTTTGCAAGATTCTATGGGCTGTACTTTTGGGCACACCTGTTTTTAGTTATATTGCACGCACTGAAGTACTCGGGTCTTCTTCGACAGCTCCTAGCACCACGTCTTCGTAAGGAAGGAAAGATCTTCCCTCACCGTGTGATTGGTTTGGTAGTTGGCCCTCTGAGAACAGTAAGCGGTGCACATTTGTGAACACTCGATGATCTGGATGACGAGCTGCATTCGGGTACCTCTCACAGTAAAGTCTCGCTGCAGCACTAGCGTTGCATCTGCATTCCCCATAAATGAGGTGCATGTTAGCATATTCTTGTACGGTGTACACGGACATAGCGGCACTGCACAATCACACAATCAAAGATAGTCTAAGGAAAGCAAATGTTGTTTTGAAGAGCAATTAAACAGTCCAAATCCAAATCACAAGCGATCAACAGTCTAGTGCACGAATCCAAAATTAGTAACAGTACGAAATTAACAAGCACGAACATGTCGCACAATGTTAGAAAGACACAGGAAAGATCCACAGTTCTTTGAAAAAATTTTATGGTCGGATGAGACCACATTTAAGAAAGATGAGTACATGAACCTGCATAACTTACACGAGTGGCATGTAGCAAACCCACATTTGATGAGAGAAGATAAATCTCAATATCGCTTCAAGATAAACCATTGGACATGAATTCTAAATGGTAAAATAATCGGTCCGTTTGAGTTCCCAGAGACTTTGACTGCTGAAGTTTATTTGGATTTTTTGAAAAATCATGTACAAAATTTATTGGTGGACGTGCCACTGAGTATTTACAGGGACATGTGGTTTCAGCATGATGGCTGCCCAGCGCACTATGCACTCTCAGTGAGAGAGTATCTCGATCAAAACTGTAAAAGAAAAATTGTATTTCAAGCCGATTGAAAATGTAGCTGAGCTACGGCAAAGACTATTGGAAGCAGCTGAGTTTGTTAATAACCGTGGATTCGCTCGTTTAATAACCCGATCTTTTTTAACAGGTTAAGCGCCACGGCGGATACCGGTGTCAGATTTGTGATCAGCCTCCTGGGCCACGGCGGACACCGGTGTCCGCTTGACTTTCAAATTTGTAGCATCTCCTTCCGGCCAGGCGGACACGCTTTTATGCGGTTTGGCGTAGTAAGATGTCCGCCATGGCCCTGCAACATAAAACGCTGACACCAGGTTTTATGTAGCAATGTTTTCCAGAGAAATCTAGTGATATTCTTATTGTAATATCAAATAAATATTTATTTATTTCACTTATCTATGGAGATAAAATAAACATTTAATAAACGAAGTATATTGAATATATATAAGCACATTGAACAAAAAAGTTTTGCAAATACATATCTACATTTATTTCGTAAAAATTTTAACTAGTTTTGTGAACTAAATTAAAACATTCCAGACAGAATCTAGGGTTATATTTGCACTGTGCACAATAAATTATTACTTTTTTAACTTTATTTTTTTCAATAAGTCCATCTTGTTTTTTCTTGTAACGACCCTTGCAGTACCGACTATTTTCCCGTGCCTTACAATCCAGTTTTAGTAATACGTGAGCCCTCAAATTCACTTTTACAGGACATGTACGGTCATAAGAGTAGCCATCTTCGAATTTCAGCAATTGTTCAACAACTGCATTCCGAAAATTATTTATGGAAATGTCGCTCTGTTCGATCTCCCTATAAATGAAACGGGCATTCACAATTGAGGTTCCTAATAAAACTTCAATAGCAACTTACTTTTATAGTCGTTCTTTCTCTCCAGAGCTAATTGTAATATCCTCTTTGATCGTCTATTCATTTTAATTTCAAAAAGATTCACTTTACGCTCAACACTTCAGTAAAACGGTGCAACAGATCACACTCGAAGCGATGAAAAACTAATGAATAACAACCTGTATCGTCAAGTAAAGATAGATCGGCTCGATCGTCGGCCAGTCTACAGTATATTCAGATAAGAGATAGACCGGATGTAAACAAAAGGTTCGGGTGATATTCACGCTAACGCCGCCGTCTCAACGTAAAACAGGAGCCCTCATTGGTCAATTCGCAATTAAATGCCTATGCCGAGCGGTAGAGCAGTCGTATCAAGGCAGAGTCACATTCAGGTTCAGACGTGTTACGTATGTCGTGTGCATCATTGCAATTTGATATTTCTTTGGACGTTTTCGTTTGTTATCTTATTAAGTTGTTGAGTTTGTCGTTGTTATTGTTATACCTTGTTATTGATTGTTATTGTTATCAACTGCTTGCGCAAAATGCCCAGTAGTACAGATACTGCCGATGAAGTTGTAAACTCCTGTAGTCCACCTAGGAAACGCTCTAAAAAAAGACACCTGAGTGCAGAAATGAAAGAGGTCATTTTGAATATATATAAGATCGAGCGCGAGGAGAACGAGGCATCAACCATCAAAGAAATTGTTGTGAAGGTTTCTCACAAAGTTGGGGTGTGTTGCGCATCAGTGTTTAATGTGTTAAGACAATACAAAAAAAAATCACACCTTTTCTGAGCCAATGACCAGTAAACATCGCAAAAGTATTGTTAAATCATTGGATGAAGCTGATAAGCATGCGATTAGGAGGAAAGTGCATGAATTCTTCTTTAGGAATGAAATACCTACTATAGATAAAGTACTGCAGGAGGTAAATGGAGATACAACGTTTCCAAATTTCAAACGATCAACTTTCCATGCGTTACTGAATCATTTAAATTTCAAATGGAAAAAACGGGGTCGTAATAGTTTACTACTGGATAGAGAAGAAATTGTGCTATGGAGGAGGGATTATTTAACAAAAATTGGGAAATATAGAAATCAAAACAGGAAGATTTATTACCTTGATGAAACGTGGGTAAACGCAGGACACACTACAAGTAAAGTATGGGTTGATGATTCTGTAACTTCATCCAGGAGGGCCTTTCTAGATGGACTGTCCACCGGATTAAAAAATCCAGCAGGTAAATACGAGTAATAGACAACAATCGGATGTTTTTCAAACCTTGGGAACAAGGTTCTAAACATTAATTCTAGGGGGCAGATAAAACATATTACAAGTAACAAAACTTTTATAACTTTCGATAAAATGCGTGGATGTGTTATTGTCATTTTCATTTGTTAGAACTTTTTTAAGCCATGTTTTTATGTGTTTTCGATATTTCAATAATTTTTTAATATAATCTTAAAATATGTCGAATATTATAAACTTAAAAAAGTTACTAAGTTTTATATTGTGTACCGTTCCTAATATTTCTAATCATTTTAATTCATACTTTAAGCTTTATAAAGTTATAATTTGTTAATATTAATATTTGCGCGTATCTCAGGTTCCTGATCATTCATTTTTTAAAGGTTTATAACTTTAAATTAAATTGTGAAGCGCTGAGTAATCATACGACGTTCAATATTCTTTCTTTCAATATGACTAAATAATCCCAATTATAGCAATCTGATACTCATGTCTCAATGTTTTTTCGCTGAATGTGATGAAAACATTTGAAAAAGGTTCGCGTATTGAAATAAATCTACACCAGTTAGTACTTCGATTTCCAGGTAAAGGGAAAAGGCTCATTATCTGCCATATTGGCAGTGAGGATGGATTTGTTGTTGACGGTCTGTGGTGCTTTGAGTCTAAGAAAACTGGAGATTACCACGAGGAAATGAATGGCGAATCGTTTGAACAGTGGTTTTCAAAAATTTTACCGAACTTAGAGGAAAACGCAGTAATTGTGTTGGATAATGCGTCTTATCATTCTCGAAGAATGGAGAAGGTCCCAACAACGGCTTCAAGGAAAGTTGATGTTCAAAATTGGCTCCGCTCGAAAAATATCAACTTTGAAGAAGCAATGCTGAAAGTACAATTATTAAGAATTGTCAAGGATCAAAAATACGCCATTGACGAAATGGCAGCAAGTCAAAATAAAACTGTGCTCCGTTTACCTCCATACCATTGCGAGCTCAATCCCATTGAGCTCATATGGGCAGAGGTTAAAAATTATATAGCTAAGCACAATACAACTTTTAAATTTTGTGACCTCAAAGGACTTTTCAAAGAAGCACTAGAATTAATAACAGCGCAAAAATGGGAAAACTGTATTAAGCACGTGAAAGACAAAGTTGAAAAGAGAATGTGGGAACTGGACAATATTTTAGAGGAACAAGTCGAGCCATTCATTATTAACGTTGGTGCTTCAGGCAGTAGCGATGATGAAAGCTCATCAAGCTCATCTTTCCAATAAAAGATGTCGTTCATCAAATTCGGTAAGTTATAAGTAATTATAAAGCTACTGTATTTTTTAATTAATTATTGACATTTTTGAACCCATTTTGGCAAAACCTATTCAAGAATCTACTTTCTGACAATGTTCAACCATGCACATTTTTTTACGTTTTGAACGTTTTAGTTTGGTTACATATTTACCTAGAAATCAAAAAATATACTTATCAATATTCTAAAAGCAATTTTAAGAGATATACGATTATTTTTAATTTAGGCTAATTTAAACGCCATTTTGAGATTATATTCGACTGTATTTCACCAAACATCAGGCGGCATCCGAAGCTGGAAATCGAAGCGAAAATTTTAAAACCCTTATGTATATTTACATCATTATATATTTCTTACCCCACCCCCACATGATCCTATATCCATCACCAATCGTATACACATCGAATTGTGCTAATTTACTACAAAGTTACGCAAAGCAGCATCTACTATCTAAAATATGTACTGCGTGACTCTTAATACGTCCCTGCCGAATGTTACAGCGTTCGATGATCACGTGGTCTTGTTTATGTCCGGTCTATCTCTTATCTGAATATACTGTAGGAAGTATCGTGTCCGCTCGTTCTAAACATTTTCGGAGGGCCATGGCGGACACCGGTGTCCGCTTTACTTTTTTTTAAATCTATGCGAAAAAAAAAATCAAATATCGAGGATTTGGGGTTAACTAAACGTAAATTTTCAAATTTGTTAAAATATCATATTGGTCCAGGGACATATTTTGGTTGAAAGTCCTTGGCGCTTAACCTGTTAAGAAGATGTCGAGCGTGTAAAATAGTTTGAGCATTGCTGTAAAGGTAAATCATCATCAGCAGCATTTTGACGCACACTGTTGTGCAAACATTTATCCTTAAGGGTCCTTGTGCGTTTTCATAATCGCTGTTTAATTAGGAAATTTTGAAAAATTTTATCAGTTTTTTTCAAATAAAAATTGTGCATAAGTTAACGAGTAATCTTCTAAGTGTTATACCATTTTGGAATCGTTATTAAATGTGCCAACTTTTAAGGTTACTTGCCAAACTCTCGTAGTACATTTTTTTCCAGTACAGCTAGTTAAAGTTGAGCAAAGTTTTACTTTGGAATACTTGGTTGGGAAATAAGTGGCAATTTTTCCTGAAGGAAAAAAGTTGGCAGTAAGGTTGAGACACCAGTTTGAAGATGCATTATTCATCATTACATTGTAAAAATAATATCCAAAAAAGTTAATATTCGTAGTAACAGGAGTTGACAGACTGCCGTAGGGTGTGAAATTTCTATATCTTTTTCAAAGACCTATAATTTTCAAAACACATACATAAATTTTTTTAAATATTTTTCTGATAGCTGTTATGACTTTGCCTATCACCCGGTTTCGGCTTGACGTCGACTTCTGGGACACCCTGTATATATATATATATATATATATTTAAATCATCCGCAAACAATAGCTTATTGCAATTAAGTGAATCACACAAATCACTGATATAAAGTGAGAATAGAAGAGGTCCCAAATTGGATCCCTGCGGCACACCGCTAGTGGCAGTGAATACTTCCGATCTCACATTATTTACACATACGTATTGTTGTCTATTAGATAAATATGATTTTAATAGCAAGACATAGTTATTTTGTAAACCTCGATAACAAAGTTTCTTGAGGAGAATCTCATGACTGATCTTGTCAAAAGCTTTGGAAAAGTCGGCATACATTACATCAACTTGACCCCTGCTGTCAACTGTTTCACATAAAAACTGGCTAAAAACCGCTAAGTTGCTAATAGTTGACCGAAACTTCGTGAAACCGTGTTGATAAATAGAAATGCAATTTTTTGCATACTGGTAGGTACGATCATAGAAAATCATGTCAAGAAGCTTAGCAAAATTGTTATTGACGAGATGTGTTCGTGCCAGATCAGGTCCTCTGTGATCTGGACTCCGACCATCCGAAATGAATGGCACTTTGGCAGAACTCGGCCATCCATCGAAACCGAGTGAGCGCAGGGACGCTTTTTGTTCGTCAAAGTACAGTACTGTGTTTTGGAAGCATTGAACTGTACAAGATTGTTGCGTCCCCAAGGAGTGATAGCCTCTAGGTCTCTTGTCAGAGAGGAAGTCATCGCTAGTCTTCTTTTTTCCAACTTAGCGGCAGAGATCGGCTTGTCACTCTGAATTCCTGCATGTAGAGTGCGAAGCTGTGGATTGTGTTGATCGTGCAGGAAAGGAGGTCGTTGATATGTAAGAGAAACAGTGTCGGAGCCAAGACCGATCCCTGGGGAACACCCGCGTTGACGTTGTGGGATGAAGAGGAGAACCCGTCGATTACGACGGCCAGAGATAAAGTCAGCCACCCATCTGCTAGGCTTTTCTGGGAGGACATAGGATAGAAGTTTGCTTAAGAGGGCAGCGTGCCACAGCTGATCGAACGTTTTCGTGATGTCAAGAGCAACGACATGAGCCTCACCATAAGACTGAATGAGTTTACTCCACAATTGAGTGACGTAAGCTAGGAGGTCCCCTGTGGATCGATGGTGCCGGAAACCATACTGCCTGTCGCTAATCAAGCTATGACGTTCGAGGTAGTGCAGAAGTTCGCGATTTATGCACCTCTCCATCACCGTACTTAAAACAGAAAGCAGAGCTATAGGCCTGAAGTGGTAAGGGTCGGTCTTAGTTAGATTTCTAGTTTTCTGGGAAGTTGCCGGATTCATTAGATATCTGGAAGAGACGCGAAAGAACAGGAGCAAGATCCGCTGCACACCTCTTCAATACAGTGGCAGGAATCAAGTCCGGACCAGAAGCTTTGTTGATGTCGAGCGACAAGAGCACTCGTCTTACGGTCTTATGCCTGAATGTTACCTCCCGCATAGTGTAGGGAACCCTTTGAATTGACGGCACTTGGGCGTTGGGAGGGACGTCCATGGTGGAGTTGGCAGCAAAGATCTTGGCTAGCACTTCCGCCTTGGCCTTTGAGTTGAATTCAATAGTTCCATCCTGACATGTAAGTGGTGGAAGGCTACTGTGTGAGAAGTTCTTTTCAATCTGCTTGGCCAGCGTCCAGAAAGACCGACTGCCATTGCGCTGCGACATTACCCTGTGCCTAACTTTTATATCGTGCTGGTTTTTGGCATTGCGAACCGCTCCTTTATATTTGTTTCTGGACTCGACGTCGGCTTGTCTGTTCTCTACAGTGGAGTTTTGTAAGAAGGTCTGTGTCCCTTGATCTTCTGCTGGCGAGCAGCGTCACATGATTTGTTAAACCAGCCGTTGGACCCTGATCTAGGCACTTTCACTGTGTGAGGGATGAGTTCCTCCATTCCAACGTGGATAATTTCGGTTATCGAAGAACAAAAAGCCGTCGCGTTCGCGTCAGTGAAACAGACATCTTTCCAAGGAAAGCTAGAGAAGGAGTCTCTGAGCCCCTCCCTGTCGGCATGTCCGTAATGCCAAGTTTTGCGGCCTGTACGAGTTTCTGCTGCCACAGCGGGTTCTGACCTCCACAACACCGTGGTCTGAGTTACCCAGGGGGGACAGGACAGCAGTGCTGTAAGGGACAGGATGTGTGGTCAGAAAGAGATCCAGCAGGCTACTGGCGTGTGGCGAGACGCGGGGGAAAAAAGTACAGCTCGTCACCAGCTGGGTCAGCCCTTGAGTAAGAGCGAACGCTTCGACTGCACGACCTGCTGCATCGGTCTTATTTGAGCCCAACCAAAGCTCATTATGGGCATTGAAATCATCGAGAAGAACTGCCTCTGAAGCGCGGTGATTGATGTTCACGAAGTCGATCTGGACGGCGAGGTATTCGAATAAGTCATCCCAGTTATGGTCCGAGGGTCAGCGATGAATGCAGCAAATAAATTTGGGTGATGGTTTGGAGTTGAGGCAAAGCCACGGAATGCCACAGCTTTGTTTTCAACGGATGTTATTTTTCAATTATTACCGATGCAATTTTGCGTCGTGCATCACTCAGGCGACCAAGTGAATTATTAACATGAGAAAATATTTTTTCACTACTAACTGAAGAAATCGCCCCATTGTGCTTTTCTTATATGTTTTTTTTGTACCGAGGCAGCTGCGTCTGCAGAAGCCTAAATACCAGGGTACCGCGGCTGGTATGAAGAGCTTAAAGATCAATTTCTCAACTGCCGAAGGTTACTAGATCTGGGAAAAGCTTCCTCGGGCAGATTGCTCAACAATCTCGATACCCCACGCACAAAGGAGCGGTCGTATCGGCCAGTTCTGGAAGTACGAAGTTTGACACGGTTAGGACGGGAGGCCGAGATCAAGCAGGTCTACCTGGTAGGCATATCGCGCGGCGGCATCATGGAGGAGAGCTCATTGACACGGCGAGCCCTCGATGATCTGGCCCAGCCGAAATAAACTGCTCTTTGGTAGAACACCGTCATCCATCGAAGCCGGATGAGCGCTAGGGCGTTTCTTGATAGTTGAGGTATGGTATTGTGTATTATAAGCATTGAACTGTATCAGATTGTTGCGTCCCCAAGCAGTGAAAACATTCAGGTATCTTTTCATCGCTAGTCTTCTTTTCTTCAGTATAGTGGCGGAGACCGACTTGTCGCTCTGAATTCCTGCATGTAGAGTGCGACCATCAGCAGAGCCGTGGTAAGGACTTACTGTACAGGATATGAGGTCGTTGATATGTAAGAATAACAATGTCGGAGCGAAGGCGGATTCCTGGGGAATACCCGGATTGACATTGTGTGTTGAATGGAGGTTTGTTTAAGAGGACAGCATGCCACAACTGATCGAATGCTTTCGTGATATCAAGACCAGCGACATGAACTTCACCATAAGACTGGATTAATTTACTCCACAGTTGCGTGACGTGAGCTAGGAGGTCCCTCGTGCCAGAAACCATACTGCCCGTCGCTAATCAAGCCGTGACGTGACGTTCAAGGTATCCCAGAAGCTCCCGATTGCAACTGGTTAGCCGTTATTGCTATTTGTTAGTGAAAGGTACTTAGCTAATTAGTCAAATACATTAATTAATTAGCTAAGTCGGCCGATGAAATTCGCTAATCAATGATTTCAGTTAGTATTATCACCAGGATAGAACGGAATTCAAGCGTATATTCCCACTATAACTTAAAGTTCATATTACTGGGAGTTTGGTGTGGTTGGATCTGAATAACGGAAACCATTAAGAAGACGAATATCAATTTATCAGGTGATTTGATAAGAAGATGTAAGGTAACTTACCTATTTACTATCTTACGCTGAGAAGGCATCTTAAGATCGGCGCGCACTAAGGTCAGTTACTTACATAGTTCATTTTACACTTAGTTATATCACAGCTTAGATAACAATCAGCTATGAAACTCTCCTGTCAATGTCAAAAACAGCCGTCATTTCGGCGGAGAAAGTAGAATGTAAATTCCCCCAGTACAACGATCAAAGAGGTTGTAGTGCTCAACAGCAGCCGGTGCTGGCTCGTGTCATGCCAGCGGCCGCAGATGCTCTTTACAATTTTAAAATGATAATATTTCGATATGATATAGTGAACCTGCTGCTGAGCTCTAAAAACCCTTTCATGTTTGTATAGCGTGAATTTACAGTCGACTCTCTCCGCCGAAATGGCAGCCGTTTTTGACACAGTTTCATCGCTGATTGTTATCTAAGCTCTGATTATATACTCAATTTTTAATAAAATGGTCAGAAGAATCTTCAAAAGCTATGGCCTTATCACTTTTAGCAAGTTTCTAGACACTACATTATCAAGAGTGGCAGACTGGAGATGCTCAACTTAAAGTCTGACATTCGGTTGTGGTTAAGTGGGGTTGAAATGAAACAACTGATTATCGAGAGTTGAGGATAATGATTTTATTACCTCTCAAGATAAAAACGATTACTTCAGAAAAGGAAACACTGGTTTGTTTAGTTGAGTTACTCTGTCAGCCAAATAAGTAACTATCAAGGATAAAATTGAATTGATTTCGTCACAATTATGTTTCCAAGAATCTAACTAGCCATTACATGAATAATTAGCGTCATCATGACCAGAAGGAAATTAAGAATTTGAGCGCTAAGAACAGAAAGCTTACGAGGTATTTTCTCTTGAAGCAACGAAGTGAGTACCAATTCGTCAGGTGGGAGAGGTGGACATTCGTTAACGTTAAAGTGAAAGTACGCCGATGTCCGAGGAAAACCAAAAAACCTCTTTCTGCTGTAATTTACTTGATATTTTGAATCTCGATTACAGTTGTTTATTCCATATTGTTACAACTCTATTCGAACATATGTTTAACTTCTACGAGCACTCGTTTTGTATGTTTCTCTGCCCCTATGCGGCGCATCGCCCATTCTCAGGATAAAGTTTTTGTTGGGAGGCTGTAAACCTTATGGGCTGCAATGGTTCGATCCACAGATGTTTTGATTTTTTTTTTCATTATTTATAAAATGCACAGATGTGTCTCCATGTTACAGTCCTTCCGGCTCAGCTATAAGCACCTCTTTGAAAACGATAATACGATAAATATGAGGCATATTGTTAGTGATTAATCATGATAAATTTACATGTACAAAAGTCTTCTCCGGCCGACTTAGTCAATTTAACTATTGTAATATCCCCGTATACGCATAGAGCAGAACGGCTCTAGACCAATGGCAAGCAAACAACGGAAAGAAATTTCATGGTATAAGCAATAAAAATGGGTGTGAAAGGTACGCCTGCGAGTTACAGAACGTGCACATGTTCACAACCCATTTTTATTATTTATTTATAGGTACCATAACATTTATTTCCGTTTGAATTCTCAAATGACCTACCGCCATTCTGGTTGTTGTTTGCGAGAAATTGGTCTAGAGCCGTTTCGCTCCAGGTGTATACGGGGGTATTACAATAGTTGAGTAGGTCAGCCGGAGAAGACTTTCGTACATGGAGATTTATCATGATTAATTAGGCAGCAGCGGTGGCGGCAGTAGTAGACTCTTCGGTCTCCCGATCAGTCACCGTGTGCTGTGCTGGTTCGAAACCCGTCCCAGGAGAAATTTTTCTCTTGGTTATGGATGCTGTGATTGTCCGTAGGTGGTAGACGGTCTCTCACTGTCGAACGCGTAGGTACCACCCGACAGATCTCGTAGGTGGGGCCAGAATGTGTGCATGTTGCATGCACACGTGATCACTCGCCAGAGTCCGTGTGGCGTCCTCCCTTTCCCCTGTATCCCCCTATAGCCCCACGGTACCAAATGGGTGTTTAGGCCTTAGGGCTTCGTGGTGGTTGGAGTATTAAAAAAACCACTTCTAATGAGCATACTATTTGTCGTAATATCGTTTTTAAAAAAGTGCTCATAGCTGAGCCGAAGGGACTGGTAACATGGCGACATATGTGCATTTTATATGAGGGCAGCTTACATAATGATAAAGATGTTAAAATATCTGGAAGTCGACCAAACCATTGCAACCCGTAAGATTTACAGCCTCCCAGCAAATAAAGGGTTCATGTAGAAGTTCAACATATGTTCGAATAGAGATGTAGTAAAATGGAATAATCAACTGTAATAGAGATACAAAATATCAAGTAAATTACAGCCGAACGATTTTTTTTGTAGAGTTTCCCTTATGGGTTGCGATGATTCTGTCCACTTCTAGATGATTTGACGTCTTTTTCATCATGTAAGCTGCCCTCACTCTCACTGTCTCATCAAATGCACAGGCATGTTCCCGTGTTACCAATCACTTTACTAATATCCAAAATGCACAGATGTAATTTGGATAGACAAGAAAGGAAAATTGCAGAAAATTAGTTCAAGCAGGTATGCGCATAAGAAGAAAATATTTTCAAGCTTTTAGTTCGTTTCATTTACGGCTACATAAAAGCATGTTTTTAAAACGTTTTTTTATATTATTGGCGATAATATTTGCAATCAGTGTGCAAAGTCAGGCAAATTCTTCCTATAATATGGTTAAAAAATCGTAGGATCTTCCATGTTTGTTGTTAATTTACTTCGGAGGCGTGCTAACACAGCATGTCTTAAGACTGGCCAAACCTACACTGCGCAATGATAGTACAGGTCAACTAGTCAAATAGCAGCGCTATTTTCTATGGTTTAGCTTGCTTTTGTTACCGACTACAGATGGTAAGCAATTGAGGCTGACTCCACAGGGCGCAGTGTCATAGGGGCGCACTAATTACCAATCAAAGGTGAATCCAGGCTGGTCATGACTCTCCCACTGCGCAAACTAAGACCGACCAGCCAACGCCAACTGCCCCCCTGCTCTTCAGTTATCAGAAAGGCATTAGCTCTTAGAACCTCAAAATCACAACGTCAACGACATTATTCTTCCTACATATTAACGACCTCCTTTCCGCTACGGTCAATGCAATCCACAGCTTTGCTCATGACAACACTTTAAATGCAGGAATTCAGAGTGTCAAGCCGACCTCTGCTGGTGAGCTGTAGAAAAGTATACTAGAAGCGACTTCCTCTCTGACGGGGAACCTTGAAGGTATCACTGCGGGGTACAATTTAGTGCTTCCAAAACATATCATTGTACCTTGATGAACAAAAAACGCCCTAGCGCTCAACCGATTTCGATGGATGGCCGAGTTATAACAAAGAGCCATTCATTTCGGCTGATCGGGGCTCAGATAATCGAGGTCTTGCCCAGGCACGAACGTCAATAGTGACAGCTGCTGGGTAAAAGCTAGGCTCTATTTAGGGCGAAGAAGTACTTTCCTCCACATGACTTCCTCACTCTGTACAAGGCCCAAATAATACCTAGCGTCTAGTACTGCTCATATATTTATAGTGCTGTCGTCCCGACTACATAATACCGGTTCCAAAAATATATGAAAAATCTGTTTCAAAAAGAAAACTTTGACGCCCTCTAATATACAAACCAAGCACTTTTGCGTAGAGGTAAATCATGTCCAGTTGACTTATTTTGAGTAAAAAATACGTGGTACTGCTATGTTCACCTGGTATTCGGACACCCTATATACTCAAATGCTGGAATCGAGATTTCAAAGGTGGAAGAACGTCTTGTGACCACCCGTGGTAGTCGAAGCCAAAGCCGATGTGCAGCTTCTAACATAACCGTCGGCCCGTGGCGTTACCCCCGATATAACAAGGCCAAACAACTCAGCTGCGGAAAGGCTGTGACGTCACGCTAATTAGGCCAGTTCATATTCTTATAGCGTTTCGCCATGCTAGCTAGTAAGAGCGGTGTTGAGATATCTAGGTGTGATACAGCAGTACCGAAATCTCTTCTGATTGGTTATACCTCGCTGTAGGCGAATTTGCAAGATGTACTCGGGGCACTGCGCAGCTTCATTGATGATCTGACTATTCTTTCCGATCGGCCTCAGTATGTCAAGAATACAGTGTCAATATTAGTTCAACCTGTCACGTGTGAAGTCTAACATGTCTGCAAAAATGGAATTTGTGGCAACCTGGCAGCTAACCTCAAATTCTGTGGCTGTTATCATGTATGAATATTTATGTTTATTATTGTTGTTTCAAGCTTATATTTTTGTGTCTCGCAATCGTTTCCCTAAGTTTTCAAAATGCCGTACAAGTGCCGCGTTCCCAATTGTGCCGGTAATTACGCGAAAAGTCCGAAGGTTCCGTTCCCCGTGAATGAAAACGGGCGCCTAAGATGTCTCAATGCCATCCCAGGTAGTGATTTAGTGTTTACAAAAACTACCAGAGTAGGCAATTTGTACTTTGCTGAGGACAGCATCATTTGCGATTCCACCAGTTGCCCAAAATACTTTTCAAAGGACATCTAAAGCAGAAGCCGAAATGAAAAATTGAGGGACAAGAAACAATCACTGCAAAATAGCATTGATAAATATATCTCCTATCAAAAATCAACAAGTTTTCAAAGTTATTCAGACCTTCGCAGTTTTCAGTATAGCAGTCTCCAGATGAGTGGCATAAAGCTGTTCAGGATAAAGTTCGAATATAAACCAGTTATCATAACACACGCTGTAATTGTTGATAAAGATCTGGATGTAAACTTTACTCCCAACAACTGACTCAACTCGGGTAATATTAAAAACTCCATTTTTAGACACAGTTACCACTCAAAAAACAATATTGTTCGGCTCTATGTTGTATACAATCAGTCCACATTCATATAGATTTATTAGCTGTCGTGTAGGACCTATTTTACCACATAAAAATACTCTGAAGTCAATTTGTAATACATTGATGGTCGAACCAGTTCCAGATGAGATACATAACTTTTCAGGCTATGCAAGGAACCTTTTCAGATATGTAAAAGCAGTGGAGGAGAATATGATTTTATTGATGGTTAAATACACATTCAGCCATGTTTATATTTCAAAGGGGGTATATCGTTGGAACAACAACTAATAATGCTTCATTAGCTACAAGCTGGTTTTGAATTCAGCCAATTATTGCGGATAAACTATATCAAAAAAGAGGAAAAGATGTTTTTATCCAAAAGGTAAACAATGACTGCATCTGGAGAAAAATGTGTCATCGCTTTATTATTCAGTGCTTTATTATCACAACACAAAAAAATTTGTAACCAATTTCCTCTAATCCAATAATAAGTGTTTTTGTAATGTTGTATACTAGATTAAGCTCAATTTTAGAAACAGGTCAGATGTGAACAGCTTCTTTGAGAAACAGCAAAATTCTTATCAAGTTTTCATTATTCTTTGTACTGTTGTTTTCCTTATTCCTTTCCTGGCAAGAGCTTACCTCAGACCTCCTTATTGGTTCTTGCTGGACACAACTGTCCAACAAGCACTACATTTTTGATGCCTATCATCATAGTATTGTTCACATATTCCTGTCAAATTTTGTTGATTGGTTGTGACTAACATTGGGTTATGTATGTCATTGAACAATTTATTACTTCTAGCACAATATTGTTATAACATCAACTTATTACTCAAATGTGCACGTAATGTTGAACGAAATAACAGTGAAATTCGGGGTAAAAATAGTTAATAAAATAAATACTTTAATATTTTTCACCAAGTTGCCTTTATATTCCAAAAACACATTTCTGAATTGCCTGACATTTACATCAAGCATAGTGTGTTAGATATGTTTCAATAATAAAATAATATTCACTAGCGCTGATGTACGGCACGCCGTGCTGTCGGCCGTCCGGCCTACTTGTAGTGACGCCACGCGTCTGTTGTCAGGGCTTGTCCTCTCGGTGGTAACGCCCGTGGCCGGATATTAAGTTTTACAAAAATGTGGGTTGTGTTTGTGCCATTGCTCTATTTTTTTAAGTGGTAGCCTCGGTTTTAACTCAATATTACATCAAAAATAGTTGAAATTAGAAAAAGTCTATGATAAATTCGACAATTATAGTACTAGTACCTAATTTTTAAATTAATTTTTTTAACAATTTCAAATTTTACTTTTTTGCTACGTGCGTTCAGATTTTTTGAACAAAAGAGGTACTTTAGAACTTTTCTCTACAGTTGATAGTTGCCGAGATGTAAGCATCACAATATTTAAAAAATTGCGAAATGTAATTTTCGAATGAATGAAATTTTAAGTTGCCAATGCTGCTAGATATTCTTCAAATATCGATGAACAAAACCTGGAAGCATTTCAGAACGTATTATTACTGTATGCGTTAGTTTTTCAATTGTTAATCGCGCACTCGCTCAATGGTTTGTTCAGAAAGTCCCAGAAAAGTACTTTGACCAGAAGAAAAAACAAAATTTTCTGAATTTGTTTAAAAAAGATTGTACAAAAAAAGTTCTGCCCCTGTTCCTTTATTGCGGACATACCTACAATTGTTTTTTGTGTTTCATCTAAGTTTCCGCAAGGCTATTTGTCTTTCTTTGTGGGAACTTCCTTCGACTCTTTGAATCTCTCGTACTAATATGCTGTTCACAAAAAACGATTAAAATAGGTAATTTATATAATCGAATCAATGAAAACCTATTATTACGATTAGGAATATTCATTCATTAAAATCAGTTTTAAGAAAAAATGATCGATTATCGAATTTCCAATATCTAATTCTCCTGGACCACAGCACCTACTAGAACGAAAGCTGAGTACCCCACCCATCTCATTATGCATTGACCCGCTGACGCTCAATCATGGAACTGCCGTTGTGTGCCGTGGCAGTGCGTTTGGTGGAACAATTCGCTAGATATCAGAACGTAAGTGCTGCATATGCTTATTCATTCCTTATTTCATTTCTTTTTGGTCCATTTGTACTTTGGTTCTGACAAACTGTAACATACGTTATATTTTTGGACATGATAATTTCAAAAATAATGAATTTAAGGCTCAAAATTGACTATAAAGCATCTTATCTATCATACATCACGTACGCCAATTTTTATATGGGGTAAAGGACTATTATGTGGCTTAAAAACAATGTAATTTTTTGTTTTCTTACATTTTTTGGGACCAGACATTTTTATTAGAGCCAAAGTAGTATCTGAAAGCTTGAAATCGAGCAATTTTAATTTTTACAAGATGGCTGCCAAATGTGCTTAGGTGTCAAACTTTATAACAGTCCTCTACCATGTACCTGAATCATCGGTACGATGATTCAGGCATAGGAGTTAAATTTGGAAAATAAAAATGTTTTCTTTCCATTTCTTATTCCTGATTAAGTCATTATGGGCCCATCATCGGGTTCCTCAACCTATTAAATAGTACAAACCGATTAAACCTAGATCTTAGATGAGTCAACATAGGCGCATAGTGGAGTTTTTCTCAGGGGAGATCTCGCCACCATGTCGAAATTTTCAACTGCCTAAGGAGTAAATTTGAGCGATTTATTGAAGATGCGGACATCAGCATCCGTGCAGCTACCCTTGTGACAAAAAAATATTAGAGTACTTCAAGCATATTTTCCTCTCACCTCGTTCACCTCTTCCTTCCTGCGGATCCGTCAATGCAGCTGTCACTTTCACGCTAAAGCAAAATCCATACATCAATCTTATCGCACCGAATTTCGGCTTACTAACTTTACCCGCTCAAAAATAAGTAGGAATGACATTTATGATGGAAAGCACTATCTTTTGGTACGCAAAAATCTTGTATGTTTTCAGAAAAACACAATTCCGTTCATCTTAAGCCCCGGTAGTGTTTCAACAGAAATAACATCACTGGATGTACATGTCGAAGTTACGATTTCTATTGTGATAATCCCAGACAGTGAGTCAGAAGTTCGGAAAGTCGAGAAACCATGTCATCGTTGTTTACACAGTACTTTTTATAAAGCCTTCCCCCTAATTACTTTTTGAACGGATTGAGTTAGTACGCTGAAATTTGGAACAATGTAATTTATACATAAATACTATAATATTGTGAAAATGGCAGGTTGTCAAAGTTGAGCGTTTTTACTTCCCACGCCTGAGTGACGGCGGAGAAAGATGCCAAAACCAGCAAAAAAAAACACTCAAACTTCGTTTTTGGACGTTTCAGACAATCCTGATAATTTTCGAAAACATTTTTGTAGGTGCTTTTTCTCAGAAGGCTAACTTGTGCCAAACGTAATCCTTTACGAACAGCGTAGCCTTTGGAAGTACAAAGTCAACTTACTTGACGCTATTTTCTCAATGGCAAAATGACTTTCCTTCCAATATTTTTTGTGGCCTACCACTTCGAAGTTTTAGAAGGAAAATGCAGACCTGCACTCAAGCTCTATATACGCCACTGATATACCTCTAATTCAGCCCTTCCCGTGTGATTTCTGCCGTACACTTTATCCCATTTAGCTCTTTCTGTTTAAAAATGATGACCAATATATGAACAATTTGCAGTTCGTGTTCCGTTAGAGAAACAACTGATAACTGTCTTGCTTGCAGTGGCAAAATTTGCAACGGCCGACGCGATTTGGGTGAGTGAAGCATTTTATACAGGGTGACTTTGAAGTTGAGTCATTAATTTTCAGATAATGATTGTAGAAGGAAGATAAACCAGAATACGTGTGTAAAAATAAAAAAAAATTAAAAAAAAATGTTTACCTTGTTTTATAAAGTATCCTCCCGACAAGTATTTCAGTGCGGACCTGTATTTGATCGTGAGGTCCCCTGAGAGGTCTTAAGTCACCTGATTCACGAGCCGGTTGTACTACATTAACAAAGGCACGAGGGGTTGGTTGCACTCGATTGGGAAACCGATCCGCATAAACAGGTGCCATTTTTTATTTCGTTTGAGCTACGCAACATACACTATTCACACGCTAACCGACAGACACTGACTGTATGTATAACTGAACTGAATAAAATACTTAATTGCAAAAACATCGTTCCAAATTCTTTCGCTTTTTTGTTTCCGATGCGATGAACCGGTGAGGCGGATTATATCCGTTGTTGCCAAACACGAGTACATGATATTATTATTGAGACAGGGCGGTACTCAAACTTCCAAAGGGCTATAACTTTGTTACTTTAATTTTACCAGAAAAATGGTAAAGGAAAAAAACATTTCTTTTGATCTGATCTACTCACTGTTAAAATAAATGACTCAACTTCGAAGTCACCCTGTATATTTATTTCAGACCAGCTGTTAGACGGTTGATGTTTGTGCATTAAATAGTTTTCATTATTTCGTGATTCATGTGTATCTTTTCACTCTTACATACAGGGTGTTTCCAATTCTATCCTCACCATTGGGATCTCGGAAACTGATATACTAGATACGAAGTCGCCTAAAAGAGGACAAAGTCGCATATTTAGGTAGTTAACAAAATGCCGCGTAGAAAGTTTCGAAATTCTGTACTGCCGGAGAGAGACGAAAAACCGAATGTTCCCAAAATAGTTTTGATTTTTTTCTGACTTTATTTGTAGTGGGATCCCAAAATAAATTGCACATTTACATTGCGTCTTGCCCTCCTCGACAAGATGGCATAATTAGAATTTCAATACGACGTTTCGTCTCTTGTCCTCCAGCTTCAACTTTATTTTTTCTTGTGTACGCCATACTGTTTTTTGCACAGATAACCAGAACTTTTAATTCTGATTCCAAAAACGTTTAATACGTCATACTTTGACATTACCAAACCTCGATTATTTCAAAAAAGCAGAATTTCCTGGTTAGGTCTTGACATTATCAGATAGTCGTATGCTTCTCATACCAGATTTATGCCAAGACCACTTTTATTTTTTCCTGACTTTATTCCGGGACAAAGCTTTTCAAACAAATTACACAATAACATTATCACTTTTTCTCATCTACACGGTGACATAATTAGAACTGCGATCTGACATTTCAGCTCTCCGCTTTTTAAAATTATACCGTTTTCGATTTTCTCCATGATTACGCTTAACTAATAATAAACAACATTATGTTGTTCCTCATTCGATAAGTTCAAATCAACTATATTAAGTAAGGCAGTTGAAGTTTCATAATAATAATAATAAGCCCTTATTTTCACCAATCAGTAAATGCAATATAAAATAAGGAAATCACACGTCGTACGGTCAAAATAAAAGACTTTATTGCAGGAACGAAGAATGAACGGTTACAAGGATCGAACCAAATCTGCCTGTGTCTCGATATAATTTTAATCCTTATAGGAAAGAAAGCGAAGCTGTATCGTAAAAAAAAGTAAAAAACAAATATTTCTAAATGGGCTTGCCATAGAATTCAATTTGTGGGAATAATGGGCTTGTACCACAGATGGTACCAACAGGATTCCATAACTCCTTCCTCCTACAAGAAATTGGTCTCCAACTTAGAGAAAATTTAATTTACAGATTGTAGAGGAATATTGGATACTTTTTACAGATTCGTCAATATGTTGAAACCTAACATAGCGATATTTCGCAAAGAAATAAGTGAATAAAACACATCCAATAAGTACATAAAATATGGTTCCAAAGCTGTAAGAGCCGTAAGAAAGATTTTGCAACTTAGTATGAACTATTTCCAAATGATTTTGGTAATAAAAGGTAATGTTTAATGGATCAGAATGATTTGAAATGCTAAAATTACTTTCAAGTAAAGGCAATGATAATTCAATCTGAAAATTGGAATCGTATCCTAGTAGATTTTTCTTAACTAAAGTATCACATTCTAAAATGATATGATTTTTAAAATTGATCTTTCCAGTCCACTTGCAGAATTTAATATCAATTGCTATATTAGTATTAACATTATTTTAAGTGAACATGGGGACAATTTTCAAACATATATGGCTTACATGTGCCTGTTTAGTAATTAAAAACATAGATGCTGATTGTTACTTAGTTTGATTAAATTGAAGCAAAATCTTTCTTCTTCAAATAACAAAGTTAAATTGCTTGGGATATTTATTAATTCATTCCTTAAAACTAATGGATACAATTCAAAAACACTAAGTTTTTTCGGTTAAGAATAGGTACATGAATTACGAATATGATTCATTTGCCAAAGTTACAAGTGATAGTTCGCAAAGATTCAGTATCTCAAAAGGGTGCATTGTTTCAAATCTAATAGTTGATCTTTATGGTATAAAGTTTGCAAATGTTCAATAAGCATATTTATTTCCCTGTGATTTAATAAAAGAATAGATAGGACGCTCAAATAATTAATTTGTCCTAGGCTAATAGAATAAGGGCCTTCGCACACGCATCGTAAGCGTATCGTTACGACGCAACGCTTACGAGACCTGCAGTCTTCCACACACGCATGGTCACGTACTCATATCGTTTTGTAAGATCTCAGTTGAAATCATGGCGTCAACGGTACCAGATGTTTCTGGTGTATCCATTGATGATCTTACATTTTTTTCAGACGAAGATAATTTTTTATTGTTTGATTATGTTTGAAGTAGAAGTAGAAAATTCAATGAGCACGTCTCACTGGATCCATCCATACATCGCAAGTAATAAGAAGAAAAGATTGTTGCTGCACGTGGACTCTCAGAAGATGATAATAAATTCCGAAGCCTTTATCAAATGAGGAAGGAGACATTTCAGCCATATCGAGAGCAATTAATCAAATCTTTTGAATTTTACGCTTGCTTCTACGTCTGCCTTATGCCAGACCGCTACGACTATCGTAATACGACTGAACATCTCATACGCTTCACTGCAACACCGCTTCGTGTGCGGACTTGTTAGCACACATGCGAGCTCGTTTTGCTCTCGTCCTACGCACGTATTACGATACGACGTAGTGTGCGAACGCTCTAAGTCTATCAAGGAATCTTTCATAACGTTGAGTGTTATGCAGTAAATTTATTTGATGTGCGATTTGCTCGGAGATTTCATTTGAAAAGCCATCTTTTGTCCAAGAGAAACTATGCTTCCTTGGATATTGAGAGTATTGTGCTCAAAAGTGCCTTGCAAACCTTTACAGAAGGAAATAACTTTTTAATTCTGTAGATTCAGTATGTTTTGATTTTCACGTAGTTTTGGATTGATTATCCAAAATCAGATTTAAATCGTCTTGGTCTGAATTTCCAGAAATGTATTTTATGATAGTTCCTAAATCATTTATTAATCCTCGTTTGGAGCGGTGTTTTGTTAAAAATTCATGCTTATTGTTTAAGTCGGTTAAAGCAAATAAAACTTGATTAGTTCTTGGCTATGGTTTGGGGAAATTTTTACAGCGTCATTTAGTAGTCTAGTAGCGTCTGTTGTATAATTTAAATTAATAAAGAATTGAGTTTTGTGACGATTTTCGATTAATCTTGAATTTCCTAACAGCAGTTTAATTACCGGAGGTGCATCAGTCGCGCTCGAATTGATAGGCATTGGACTGTAAAGCCCTGTAAAGAATTTTGACAATGAGGCTTGATTCCTCTCAATATGGGTTTTCTATCTTTGATTAAAATTTGATTTCCTTATTGTTTGAAAATAGTGTGTTTTTGATGTTTTGGGTTGTACTTAGTTTGTCTGATTGGGATTTTGATATAGATCGGAGATTTTAAAACGGGGATCTTACGCGTTTTTTGTTGATTTTGTCAGTTTGTTTCTTTAATTGATTATAAGAATCGTGAGCGATTTGTTCATTAACTGTGTCTTTTTCTAATAGTTGTTTAAAATGTGATGAATAAGGGTCTTCAGTACTACCGTATAATAAATCAAAAGGTGTATGTTTTGTAGTAGAATGAACAAATTGATTGTAATTTAATATAACGTCAGTCATTAGGCCAGTAGTAGTGTCTGTTTTTCGAGTCTGTCTTAGGATTCGAAATTTTTCTCCAATGATGTAATCGTTCAATTGGTGAAATAAAACTAGGACTGCTGGGGCTTCCTAAGTGCAAATGTATTTCATGAGCTTTACAATAATCTTTAATAACTTCTGAACGAAATTCTCCATAATCGGCATGAAGTGATTTTGGAAATCCGTGATGTGATAAGAATGTTCCGTTTTTGATAGTATGTCAACGTGATTTCGTTACAAAATCTGATGGGCTTGGGCATATCGACTAGAGTGGTCTATAAATGTTAAATATTTAGTATTTTCAATAGTAAAAATATCTATGAACACTAGTTGGAACGGTTTGCTACTGAAAAATGGGCCTTGGATTAGTTCTTTGTAAGGCTTTCGTTCGTATTTAGTTTTTGAACGGATTTCGCATTTATTAGTGATGTCAGTTAGTTCTAGAGTATAGTGAGTCTTTTGGGAATTAGAATAAGTTTCATTAATTCCGTTGTGAAATTTATGATGGTACAAAGTTTATTCGTCCTTCATTCATTCATCTTTGTCTAAATAAATTGGTTTAAATGCAGCATTTTTTCTAGTACAATGTGTTTTGCAGAAAAAGGTTGTGTCATAATTTTACTAAGTATGGGCAAAAGTTTCTGATCGTCGTACTAAATTTCGCATTTAATACCAGCCGTATAATAATTTTTGACACAATCCAAGAAAATGAGGAACATAAGTGATTAATTAAAGAGCATCTTAGTGTCTTATTTGGAAGTAATTTGATCTTGTTTTTCTTTTCACCAGTTATAATCGGTGACGATAGGCATAAAGGTTTTTGTCTGAAAACTGAATCGTGTTTGGGTTTGATTCAGGCGAAGTGTGTCTCGTGTTAGTTGATCTGTTGTCTGTTTCGTAAATAGTCATTTCTGATTCGGGTGCGTTAGGGATCATTCATTAGGTTTCGACATAATCATGAACATTTATTTCGATTCGGCTTAAGGCGTCAGCGACTAAATTCTCTTTGCCTTTTTTGTATTTGATTTAGAAATCGTATTCCTCAAGTTTGATTTTCCATCTAATTAATCTCTGATTTGGTTCTTTCAAATCAATAAAGGGTTCTTTTTCAATGGTGGAATAGTTTAGTTCAGCAGAGTTTAATGTTCTTGAATGAAAACTAATAGGTTTTCTGTCTTGTGATAGAACACTTCCTATCGCAATATTTGAGGCGTCAGTAGTTAACGTGAACGTTTTTGAAAAACCAGGATATTGGAGTAAGGGTGAATTAGTGATAGTCTTTTTTATTACACCAAAAGCTTGAATGTAATCAGGATCTGAAATGTTGATTTTATCGTCTTTCTTTAAACATTTAGTGAAAGGTTTGGCAATTTTGGCAAAGCTTTTAATGAATTTTCTGTAATAGTTGGTTAATCTTACAGATAATTTTTTTTATACACCAGCCACCACGTAGGCCTAAGGCCTAAACACCCATGTTGTACCGTGGGGCTATAGGGGGATACAGGGTAAAGGGGGAACGCCACACGGACTCTGGCGAGGGAACACGTGTGCATGCAACACGCACACATTCTGGCCCCGCCTACGAGATCCGCCGGGTGGTACCTCCGCGTTCGACAGTCAGAGACCGTCTACCACCTACGGACAATCACAAGATCCATAGCCAAGAGAAAAAATTCTCCTAGGACGGGATTCGAACCCACACAGCGCACGGCGACTGATCAGGAGACCGAAGAGTCTACTACTGCTGCCACCGCTGCTGCCTAGTTGAATTTGCTTGATAGTTTTTGGTATTGGAAATTCTTGAATGCATTCGATTTTATCCGGATTTGGTATAATTCCGTTTGGCGTTATTACATGTCCCAGAAATGGAACGTCTGTTCTTAGGAACTCTGTTTTGTCAAGTTGTATTTTCAATTGATGTTTAATTAAAGCTTGAAATGCAGTCTCCCAAATTCGACTATGTTCAGCAGCTTTTAAAGGAAATGACCCGCTCCATAACAACCAACGTTCAATTTATTGTGTTTTATTTACATGTTTTTTTTGTCCGGTACAATTTGTGTGTCTAGTCGGCCTTCCTGATCCTTTGGTGTCCTCGCCAGTTGTATAGTACCCATAGTTGTTATTCGTAGCCCTAAGAAAGAAACAAAATACAGTGCCATTTTACTATAAAATGTATTACAGGGTGAATGGATTGTAGCATTGCTTACTCATAGTCAGTGTGACCTTAGTTACCACACTTACATACTTTCTTCCACTGTGTGATCTTGGTTACCACACTTATATACGTGTAGTAATGTGTGAGCTCAGTTATCACACTCTTTGAATCTATTAGATTGGTGTGAACTTTGTTACCACACGTATATTTACGCATACTACCCTTCATCTAGGGTGACCTCAGTTTCCACACCACCACTGATTTATAATAAAACTGCAACTTCAAGAACGAGTTTTATTAACATGATAATTAGAGGACATAGAATCAATACTATCTCAGACCTTACAGCCTAACCTTCTAACAAATCGATTAGTTCATCAGTAGAATTTACCTCGCTTTCACTTTCTGTAATATCAACGACACCACCTTTCCATTCTCTCAAGCTATCAGCAGCCACTATGGCTCTAAATCTCTTATACCCCTTTAAACCCTCCAAAGATATTATTTCATATCTATCATTCCTCAAAACCTTCTTGATTTTATAAGGTCCACCAAACTTTTGATAACCTACTTTCCAGCTCACTTCTTTCTGATTTGTATTCGCGCCTGACCATAATACAAGCTCACCCTTATTGTATGGCTTTGTAGGCGTGTGCTTTTCATCGAAACGTTTTTTCATCCTTTGTAAAAGGTTTATAAGTGGAGAATCTTTTATCTTTCTTAAAAATTATTCTAATAATATATTTCTGAGTAATAATGAGTTTAAATAGAGCATTGTTATACAATCCGCCCCATACTAATGTCCCATATCGAATTATATATTCAACAAATGCCTTATAAGCTGTTATTAATTTTTTTTATCGAGAAACTCTCGCAGTAGATAAAATTTATGGATTAATTGTCTAACTCTACTCGATACATAATCAACATGTGGTTGTCACTTTAAATGTTGGTCAATTATGGTTCCAGTTTGAGACACTTCCTTCACAGAATAATTATCATCCAACATAATAGTGTTGTGAGCTGACCTGTTTTTATTGGTTAATGAACACGCAATATAGTTTGTTTTAGATAAATTCAATGTCAGTTTACTCTCTTGTAACCAGTCTTTTACGATACCTAGACCATACACTGTTTTACAGTTTGCATCCTCCCAACTGGAACCTGCAAAAAGAAGTACAGTATCGTCAGCATAAGAAATAGTTAAACCCCCCGTGTCCAGCTTTAGCATCTCATTTATATAAAGTATAAAAAGGAGCGGTCCCTGCGGGACACCAATCTCTATTATTTTTTCGTTGCTCATTATGTTATTTAGTTTTAGCAGTTGTGTTCTGTTTGAAAGATAATCCCTCAGTAAATCATAAGCCACTCCCCTAATACCATTGCTGTGAAGAATGTCGATTAGCTTATCGTGAGGAACCGCATCGAAAGCTTTAGCAAGATCCAAAAAACAGCAATACTCTTGTTGCCATTATTCAGATTATTGACAATCTCAGTAAGTAATTTCTGCATAGCATCCACTGCACTGTAACCCCCAAGAAACTCGAATTGATTATCTGATAATACTTTATTAGTTTTAAAAAAATCCATTAATCGAGTTTTAAGACATTTTTCAAATTTGTTATTAAACTTATAGGCCTGTAATTTCCAATAGAAGTAGTATTTATTCATGTATCGAGATAACTATTGACGTTTTAAATTGTTTCGGGATAATTCCAGTTTCCAAAATTAAATTGTAAATATGTAATAATGATGCTAAAATTTCAAAATAAGTTTGCTTTATAGTTTCAACCTGTATGCCATAATTATTACTTTTCAAAGATGCGATATGTTTTATCAGTGCATTCCTTATAATGGGACGTAAGAAAATAGAATTCTGGACGGGGTAATTTACACTCAGATTGAGGAGTGGGAATTGTCCGCGCCATGTTAACACCCACATCAATAAAATATTCATTACCAAAATTCACCATTTCAATAGAATCTGTAAACTGGTTGCCATCATTATCATTTATAGAAATATAACACTATACTTGCTAGAAATCTCTTTTTCATTTTATCCCTTTTTTCACAGAAACAATAATTGCATTGCTTATCCATGGCTTTATTTTTCTTTGGGGATTGATACTCTTGTGGCAATTGTTGCTGTTGCTTTCAACAGCAAGTCCCTGTAGGTCATTGATTCCCAAAGTGGTCTATATCGACCCCTAGGGGTCTATGACAACCTGCAAGGGGTGTACGTCAGCGAAAAAAAATTTGGGGGTCCATGAAATGAATATGGGGGTCCACGATAGTGGATCTCAACACATACACTGATAGTACCTATTTACTTACATCATACTATCTTATAATATCAAAACATATACATTATTTATAAAAGTACCTATGAAGTAAAAACTTATTATATATGTGTATAAAATTGTGTAAGTTGTAGGATTTTGGTATTCGCTTTGTGGTCGCAATACATTTTGAACTTGTAAAAACCTGAGAGTCGCAGTCTCAGAGCTTCGCTACCCCTCACTGACTTGTTCAATTTGTCACTCTATAAATACGAATGTGGGACAAATACGTTTATTCGTTTCCTGAATCTTGAAAAGGAAAGTGCTAAGAAAATATTTAAAAAAATATAAACAGATAGTGTATCACACAAATTATAGTGAGTCAGTGTTAGTTTGTTTGAGAGTGCTGGAGAAAAGTAAGTACATTATTTTTTATCAAATTTTAGTTTTGTACTCGTAGTTAGCAGAGATAGATAAATTACGCCAATCATGACTTTAGTTATTAGTAGTTAAATATTCAATCATGCAAAATTACACGAGTACTCCTCAATAGTTTCTTTTTGAAAGTTTTAGCAATCGGTAATATAATTACAGTGCAATCTCCGTAATTCGAGCTAATTGTAGCAAGATGTTCGAATTATGGAATGTTTTCGGAAAAATCAAAAAATATTTTTAACATACAGCTGCTATATTTCCTGTCTTATTTAAATAATTTGATTTTGCCCACAGATGACTGATGCCATGTCCGAATCTAAAAAGAAATAAAGACAGTACAGTGTTGATTATTTTAAATTTGACTTCATTCCATCATTGCCGGACAAACAATCGCCTATGTGCCTTTTATGCAACAAAGTTTTGGGCAATGACGCTATGAAACCATCTAAACTCCAAGATCATCTGAGAAGATGCCACTCTGATAAAACAGAGAAAGATGTGAAATACTTTCAAACACTCAAAGATAAATTTCAGAAGAGACCTACACTGGACAGAATGTTCGCTTCGACGTCACAAAGAAATGATGATGGTTTGCGGGCGTCTTACAATATCTCGTTACTTATAGCAAAATCCGGAAAACCGCATACTATCGGAGAGAAGTTAATTTTTCCAGCCGTTGAAGATGTTTTAAAAACATTTTACACAAACCTGCATCTGATATCATTAAAAGAATTCCCTTAAGCAACAATACTGTTGAAAGACGTATTGATGAAATGAGTTCTGATATTGAAACCTTCTTATGTAATTATTTGCAAACGACCCATTTCTCTATACAACTGGACGAGTCAACTTTGTTCGTTTTATTATGAATCAAGAAATCTACGAAGAACTGCTCTCCACAAGAACTTTGATAACCGACACTAAAGGTGAATCAATATTTCATGTTTTGAAGGATTACTTCATTGAAAAAGCAATTCCTTTATCAAATATAATATCAGTAGCTACAGATGGAGCACCTGCCATGGTTGGACGTTATCTTGGATTTATAAGCTATTTAAAACAAAATGTGTCAGGGGTGTTAGCAATACATTGCGTCATCCATCGCCAACATTTAGTTGCTAAAAATTTGAGTGTTAGATTGCATGAATCACTTCATTTAGTCATTGATGCAGATGCACCGAATCCGAAGCAATGCGTTGAATACGCGGTTATTTGCGCAGTTGTGTGAAGAAAATGACGAACACTTTCATCAATTACTCCTTCACACTGAAGTACGCTGGCTGTCGAAAGGCTTATGTTTGACAAGATGTTTTGCACTTTTTGAGACTATTTTAGAATTTCTAGATACTAAAGATAAAATTTTAAAAGAAAATTTAATGAAGAGGAAAACAGACGTCGCCTATTTAACAGATTTGTTTACAAAATTTAATATGGTTAATTTGCAATTACAAGACGACAGTTTAAATTTGATTAAAACAAAGTCCATCTTATCAGCGTTTCTTGCCAGAGTTAAACTGATGAAGCAAAATGTTGGACGGGGCGAATTTTCTCAGTTCCCAATTTGTCACAGACAAGCTGCCAGGAAGACGACGTTTCAACTTACGTTCAACATTTAAATGCCCTCTATTCAGATTTTGAATCTAGGTTTGAGGATATCTTGACTATGGTAATACCACCGTGGATAATTAATCCATATGGTGACATAGAAGAAACGAATGTCATAATACAAGAGGAACTGACTGAACTAAGTACAAACGAAGAACTTAAGGTTCAGTTTAAAAACGGGTATTAGCAATTCTGGCTGCAAAACAACATACCCGTTACTTATCCCGTATTATGGAATATAGCGAGCAAATTTTTAATTTCCTTTCCATCGCCATACCTAGTGGAAAGGGGGTTCAGCGCTGTTACCAATCTCCTAACGAAAAAAAGAAACAGACTGGACATCGTTAGCCGAGGAGATTTAAGATTAACCCTTACAAAATTGACGCCAAATGTTGATAATTTATTATTAAAGCATCAGGTTCATCCTTCTCACTAAAAATATTGACTTATTGCTTATGTTATTTTATTTATAGTATATTTTATGTTTATTGGTGGCTGACCAATAAATGCCCGCATTGGGAATAAGTGCCCGCATTGATTTTTTTAAAGAACCCCCCTTTATAGAAAATATTTTTTTTAAATTATTCTGAAAATTCAAGGATAGGTACACACTAAAATTCGTTAACTTTTTGCCTATTTTTAGATATTAGATATTTTTACGTATAAGAAGTGGAATTTAATCAAACTAACAGTGAAATTATTGTAGAACATACGTTTATGTTATAATTAATAAACGAACTCGCTTATTGTACTATTTTAAGTAAAAAACTTTTTTTTTATTATTTTTCACTTTTTTTTATTTTATCCCTCTTATTTTTTTCCAATGCGGGCACTTATTCCCAATGCGGGCACTTATTGTGTGTTTATTTAATGTTACGTATATTTTACATAACAGATACAAAATTTTATTTTGAGTAGTTTTAATTTAAATTCAATTAATAAATGTATAAATTAACATGTGTTTTTGCTTTAAATTTTTAACACTAAACTTCACTACAGTTAGAATTTACAGGAAATCAATATCAGGTAAGTAGAGGGTCTACCCAACACGGAAAAACATGGCAAGGGGTCTACGAGTTTGGGGAACTCTGCTGTAGGTAGTCAAAAACAACTTTACAGCTATTTCTGGATCATTCACACTAGTTACCAAATTCCAATCACAATCATTCAAAAACTCCTCAAATTTATTTATGTTTAGTTTGTTTCTTGTTACAACTTGCCCAACCTCCAAAATTCCAGAAGGTCGTGCTTTATTACATATATATATATATATATATATATATATATATGTTGGACCGTGATACATTATTTCCTCATTGACTATATAAGAATTTAATAATAAACAACTGGTTATCAATTTTTGCCTAAAAAATATATGGTCCAGGCAAGTTCCCGAAGACAGTCTAATAGGTTTATTGATAAATGCGTTAAAGCCAAGAGAAGACATCATTGACAGATACTCTGTCACCAGTGTGTCCTTGTTATCCAGAATATCTATGTTAATATAATGCGTAACAGACTTCCATTAATCCTTTTTCGTTCAAAAAATATTTTATTAATTTGTAGTACCTTGACTAACAGGAAGCGTACTGTAGGGCACATCCGGTATCGATAAATGACCCCGTTCTTCCACAGAGCCGTGCATTTCGGCTATTTGTCTAGGACTCGGCAGTACTTTTCTCCATATAAACTCCTCACTTTATAGACCCAGATAAGACATCTGCGAGTACTGCTCACATGTTTGGAGGGATGCCACCTCGACTACATTCTCCTTGCTCGATACTGTTCAGACGAGGGCGGCCCGACAGATCGATGACTGTTCTATAAAGGACAGTCGCGTAACCCTTCATGGGTCACGATAGTTCTGTCCCTTTCCAGATGTTTTCACGTCTTTTTCATTATGTAAACTGCCCTAATTTTCTTATGAAATGTACAGGTGTGTCTCCGTGTTACAGTTTCCCGGCTCAGCTATGAGCATCTTTTTGAAAACGATAGATATACAAATAGGATGCTCCATAGAACTGATTTATCATGATAAGTCTCCATGTACGAAAGCCTTCTCCTGCTGACCTAGTCAAAGTAACTATTGCAATACCCCTGTATACGACTGGCAGAACGTCTCTAGACCAATGTCGCGCAAGCAACAAACAGAATGGATGCAGGTTATCTAAAAATTCAAAGGAAAATAAATCTTATGGTATAAGTAATAAGAATGTGTGTGAAAGGTACCCCTGCGAGTTACAGAATCTGCACGTGTACCTTTCACTTATACCAAAAACTTATTTTCCTTTCAGTTTTCAGATGACCTGCCGTCATTCTGGTTGCTGTTTGCGTGCCATTGGTCTAGAGCCCTTCTGTTCCAGGTGTATACCGGGGTATTAAAATAGTTACTTTGACTAGGTCAGCTGGAGAAGGCTTTCGTAGATGGACATTTATCATGATTTATCGCTTCTAATGAGCATTCTATTTGCCTTACTATCATTTTCAAAAAGGTGCTCATAGCTCACCCGGGGAGACTGTAGTATGGAGACACATCTGTGCATTGTATAAAAAAATCGTGGCATTTCATATAATGAAGAAGATCTCAAAACAACTTGAAGTGGATGGAAGCATCGCAACTCATAAGGCCTTACAACAAAAACTTTATCCTGAGAATGGAGGAAGCGCCGCTTATGGGCACCTAAACACACAAAAAGGGTGCTCCTAGAAGTTAAACATATGTTCGTAATAAAATGGAATAATTAGCTGAGGTAGAGATTCAAAACATCAAGTAAATAACAGCCGAAAGAGCTTTTTTTAGTAGAATTTTCGTTATGGGTTGCGATGGTTCGGTCCACCTGCAGATGTTTTGACATCTTTTTTATTATGAAATCCGCCCTCATTTTCTTATAAAATGCACAGATGTGACTTCCTGCTACTTGAGTTATGCACTTCTCCATCACATATATACAACCAAAAGTATAGCTATAGTCCTTTAGTTGTTTTATATCCTCTTAAAAAAAGTTTTTAAATTTTTCAGACCAAAATGGCATTCTTATGGGTATGTTCATTTATAAGGCCAAAATGTTCCAGATGACGTTAGAAATCTACAATTCTGTAAATATTGGGGTGGTACAATTTGAAAACTGGTACAATATACCCTACTTTTATTTACAACTAAGAGTCAAGTATCTATATTTTTGAGATTCCTAGATGCTCCTAACAAGACATCTGCATCCTAGAAGACCAACTGTCAGTTTTCTGATCGCCTTTACCATGAACCATTGGTTTTTCCCGATTTGAACTGAAATGAAGATAAGGTTGAGTGGCGGACTAAGATGGCGCGGATGAAGTGGATCGCCTCGTGCCTCCAGTATTTAAGCTTCCAAATGTGGAGAAAACCCAATTTATAATCATTAAATGAATATTTTTTCATAATTGCTCAATAAAATAAGGCAGAAAGAAGTTAACGTTCTAGATTTTTGTGAATGACAGTAGCTACGCTACCAAGAGATAATTTTATTTGAATATACACACTGCGTACGTATCTCGCCGGGCCGGTTGTGCCAACCTGAATCAAACGTGCAGGTTGAATTCACAGTCCCATTTGTATAAAAACCGACGGTATGCGGCCAAGAAGGAAATTAACAAAATCTTCCTAATTGTTGTTGGTTGGTTTTTGGCCTAGCCACCCAAAAACTAACCAAATAACATTAGATGATGGCCGCGAAAGCCTTTCGCATTTCATCTTCCTAATTGTTGAGGCAAATTTT
>CAVLJG010000002.1:3285014-3530713 GCA_963669975.1 Acanthoscelides obtectus | reverse complement strand
CCACCATGGGACTGGTTTCCTGTTACAGGTTTTCGTTTTTCCTACGGCGATGTGAGCGGCATTTTTTATAACGTGAATCAGGCTGTTGATCTCGATATTGATGTCTTCACAGGTGGGAAGTAATGGTAAGCGTTGTTCAACCTGCTGTTGGTATCTATCCCAATCAGCTTTATTCAACTTCCATCTTTGTGTAGTGGATGCACAAGAAGCATCATCTTTACTATGGCCAATAGTTATAGGATAGTGGTCACTATCATAGAGGTCAGATAGGGGGTTACAGTGGAGAAAAGGGGCTAAAGAAGGGTCACAGAAAGATAAATCAATGGACGAGAACTTCCCATTGAAAGCATTGAACCGAGTGCTGCGACGATCATTAAGTTGTATGAGACCAATATTGTCAAATATGTTTTCTAGCTCCATGCCGTATCTTTCAGAGAAGTCTGATCCCCAGCATATATTATGACAATTAAAATCTCCTAGTATGATTCTGGGCATGGAATTTGTAGCAGCAAAGACTCTATTGCGTTAAAGTCTATATCCTTTGGGTGTGGTATGTATATATTGCAGAGTATGTATGGTTGAGTGGTATGTGACTACACGGCAACAGCTTCCCAGATCTGTAGTAATGGGAAGTCTTTTTGCTTGTATAGAGGTTTTGGTGAATATTGCTACTCCTCCTGCTGCTCTATCCTGATTTGGTCTATTTTTTGTAAAAGCTAGAGTAGTTCTTAAGTATGTGGCTGTGATTATCATTCTTGAGGTGAGTTTCTTGCAGACAGATTACATATGGATTATTTTTACGTATTAGCAAGTTGAGCATTTCTTTATGGGTATAGTACCCGTTCAGGTTCCACTGAATTAGAAACATGAAAATATCTAGTATGTGAGAAAGAGGAACCCGAGACTTCGCCATCGGATGATTCTAGATCCTTTTCTTCACTGTTTTTGGATGATAAGTTTTCTAGATGTTTCGCTAATTTTTTCTGATTTTTGTAATTTTATTTTTGTGCTCCTTTCCTTTAAATGTGAGTATAGTTCAGCCAAAAACTGGTTCATATCCGGTATGTTATTTGTGTAGTTCCTAAACGTTGCTATTATATCTTTGGATTTATATGTATTTTCTATCATGTCCGCTACCTCTGATACGTTTAGCTTGGTTGACGTAAACCGTGAGTTTATGAATCCCTCGGCGGGTTCCTCAGAAACTTTTGATGTTTTGATTCTCTTAGTGGGGGCTTCAGTTAATGTAGGCTGGGTGTTAGTAGATACGGGGGATGTTGAGATTTGTCGTTTAGGTCGAGTTTCTTCTGATACAGAGTTGTCTTGTATGGTTGCAGTCATGTTTAAGCTCAATGTATTAGTTTTGTTATGTACATTAGATGACTCTAATTCCATTCTTGTTTCGGTGTCTTCATTTCTGGATTGTGATTTGGGGCATTTTTCCAATGTATGTCCCGTTTGCTTGCAAAGAGTACAGCTTGGTCCGTCTACGGAGAAAAATATCATGTACGTCGTTTCCTCAAAGGTTATAGTGGTAGAGTCTATGATTTCGCTAACAGGTGGTGCAATATACACTTGTCGACGGAAACTGAGAATGTGATTGTATTCATTTTCCGGCATTCCAACTCGGAGGTAAGTTATGCGGGAGAGTAGCTTCAGGCCCATAGTTGTTAGTGAACTTTCAATAATGTTGTTTGGCACAGAGGGGCAGACATTTGAAATAACTAGCCTTTGAGCAGGTGTAACAAGTCGTCTTATTTCGATGTCGTGGTCTTGGACCTTTATGGATTTGTGTTCAGTGATTATTTTGTCCACGCTATCAGTGTTACTCAGATACATACACATTCGGCCGTTAGCAATTCTTGATGCGAACAGTATATTTTTGGGACCTACAATCGAGCCAATTGCAATAATATAATCATGGATTTTTATCCCATCTAATGCTGTTAGGAGAATCGCTTGGTTTTTTGATGGTGTTTTGCTAACTGGCTGCTGTAGGAGTGCACTGGAGTATGATGATGAAGTAGTTGTACTGTTTCTGTTATTATCAGGTTGAGTCATGTTTAGATACGTTTAGCGATATCTCTTGCAGTAATGTAAGGAAGTCCACTTACTTGCTGGTTTTTTGGTGACCGACGTCTTGGTGAGTGTTGTATTGGTGGGTGAACTTTTCAGTAAATAAATCGAACTAATAACTTTCACACATGATATAAACTCGCAGAGTACTATCGATACTACTTTCAAGTTAGACGGTCAGGACCGTCCTTATTTGTAAAGTATTGTTCGTTGAGTTAGCAATAGACTCCCACAATTTTCTAAGTGTATTGAACTCGTAGGTGCCAGCCTTTGGTTTTTGATGTTAATATAAAGCTAACAACAACCTTGCTTCGTTGGTGCTCCAACTGTGATCAAGTTGCATATTCTCTTCCATATCTGTAAATATTCAAATAGTAGTGGATTACGAAACGAGACTTAAGATGATTATACTAACCTGCGATAATCAGCCTTTATCCTTCTACGTCATCTAACAACATACAACAAAACGTTTATTTCTCTGTTATTTCAGTTGCTATGCAATAGGCAGTATATTATATTCAATATATCATAGCGTTCTGTGAATATACACCAAGAGCCATGACGGCCTTCCACAGACTTTTTTAAATTGTTTGGGACGTTGATCGTTGAATGGAAGGCGTTCCAAAGAATAAGAAAATTCTTGAAGGGCAGTCCAAAAGTGCAGAGTTGGTTAGTGGTATCCTTTTCAATCTTACTAACAATTCTTATAAAAGATATATAACAAATTATTAAAACATACGCGTCTCAAGGGCGCGTTGCTATGGCTTCAAGCGTATTTCCTATGTACAGGGGGTTTATTCTACGAGTACAGTGATTTCAATCGGATGGAAAGGTCTTGAAATTTTCAATTACTTATAACGTTGAAATATAGTTTGCATGTGTCAGTTTTATCATCCCTTGAAAATCGCTGTATCAGAATATCTCCAAAGTTCCTTCCTATGTTTTTTGTTTGACCAGGTTTGGGTTGGGCTTGAGCTAAAGTATAAGCACTGTTTGTTCATGTACAATTACACATTTCAAAGCTGAGCGACAACTGTTAATCAATAGGAAAACTCTACTATCCTAGTTTTATCAAAAGTCAATTTTATAATAAATACTTTGTACATTTTTCATTCATAATCATTGCAGACGTTTATTCAGAACTATTGCTATATGCTTTTTCAACTTGTCATCCGATGTGAGGTATCACACTCCTTCGAATGTATGTCGATAATATTTAAATTGGAATTGAATGGGAATTATTGAGTAAATCCACTTGACTTCTTTGCTGAGATTCCTGGCAATTGGACGATAAGTCCGTGATAAGTCTGGTTTACAGCAAATGAAAATACCATACCTTTTCTAAAATTGTCTTCTTCATTCTGAAAAAAAAAATACTATCGAATAATGTTTGTACTTGATTTCGAGCTCTGACAATTTACTGGCCGATAATTTGAGGATAACGTTCTCCTGTACGCAATCTATACAGTCAGCAACGTGCCAGTGACAGCTAACTGAATAAACTAGGTCATGACTTGTCGCCGACTATCAGTTTACTGATTGTCAGCAAACAGGCTGTACGAACAAACCACTAGTCAATCATTTGCAATTTAATATCAACAGTATTTTCGATAATATGAAAACATGAACATTTCAAGGTAAATTCAGAAAATTTGGCGTCAAAATGACCTACCTGTCGCCCTCGAATTTCGAAGCATCACAGCTCGCTAGGTACCTACCTCGGAAGAGGTTGATTTCGTTATTTCTTTCCTGTACAAGAAATTTTAGTACGCACTCTGGAATAAATGCACACACATTATTCTAGTAATAGGCAGCAGCGGTGACCGCAGTAGTAGACTCTTCGGTCTCCTGATCAGTCGCCGTGCGCTGTGCGGGTTCGAGTCCCGTCCCAGGAGAAATTTTTCTCTTGGCTATGGATGTTGTGATTGTCTGTAGGTGATAGACGGTCTCTGACTGTCGAACGTAGAGGTACCACCCGGCGGATCTCGTAGGCGGAGCCAGAATGTGTGCATGTTGCATGCACACGTGTTCCCTCGCCAGAGTCCGTTCCCCCTTTCCCCTGTACCCCCTATAGCCCCTCGGTACCCAATGGATGTTTAGGCCTTAGGCCTTCGTGGTAGTTGGAGTATAAAAAAAATTGTAGTTTTTATTTCGCGAAATCCCGTACCATCATCTAGAATAGATTTGGCTGCGAGTACGCCTCACTAATTTTTCGTTCGTTCAGTGGTGTCGCATTCAAAAGGGACAATTTAGGATATGTGCAAACAGATCAACAAATGTTTTCCCCATATTATATGATGAGCTCTTCTATCAAATATCTACCAATTCGACAGGTGGGCGAGTTGGGCAGTCTTTAATGTTAAAGTGAAAGAAAGCTGATGTCCGAGGGATACTCTACCAAAAAAACCTCTTTCGGCTGTGATTTACTTGATGTTTTTAACCTCTATTACAGTTGATTAGTCCATTCAATTACATCTCTATTCGAACATATGTTTAACTTCTACGAGAGCCCTTTTTACGTGTTTATGTGCCCCTACGCCGCTTCCCCCATTCTCAGGACAAAAGTTTTTGTTGGAGCGCCGTAAACTTTATGGATTACGATAGTTCGGCCCACTTTGGATATTTTGACATCTTTTTCATTTTGTAAACTGCCCTAATTTTCTTATGAAATGTACATATATGTCTCCATAGTACAGTTCCCCCGGCTCAGCTATGAGCATCTTTTTGAAAACGATAGAAAAATAGGATGCTCAATAGAACTGATTAATCATGATACATCTCAATGTACCGTGTGTCTTCTCCGGCTGACCTAGTCAAAGTAACTATTATAATACACCCGTATACGACGAAAGCAGAACGGCTCTAGACCAATGGCAGCAAAGCAACAATCAGAATGGCAGAACATCCGAAGGAAAATAAATCTTATGGTATAAGTAATAAAAATGGGTGCAGTTGCGGATTTAGAGGAGGGGCGCGGGGGGCGCCCCCCCCTAGACGTCTGACACTTGATTTGTAATCTAACACCACTGGATTACTTTCTGGCACATCATGGCGACAGAAGCATACTAACTATAAGTTATAGCTATAGGAACTGAGCATTGCGATTTTTTTGGTATCCTTTGGTATTCCAAATGCTGACCCTCTTTGACATCACTTGTTTATAGCACAATTCTTACGATTAATCCGAGTAATGCGACTTGTGAAAAATCTGGGTACCTAATATATTAGCTATATAGATTGCTCTTAAAGGGTGATTTATGTTCTGTTTATTGCTCAATAGTAATTTGAAAAGTGTGTAAAGCTTGACTGATTTTGTTCGAGATTAGTGTTGCAGCGAAGCACTATGTTAGATGAACGCCTAAATTGGAATTTCTGAGATTTGTTTAGCGGTGCGCCTGTGACCTGTCCAGAAACTGCGTCGACCGATGCTCCAAGTCAATACCACACGTCCCGCATCTCTTCTCGCGTATGTTATTTATGTTGCTATATTGAATTCGTTTAAATCACAGAGCTGCTGCATTACACGTGAATATGTACAGCCCTATATTCCTGTACCTGTTTCGTACAAACATACATTATAAAAATAATTACGATCTAACAGATAGTCTTTACAATGATTTCCAACATTTTTACATGCGATCAATACCGGTTCGACAACTGAGAAAACAACAACTATGCCGTAAATGGACGGGTGGAGGGTGGACTCGAGGGAACATCGAAGATAAAATTTGTTTAGCGATCATCTGCGGGATTAACAGCAACATTGATGCTCTACATCACTACTTGCAATCCAATCATCCCGCCATGCTTTTCTTGGCGGAGGCAAAAATCTCAGAGTCCGCACCGATTAACCACCTTAGCTTCTCAAACTACGAGGTGCACTCCAATCTGAGAAAGATCGGGGGAGCTTTTGTCCGCAGCAACCTTTCCTGTTCCAGAGACGTTTCTTTGGAATCAGACCCCAAAAGTATGTGATGCCTTTATCGCTCTCCCTTGGACCATAACTGGGATGACCTTCTTGAATACCTCGCCGTTAAGATGGACTTCCTGAACTTCGATCAGCCCGCTTCAGAGGTAGTTCTCCTCGGTGGTTCCAATGACTATAATTTGCTTTGGTTGGGCTTAACCAAGGCCGATGCAGCAGTTGAAGCGTTCGTTCTTACTCAAGGGCTGACCCAGCTGGTGGCGGGCCCTACTTTTTTCTCCCGCGTCTCGTCACATACCAGTAGCCTGCTGGATCTCTTTCTGACCACGCATCCTGTCCCTTACAGCACTGCTATCCTGTCACCTTGGGTCGCTCAGACCACGGTGTTGTGGAGGTTTGGTTTCGGTCAGAACCTGCTGTGGCAGCAGAAACTCGCAGAGGCCGCAAAATTTGGCAATACGGACCTGCGACTGGGAGGGGCTCAGAGACTTCTTTTCTACCTTTCCTTGGAGAGATGTCTGTTTCACTGACGCGGATGCGTCGGCTGTCTGTTCTTCGATAACCAATATTACCCACGTCGAAATGGAGGAATATATCCCTCATACAGCGAAAGTGCCAAGCAGATTGAAAAGAAACTCTCACACGGCAGCCTTCTACCACTTACGTGTCAGGATGGAACGATTGTATCGGACTCAAACGCCAAGGCGGAAGTCCTGGCCAAGATCTTTGCTACCAACTCCACCTTGGTGGACGTCCCCTCCAACGCCCAAGTGTCGTCAATTCAAAGGGTTCCCTACATAATGCGGAAAGTAACATTGGTGTGCTGCTCCAATTCTTTCTCGTATCTTCCAGATACCTTATGAGTCTGGCACCTTCCCAGAAAACTGGAAATTTGCTCATGTCTAACCCACCCCAAAAAAATAATTGTGGAGTAAACTCATCCAGTCTGATGGTGAGCCTTATGTCGTTGCTCTTGACATCACGAAAGCGTTCGATCAGCTGTGACACGCTGCCCTTTTGAGCAAACTTCCATCCTATGATCTCCCAGAAAAGTTTTGCAGATGGGTGGCTGACTTTGTTTCTGGCCGCAAGATATCTGTCGTAATTGACGGGTTCTCCTCTTCATCCCACAACGTCAACGGGGGTGTTCCCCAGGGATCGGTCTTGGCTCCGACACTGTTCCTCTTACATAACAACGACCTCCTTTCCTGCACGATCAACCCGAACCACAGTTTCGCTGATGACAGCACTCTACATGCAGAAATTCAAAGTGACAGCCGATCTCTGCCGCTGAGCTGGAAAATAGAAGACTAGCGACGACTTCCTCTCTGACGAGAGACCTGGAGGTTATCACTGTTTGAGGACGCAACAATCTTGTACAGTTTAATGCTTCCAAAACACAGTACTGTACTTTGACGAACAAAAAGATTCCAAAAGCTTATCCGGTTTCGATGGATGGAGTTCTACCAAAGAGCCATTCACTTCGACAGGTCGGAGTCCAGATCACCGAGGACCTGGTCTGGCACGAATTCATCTCGTCAAGAGCGGCAGCTGCTGGGAAAAAGTTAGGCTATTTGTTTAGAGCTCAGAAGTATTTTTCTCCGCATGACCTCACTCTATACAAGGCCCAGATAAGGCCTAGTCTCGAGTATTGCTCACACATTTGGGGTGCTGGTGCCCCGACTACATTATTTATGCTCGATGCTGACCAGTGCGGAGCTGTCCGACTGATAGTCAGTCTCGGGACCCTTTCGCACAGGCAGGCCAACGTAGTTCTCTTGTACCGCTACACCACGATGCCGCCACGCGATGTGCCTGCCAGAGATACCCGCCTGACTTTGACCTCCCATCCTAACCGTGTCGTGTTCGCTTTCACAGTCAAAAACATTGTTTTGTGTGGAATGGACTGGGATATTTCTCGGAGTCCCTCAGAATCTCTTTTTTTTTTGTTACCAGCAATGAAGTTTTTTATGTTTTAATCTTTAATATTATTAGACTAGCCAATTATACATGTCCATGTACTAATTTTGTTCTCATTTAATAAAATATTGGCTCTTTGAAGATTTCTGAACGTTTTCCAGCAATAATAGGATAAATTCTAGAAGTTCCACTGAGGTTAAAAAATGACCAAATATCGTTTGAGCCCCTCCCCCCCCCTAGCCGAAGTCCTGAATGCGCCCTTGAATGGGTGCGAGTTACAGAACTTGCACGTGTAGGTACCTTTCACACCCATTTTTATTACTTGTACCATAAAATTTACTTTCCTTTCAATTTTCAGGTGACCTGCCGCCATTCTGGTTGCTTTTGCTTGCCATTGGTCAGATGTATACGGGTGTATTACATTAGTTACTTTGACTAGGTCAGCCGGAGAAGACTTCGTACATGGAGATTTATCATGAGCATTTTATTTGCCTTACTGTCATTTTCGAAAAGGTGCTCATAGCTCACCCGGGGAGACTGTAAAATTAAGGCATTTTACAATAATGAAGAAGATATCAAAACATCTGGAAATGGACCGAACCATCACAATCCAGTGCCGAGTGTTTGCAGGTTTTTGGGCCAGTCTAAACGAAAGAGGTGCTTTTCGACCCATGATTTACAGCCTTCTCTTCGCAATGGGGGAAGCACCGCATAGGGGCACATAAACACACAAAAAGGTGCTCGTAGAAGGACATATGTTCAAATAGAGTGATAAAATGGTATAATCAACTGTGGTAGAGATTCAAAACATCAAGTAAATTACAGCCGAGAGAGATGTTTTTTGTATAGCTTTCCTTATCGGTTGTGATGGTTCGGTCCACCTCTAGATGCTTTGACATCTTTTTTGTTATGTAATGTGTCCTTATTTTGTTATGAAATACACAAATGTGACTTCATGTTACACGATGTATGCACTTCTCCATCACATATATACAATCGAAAGCAGAGCTATAGTCCATTAGTTGTTTTATATCCTCTAAAAATAAGTTTTTTTAATTTGAATACCGGTACAATATATCCGAATTTTCCCTACTAAGAGTCAAGTATCTACATTTTTGAGATTCCTAGATGCTCCTAACAAGACATCTGCGTCCTAGAAGGCCAGCTGTCATTTTTTTGATCGGCCTTACAATGAACCATTGGTTTTCCTGAACTGAACTGAAATGAAGATAAAGTTGAGTATCGCACTAGGCGCGGATGGGGTGGATCGCTCCGTGCCTCCAAATGTTGAGAAAACCCCTTTTACGTATATAATCATTAAATGAACATTCTTCATAATTGCTTAATAGAATAAGGCAGAAGGAAGCTCTAGATTCTTACTACCAAGAGATGATTTGAAATTTGCATGTTTGAATGCTTAGACCGATTTGTTCCGAACTGTACCGAGGATATGCGGCCATGGAGGAAATTAACAAAATCTTCTTAATTGTTGAGACAAAGTTTATGATCATTGAAGCTTCTGATGACTTTAGCAGTAGCAAAAAACAATTGTTGGTAATCTACTATGAATTTAATAAAGAGCACGTGATTCACGAAATGAAAATGCATTGTAGGCATTTACTTGCAACCGATGTGAGTATGGAAGCTGTTTCTAGATGGAACGCCAAAGAAGTTCTTCAATTTATTATTAAATGATACCCGTTGCCCTGTATATCATTGATATTACAATGCTTTTGACTATTTGCGTTTCATTAGCATTGTGAGGGATGTTTTCCTGAGCTGAACATTTTAAAACAATATCTCCGTTCTACAGCGAACCAAAACGATTGGTTAATTTATCCATGTTATCAATTTACAGGGAGCAGTCAAAGGAAATAGAATTTAATGAGGATATTGAAAAGTTTAGCATTCAGGCACAAGTACGTTTATAACATGCAGTTTTGTCTTCTGAGTAATAAAAAGCTGTCTGATATTTTTTAAAGATGTACAAATACATATACGGATACATTTCTATTATTTTATTGGAACTTATTGTTGTGTTGTTGATAGGAATCGAAGATTTTTTAAAAATAGTCCTTAATTGTGAACCTTTTCGTTTTAAGGCATGTCATAATTACCAATATTTCACTCATCCTTCTAGGCTTGCAAAATTCTGTAGCCCACAACTATAATAAATTTAAGAATATAATTTTTTACCCATCGTAGAACGATCAATTTTTTTATTTAGTATTATAGCCGACCATTCGGAGTAAAACAACTAAAAAATAGTAGTTTTGCTGTGAGCGTATTATAATTTATAATAACTACGGGAGCGACTCAAAGCCGCGTCAGTGTTCTTGAGTTTGGTGAGCGTAAGTGTTAGTAGAAGGAATATGCCATCGCATAGCAATAACTCGGACTTTTAAATATTTGTCGGACTTACAAAGGGCATGGACTTCAGCCCTATGAATAAAAATCAAGTAAGTGCTTATAAGCATAAGGTAGAATAAAAAGTAGATGCTCAAAGAAAAACGTAGAAGCAAAAGCAATTGCCACATTCAATAGGAATCACGATTACCTTTTACTTGCAAGTAAATGCATCATACAAGAAAAATAAAAGCTCATATCTAAAGCGCACGTTGTGACGCTTCATCTACCGAACCCGGCCGGCTTACACCCAGTAATGTATAGTACGAGTACATTCCATACATCCTTTGCGGTTTACGCATTCGTTCCCATATAATTTAGATTTCTCTAGTTTGGAATTCACAATTCACATATATTTATTCCAGGATCTTCAAAAGATAAATATATTCACAATAAGATAAAAGATAAAGACGAAATTACTTCAGAAACAAAAATTGCAACCAAACAAACAAGATTAGGTACACTTACATTATCTTCCTCAATTAGCACAAGACATGTATCCGCCTAAATAACTGCGTTGTCATTAACACCGTAGTATGCTTTGTTTAGCAGGAATCATTTAAATATTTTTTATACTCCATTATGCTTATTAATTTAAAATATTGAGGAAGCAGTCTCCTCTCTGCTGGTACTTGAAGCAATTTCGAGCTTCTGGTACTGTAAATATTGGGGTCATTTAAGACGCGAAGCTGGGATTTGGTCAGTTTGACATATACTTGTAATTCGTATATGTAGATACAAGCTAATGTCATGACTTTAGTGTTTACAAAAATATTCCTGCAAGACGACATACTATCAACCCCTGTAATAACTCGTAAGATTCTCTTTTACAATACATGTGAACAGTCTAGTGCTCTAATAGCAGTCGGAAATTTGAATTTGCTCGCCCACTGTTCTTTAGCTTTCATTATAGGATGACGACTTTCAGAAAACTGAATCCAACGATTAGCCTATAGAATAATTTTTTTACCACTTTTATCACCAGTTTCAGAGTGCCAGAAACAGCGGGCTGCTCAATCCCTAGCTCATTGCCTGTTTCGCTTTGAAAACTTGGATTTGAAAAATACCTTTATTCCGTGAAAAGCTGTCAAGGCGCCACCACGCCGTTCTAAACGCTCGCATAGAAAGTTCTCAGCTAACAACTCCGTATTTTCCCCTTCAAACCGCAACATACTTTATAAAATTACTAGTTGACGGTGCGAGCCGTTTCTTTTAGTAGTTCACTTTTGAGAGATTTATCAACAGTCGTGCAAAAAAACCAGCAGAGCCTCTGAGTAACAGGCTCTGATCCTACAAAATAGCAGCATCAGTATTCAACAAATAAATATTCGCCCTTTTAAGCAAAATCATTTGCTTATAATTTTATTAATTCCCCTCAAATCATTTAATTTGAGTTTTGCAAGTGTAAGCATTTGATCCCTTTTATTCGTATGACCCCTTACATGATTTATCTCAATAAAAATAAAGTAGTACATACACATTATTGAGCTAGATGGTTAACATCAAACAAGCAAAAAACATTTGCAGGAACAGGTTTTATTTAGCCGTTCATAAAAGGCAATAAACACTTAAAAATATTTTTTTCGATTGGAATTTTGTACTTCTTAACTTGTAAATGAAAATAAATCTCCTTTATATCAAGTTTTCCAATGAAGGTTTGTTATATTTAACAGTATAAACATAAAAATTCAGATACTGCTTTAGAACTGAAGGCGTTATTAAAAAAATTATGAATTGGTTGAATGATAATAAGCTCAAATTATGCATTAATAAAACAAAATGTATGTCAATAGAGAAACATTTAGGTTAGAACACAATTAGGCTCATGACTAATAATGAAAAAATTGAAGTAGTGGAGTCATTCAAATATCTGGGTATGTATGTGGATAGTAAACTACTATTTGAATACATTTCAAAAATGTCAAAAAAATAAATTACTTCTATAGAGTTTCCTATAATCTCAGTATGTATTCCAAAAGAATTGTGTATAACACTATAATTCTCCCCCATTTTTTATAATGCTCAACCAGTTTGTTTACAACAAATTTATTCAAAATCACAATTTCTACAAAATAAGGCTATGAGAATCATTTTAAATAAAAACAAATATGCTAAAATTAAGTTCCAATTAGTAAGACTACAGTGGTTGAATCGAAAAAATATATTTTTTACTTTTCATGTTCATGTTCAAATTAAAAGGTCATTTTTACCACCATATTTAGAAAACTTAAATCGTCATCATAACTACGAAACTATAGGCAGTTAGATTTACAGACTTGTAACAGTAGCAGCATAACTAGCAAATCTGTATTCCAAAAGTGAGTGTTTGAATTTAAAAAATATAATATTGAACAGCGTTCGAATTTAAAAATGTTCAAGGAGAAATTAAAAAATCGCTTTATGAATACGCAAAATGCGCGTTAATATTATTTTAATAAACAAGAATGTAAAATTATAAAAAATTGGTTCAAACAATGTGCAAATGACTAATTATATAAAATTGACATTGTAGCATTAATGCTAAATAAATCTTCAAAAAGACATACAAACAAAAGCAAAAGGATGAAGGTGTCACACGCTCTTATTTGAAACCCTGTGAGGAGCGATCTTCAATATCATTTGAAGGTTAAAACGTATAAAACGACTATATTGCATCAGAAGGAAATATTTTTTGGTTTTCAGTTCGTTCATTAATGACTAAATAAAAGCATGTTTTTAAAACGTTGTCTTCTTATGGATGGCCGACATGTAACTGACTGGTTTGTATCTTGAGTATTTGTGAAATGAAATAAAATACGTCCATTTTTTTCATCTTAATCTTTTACTGGAACTTATGTTTGAAAAATAATATTAGACAAATTTCCGCATCTAGAAGCCGCACAAGCTTGATCCCGCTTGTTAATATTTTCTCTCACCTTTTGGTAGGTTTCGGGTGGAATATTTTGAATTGCTTCCGTAATATTATTCTTCAGCTGTTCTACAGCATTGGGTTCGTTGGCATAAGCCCTATTTTTCAATAATCCCCATAGAAAAAACATCCGGAGCCGTTAAATCCGGTGACCTTGGTAGCCAGTTGACATCACCAAATCGAGAAATTAAACGTCCCGGAAATATTGTTCGCAAGAGATTCACTGTTTCCGTAGCTCCATCCTGCTTTAACAACATGTTTTGTAGGTTAAATTTTCAGATTTGCGGAGCCCCAGAAAGGTTTGCACTATATCACGGTAGCGCTCGCCGGTGACAGTAAGAGAATTACCTGCAGAGTCTTTAAACTTTAACCGCTAACGTGCGACAGTCGCACACAACCGCTAACGTGCGGTCTAAGATACCGCTATCGGTTTTTCTTATTTTGTTATGAATGGTACAACGTTTTTATTAAAAATATTTGTTTTTAAATGCTCAAACAACAATGTAATTAAGTTTCAGTTAGACTAAGCGATAACATAAACATAGAAAACAACACAAAAATGTTTTTCTGGCAATTTCCAAGTTACTTCCTATCTAACACGCATTCAATGCACATCTTGTTGGACATTGCAAGCATATGGGTTTCTTGCATGACGCACATCCGTATCGAGTTTTCCTTTTCAACTTTGGTGGACATCTGTAACATGTTGCTCTTTTTTCCAAGCGATCTCCTAGGACTTCACTGCTATGGCAGAATAGTCAGTGCTCCCACATAAGTTTTCAATTGTCAGTCGCAATTCTCTGGGAAGTTTTGAATTTGCCATTCTAACTCTCCATTGTGGCAAAACCAGACTTCTTGCTCACTTTTTTAGAAAATCTGCCCTTTCCAGTTTTTGAGTATCTTTGTAGCTTGAGTTCAAAACATAAGCATTTATTGTACTTACGTCAACAAGCATGAAAAATATTGCCATAGGCCATCTTTGTGTCCTACGATTTGGACTATAGTTTGCAGCCTTTTTTGTCGAAACTATCCACGCCACCTTTTGTCGAATTGTAATATGCTATTGTTTCTGGCTTACCAGTTTCTTGAACAGTTGATTCACAATGATGCATAGATGAAATCAGAATAACTGATTTTGAAGATTTTGGTACAAAAGAAAGTAAAGTCATATCATTATTGTATCTGTAGAGGCTGCTGTAGAGTTTTCGATTTTTGTTAGCTTTAAAGCTTGGTGGAATTGCAGCTCGATTCTTTTTTAGCGTACCTACGTAGGTTAGACCCCTGTTTTGGAGTTCTTGAACCAATTCCACAGAGCTAAACCAATTATCAGCTGTAACATTTCTATTGGTTTTTTGAATTGGTCCCACTAGCCTGATTACAGAATGCGTTGGTATTTTCAATTTTAAAATATATTTAAAATATAGGCATTATAAAGGTAATTATTTCGGGCATCTGTCAGGCACATTATTTTGATTGCATAACGAGCCGGTTTTTTCGGCATATATATATATATTTTAAATTTACAATGGCCCCTGAATGCTACGATCATCTTATCCACGGTAGCATTAGTGCCAATAGAGAAGGCATTCTGGGAATTATCTATGAATTTATTGAATATTTTTGATATGTGAGGCACAGAATCGCCCTCAATTTGTCTTTCATTTCGTAGAGTTGCATCGTCAAATCTAAGTAAGTAGGAACTCAAAGCGTCTTTTCGCCATGATACATCGAAAAACGTCTCTTCCTGTGCCATCTGTGGCAAACAAGGACTCGATGCTCTCATTTCCTGATTTGAAAACTGAGGTAAATATTAGCATACCTAAAAAAGCCGTCATTTCTATTTCATCGGTGGTGGATAATATCGGACTTGCCTGGTCTTTATACTTTTTTCTTGCATCAATGATCTTCACATTTGTCCACTGAATTATTTCTGCTATCATATCTTCAGAAAATAGAAGAAGACAGATGTCTTCAATCTCCGGATTAGCGCCAAGCTGTTTAGCTTTTGGTCGTAGTCCAGGTAGAGTGAGTACAATGTTATGTTTTCTAGCCCTTACATTGACTGGAGGCTGGTCTTTATGCCTGAAAAGAAAACAACGATAAAGCACACACCTCAGTATTACCTCCAGAAATGTTTTAGTAGTTACAGATTCTGAACTTTCTTACCATTTGAACCAATTGAAAAAACCTCTCTTTTTCAATAAAAAAATCTTTCATCTTTCCTCCAACCAATTTTCAGTTTCATTTTCGTCTGGTATGTAGTCTACATCGGATTCTTCTTCATGTATCTCCTCTGTTATGTCAGAAACTGCCAGTTCATTATCACTTTCAGTGAATCTAATATCTTCGTCATCTTGATCCATTAAACTTCTCGCCCACTCTTCAAATCTTGGATCATTAGGATGCATACGATCAGGGAAACTGCTCATGATGTTAATTTTTATCTCCGGTACACGTTCGCTAAGGTGAGGTCGCTAAGATCGCTACGGTATAGTTTTGGCAATAACAGAACACTGGCGCACAAGCTTATATTGCCAACTGACTAAAACGCTCCGTGATACTTTCTCCAAAAGGTATCTAGCTTCCTAGTGTCCAGATGTGCTGCGTTGCCAAATTGTAACACATAATCTATCAATGGGGTATCGTAGACCACACGTTAGCGGCCGTGGGTTCTCTAATCCCCAGATATGACAATTTTGCTTATTAACAAATTCGTTAATATCAGTTGTCCGTATTTTGGGTATTAAGCTGCAAAATTGCATCACTGTGTTGTCTGCGACTTTCATGGTCACTAGGGTGTAGTTCTTGGGTTATCTAAATTTTATAAGGCCGCAAATGAAAGTCTTTTTTCAAAATACCGCATAATAACGTGCGAAGGATACCCAGATCCTGAGAACGATGTCTGATAGACGTCTCAGGGCACTCCACTACACTTTCACGAACTCTCTCGGTATTTTCCGGAGTACGAACAGTTCGAACACGGCCCGACCTTGGCAAGTCTTCAAGTTCACCTGTTTGAACAAATTTCCGCATCAACTGACAGATGGTGTTGACACTGGGCACACTTTTTCGACCGAAATCTTGTGGTAGCGTTCGAATCTTTGCAACAATCGACTCATTATTTAAGTAAAACGTTTTAACAATACGGACGCATTGTGGGATCGTGTAGCGCTCCATTATGAATTGGACACATGTGCTTTAAACAACTACTACGGTGCCACATACTGAAATGCGTGTATCAAAAATGACGCGCAATTTAAGTCAGTCAGTTACATACTGGCCACCCTGTATTTATTGACGGTAATATTTGCAATCGGAGTGTAAAATCTGGCTTATTTTCCCTACAGTATGGTTAAAAAACCGAGGATCTTCCATGCTTGTTGTTAATTTGCTTCGGAGGCGTACTGACACAGCATGTGATAAGACTGGCCACACCTACACTGCGCAACGATAGTACAGGTCAACTAGGTAGATGTCCGCGCTATTTTCTATGGTTCGGTTTGCTTTTGCTACTGGCTATAGAATGTAAGCAAGTGAGGCTGCCGTCACTGGGCGCAGTGTCATGACGGCGCAAAATTCCCAATTAAAGGTGGATCCAAGGGGGTCATGACCCCCCCACTGGCCAAATTAAGACCGACCAGCCAACGTCACTTGCCCCCCCTGTTCTTCATTTATCAGAAAATCATTAGCCCTTACAACTTAAGATCACAACGTCAACGCGGGTGAGCCGTTTATTTCGGCTGGTCAGAGTTCGGATCATGGAAGACGACCTGGCACGAATACATCTCGGCAATAGCGACAGCTGATGGGTAAAAGCTAGGCTATTTGTTTAGGGCTAAGGAGTATTTTTCTCCACATGACTTCCTCCCTCTGTACAAGGACCAGATAAGACCTAGTCTAGAGTACTGTTCACATAATAGGGGTGCTGCGTTCGCACGGACAGGCCGTCGGCGATCTAGCTCTTTTCTACCGCTACACCAATACGCTTTACTGCTCAGGACTCTCTCACATGTGCCTGCCAGACAGACCCGCCTGGCTCTAGCCTCCCATCCTAACCGTGTCTTACTAACCCTAGACAGTTCAAAAATCGGATTACCAAAAGTTTCTTCAATCACCTCATAGCAGCCGCTGTGCCCTAGCGTTTAGGCTCCTACTTACGCAGCTGCTTCCGCGTAAAAATGTGAGATCAGACGGATAGTTTATCCTTTGCCCAGGCCGCACAAAACTCTGAAGGGTTAATCCTTATTCCCCCTTTCTGCATCGTTTGCAAATGTTTATTTCATGAATGTCGCTGATAGTAAAACAAGATGTGGATATCTAGTTTATATGTCAAACTGTTTTGACGATACGCGTGGGTGTAGTTTTGACCCTTCTCGAACCTTTTCGTTTTTTTTGTCAATGTCAAACATTAGGACGCCTAACAAAACACCATTATTAGAACCTAACCAGGACCAAATCTTCGTCAAAAATGTTTAAATCAATTTTTTTAACAAATCCCAAAGTTTACTCTTTTGCTACAGTCAAAGGGCGCTTAGAATTTTTGGAACAGAAATGGTACTCTAGAACTTTTCTCTTAAGTTGATAGTTTTCGAAATATGTAATGTTTTTGTCCCCGAAAAACAATATTTCGGAATGAATGAAATTTTAAGTTGCCAATGCTGCTAAATACTTGTATTCTTCAAACATCAATTTACAAAACTCCAAAGCATTTCAGGACGCAATCGCTCAATGGTTTGTTCAGAATGTCCCAAAAAACCTAAAAGCTTTTTGACCGGAGGGAAAAAACAATTTTCTGAATCTCCTTAAAAAAGACTTTCCAAAATATTTCTGATCCTGTTCCCTTATTGCGGGCATACCTACGATTGTCTTTTGATTATCGTCCAAGTTTCCGCAATGCTACTTGTCTTTCTTTGTGAGAACTTTATCCGACTGATTGCATCTGTCGTACTAATACGCTTTTTACATTGATCGATTGAAATGGATAATTCATATAAACGAATTATTAAAAATTGATTATTAACATTTATTCATTGTTTCATTCCTTTTCGGTACAATTTCAACTTTGAATTTGAAAAACTGAAAATATACGTCATATCTTTGGCCATGAGAATTTCAAAAGTAATGACATTATGGCTCAAAAATGACTAGAAAGCATGTTATCTATAATACATCACGTACCCCAATTTTTCTATGGTATAGGACTATTAGGGTGTTTAAAAACAATGTAATTTTTTACTTCATTGCATTTTTGGTACCCATACATTTTTATTAGAGCAAAATAGTATCCGAAAGCTTGAAATTTAACAAATTTTAGTTTTACAACATAGGCGGCCAAATGTGCTTAGGTGTCGGGTCTTCTAATAGTCCTCCACTATACCTGTATCATGCGCACGATACATGGAATTTATAATCTTTACATTTCTTATTCTTGATTAAAAGTCCATCATTCTATAATACTTATCTGAGCCAACATGTGCGCATACAGGAGTTTTTCTTAGGAGAGATCCCGCCATGTTGAAATTCCTACCTGCCTAAGGAGTAAATTGGTGGTAGGGTGGAGGGTAAAGGAAAATGAGATGTTTGGATTTGTAATTATCTGTCGTTGAGAAATGATTTTGCTGAAGATGCGAATATCAGCATCAGTGCAGCTGCCCTTGTGACATAAAAGTATTAGTGAACTTACAGCGTATTTTTCTTTTTCTAGCGGTCTTTGGGGGATTCCCCCTTCCTTCCCGTACATACGTCACTGCAACTGTCACTTTCACGGTAAAACAAAATCCATGCATCAATCTTACCACACCTAATTTCGGCTTGATCCGTTCAAAAATAAGTAGGAATGACATTTATGGTGAAACGCACTATATCTTGGTACGAAGAAATCTTGTATATATATTCAGAAAAACAAAATACCCGTTCCTCTTAAGCCCCTGTAGTCTTTCAACTGAAATACCGTCACTGCATGTACCTGTCAAACTTACGAATTCTATTGCGATAATGCCAGACTGTGTGTCAGATGCTTGGAAGGTCGAGAATCCATGTCATCGTTGTTTAAATATACAATGTTTTTTATAAAGCCCCCCTACTTATTTTTTGTCCCGATTGAATTAGTACGCTGAGATTTGATGCAATGGAATTGACACATGGTTACTGCGAGGTATACGAATATTCGTGTGAAAGAGGCAGTTGCCATTGCAAAGTTGAGCGTTCTTACTTCCCACGTCTACTGGTGGGGAGATAGTGTAATCGCGCAAAATTTCGAATATGAAATATTATTTCTTTTGGATGTTATCTAATGATATGTACATCACGAAAGACAATGTCACTCATTTGCGTCGGTCTGTCTGTTTGTCTGTCGGTCTGTCCGATAATCATAACCGCCTATAACTTGAGAAGTACCTCACAGATTTTGATGAAATTTTCGAACATTGTTACTGTTATGTCAAAGACAATGAATCGGTCCAGAGGCGGCGGAGAAAAATGCCAAAGATAAAAAAAAATCACTCAAGTTTCGTTTTTTTGACGTTCCGGACGGTCCTGATCATTTAGAAAAAAATTATGTAGGTGTTAAAGAATGACGGTTACGGATTGCAGGCAGTGGGGGAACTAGCTTAGTTTTTTTCTCAGAAGGTCTAACTTGTGCAAAACGTAATCCTTTACGAACAGCGTAGTATGGGGAGTCAACTTACTTGACGCCATTTTTTCACTGGCAAAATGACGTTCCTTCCAATATTTGTTGTGGCACTTCGAAGTTTTAGAAGGAACTCAAAACGTCTTGTTGGAAAATGGAGGTTTAAATATTATTTACGTTTTATCTACTTTAAGACCGGCCACCCCCAGACCTGCGGGTCCATATTATGTACTCATTTCAGACCAGCTGTTACACGATCCAGTCTTAGTTTAAGTCTACCCTAAACAGAACCTCATCGTTGCCAATTTTTATATTTAAAAGACTCCAAGCAATTTCAAACAAACCTGCAATTCTGATTCTGATTCTGATTCTGATTTACAGAGAGTAAACAGAAGAATAGAGTTGCAGCATGAAGCAAAATCAGAAAAACTTTATGACAATTCCATAATTAATTACGAATAGGGAAATAAAAGAAAATTGTGACTCATCAAGGGAATTACTTCCCTGTTAAACAAACTTCAAACAATTCAAACAACTAGATAAGCGGAAAAGGCCCATTATGTTGAAAATTGTAGTTACCTCTAAGTCAGACTGGGTTAAGCCCTAATAGGTAGTTTTAAGATAGTTCCACTGCATTCATAATTCACTCATCATTACAGGTAGATAGATATTGCAAGTATCAAATTAAAACTCCCAACTTTATCATGAACTTAACATGTATCTCTAAGGTACAAAATTTGATTTGTATTTAAACTGCTGGGTATAAATTTTGGATTTAAATTGCTATCAATAATGGAGCCTTCAGTTACTAAGCATATTTCAGGGGCATCATCAAGAACAAGGAGATCAATGTACTGAGCCTCAAAGAACAATATGTTGTATTATCAAATGTGTTGTACCATATATTAATGTTGTTGAATGTCTTATATGAAGAAAAAGTGAGGACAGCTAAATACAGTTTCTTTTCCAATTTGTTCATTGACTTGTAATCTTAAAATAAAAGAGAAAATCTATTAAACTGTGGCATAGGAAAGAAAAACATTTACTGTTAAGAAATATCCAAAACTGAACAGGTTTGATATTTGAAACACTCATATGAAGAGCAGATTTTGCTAGTTATTACAGCCACAGTAAAAAAAAATATGAAATCTTTGGCTCGAAAGTCTACATTTATCTGTTGAAGCATTGGTAGCTGCAATTTAGTTTGTTTCCTAATTGAATGTCCATATCTAGGGGGGTGGTTTCAGGTTCATTTTAAGATGAAAACTTCAAATGATCGTATGTCCTAAAATTTTTACCTTTTGAAACACAGGGTGGTAAACAAGGTCAAAAAAATAAATCTTTGATTATGAATATCCCTATTACCACTTAATGATAGTTGGCATACACGTAAACGTGTCAAGAGGCATTTTTTTAATTTTACCTGCCTGTTTTGATAGACAGTGATGGTATGCTGTAATTTTCTGTCTCATTATAATTTTCAATTACTTCGAAGCAAAAATCGATGCGAAATGATTTTTTTTTCAATCTGGTGCACGGTTTTTATAAATACGATCATAACAATATTGTTAACATGACAATATCACCATGCAGAGAATTTTTTTGGTGGAAGTAGTGGGTTGGACATGAAAAATTGAATTCTTTTAGTCTGACGCACGGTTTTACCTGAAAAATACAATCTACTTCGCGACATAGTGACATTGTCATATTAACTAATTTCAATTAAAAGTTTTTATGTCAAGAGAAATCAGTTGAGTACTATCATTGTCTGTCAAAATAAGCAAGTGAAATCGTTACGAACGTCGCTGGTGGAAATCAAAAGAAAATTCGTACATTAGAAATACCTCTTGATAGTACATATATGCAAAATTTTAATAAAGTATTTACAGTCATATTACAGATCGTCACAAAAAAATGATTGATTTTTAAAAAGCTTACCACCCTGTTTCTCGAAGGTCAAGACGTTTAGAACAATACAATTATATGAAGTTTTCTTCTTAAAATGGAACCAAAGTGGCCCTCTTAAATATTGACATTCAGTTGGAAAACACCTTATATAAGTATTATTTGTAAATAAATTTGAAGTTATTAAAGGTTATTTTATTTCACTATTGTAGTTTTTCCCTTTTGGTATGTTTTTTTGACTATATATTTGTTTATATTTCCTGTTGTTATTAATTTTGTACCTTTTAGACATAAAGACTTCATTTGATTACTGATACTTATGTATTTTAACATACTATCTATGAATTCCTTAACAATTTCATGTATCATATTTTCCAGTTGGTACTTGCAGAATATAAATAAAAGAATACTTGGTAAAATAAATATTTTTTATTCTACATTGTATACCCACAGAAATACGATAGGTTCGTTCAAAAATATCTGGAAATATAGATTTCATCAATTTTTAATCCTTCTTTTCTCTTGAAATAAATGTTTTTTCTCTAGCATGACGTTGACTAGATTATATGCTATTTTCTAAATTACAAGCTGTCTAAACAGGTCTAAAAGGATATCTAATCGATTACAAAGAAATCTTTCTAGTTCGGGGGTACGTTAGATCATTTTGGAAAGCTATTTAACTCTAGGTATCAAACATCTTGAAATATCCAATTTAAATATATTGACTCTTTTTTTCCCTCTAATAATGTTCCTTACACTTGGAGTTATTGTCTTAGAACAATATCTTGTACCCTGGGCTTGTCACGATTGGATGTTCTTTGAGCAATGCAAGTAGATCTGAAAAAATAGTATTATAAATTATAAGTAATCGTGATTTCTTATGTTTTACTCCTAAGTACCGATATAACCATGAGTGTTAAAATATGTATCTCATATAGCATTTTTGCTAGATCACTGGATTCTTATTTAACCTATGCCAACAGCTTTGTCAGATTTTGTCATATAGAAATGTTGATTACAATATTCCAAAAGCCACTTTATGGAGTTTCGTGTGATATTTTATCTCTCACATGCAACATTAACCATTAGACATTTGAGAACCCCCTTCCCAAGCATAACAAAGCTCCTCTTGAACTCAATAGCTTTCAACTTTTATGAATATACAGGCTTATGCCTACCTTTAATTTACAAATTGCAGTGTAACGCACGTCAGTCACAAAAGCAAATTCACTTATTTCAGTAAGGTTGGCTCCTTCAAACATGCTTTCAAGTGCCTGGATGCATGAATCCATTCTTAGGAAGATCATTCGCCTCTTTATCCTTCCAAAATAGATATGGAGTTTTGTACGCAATATCGCGATGGTTTATAACTACAAAAAAGTTGCATAGATTCAAGAAACATTAAAATATTTACACCTTGGTGTGGGCTACAATTTTATAACAATATTTTTTAGAGTTATAGTCTGAAATTTTTAGGTTAGGGTTCCCACTAATATAAAATAAATACCAGATAGGACAGGGCATGTTTAAACTCAATTTCAGAGCATTTACACATTATACATACTTGTAGCCTAACACTAGGCAATCCAATGTCTGACAATGATGTGTGAACAGCCACCTCCGACATCAACAATGCAGTTGCACTTGGGATACAATGCTTCTTATCCAACATCTCATAAAGTCTGTGAGAACAAACCACATCTGAAAAAAATGCGATAAGTATATAAATATGAATATGCCTAACAGCTTCATCAAGGAACAACTTGGATGCAAGCTGTTAGGCAAATATATAGAAATGCACATCCATTTGCAGTAAATTGTTGATTTTAGATCAATAATACCAGATATGGGACTTGAAGTTACCACAGCCTGACGAATTTGTTCAATGTAGGAAATTATTATTGAATGATCAACACTATTTGCAAGAAAATATCCTTCGGCATTTGATTGTTTGATTCATCTGTCTGAAATTTTTAAACGTCAAAAAAGAAACATAACCTAACGTCACAGCTGACTTCTGTTTGACAGCAGACTAGAACGGTTAAGCAGGACATACAAATACCTCACCGAAGAAGACGTAATATTATCGAAATCAAGGAGGCCATAAATGCGCCCTACAATTGTAGGGACGACTGACGATACGGGCCTAAGGGGGGAGGGGGGAGGGCGGGTCGCCACAGCATTCATGTTCAGGAAGATGTTCATCTCCCTCCGTGCGATTTTCCATCTGGCAGGTGTGGCAGGCTTGGGGGTCTAGGAGGGGAAGTTCGCCTCCCTCTAAATCCGACATTAACAGTATTGTTTATAGTAAGGAACCTAGAGAAAAAATAGTTTTATTATGTTTATTGCTGTGTTATATATAGTAACTAATATTATTCTATTATACAGGGTGACTTGTAATGTCACGTATTCCTGTTAAGGGGTGATAGATTAGGTCAAAAGCAACCGATTTTGTCCTATAATGTCCTATCCAGAAGTTAACCGTTTTTGAGTTATTTGAATTTTATTTTTTTAATTTTTTATTCCGATTTCAGACGGTTGAAATTGAAATACAAAAAACTGCATGCTTGATTTTGAGTTTTTTGTTGTCGTCGCATAGCAGACATTCCAATAGTTCATAATAAGTAATAAAATGTTGAAAAGCTACAAACGTTTTAAAATTACGCTTTTTAAATGTATCATTTGCTTATTTTTATACTCACTTATTCGATAAAAAAATGCAATTTTCTGTGAAAAATCTCCTAGTAATGAAATGTGCAAATTATGTAAATAATATCTCTATCTAACAAGCTTTCATTTGAGGTATTAAGCGTTCAATTATCTGAAGTACATGCAGAGATACAACAATGACACCCACAGAGGCTGGATTTTTAAGGAATTTGTATTACCTGTTTGAACAAGTCGTTACTGTCCTCAAAGGACTCGCATGCCATGATTGTTTTATGGCATCGGCTCGCCGAGGAAGCGAGCGAGAAGAGCTGACTTAGTGGAGGAGTGAGAGAGAGAGAGCTGTTATTATTCATCATTGTAGTTACGCCATTGCCGCACGCCGAGTGAGAATTAGGTTTAGTTGGTATCAACTACTGCGTACGCGCACATGTTTTACGCACGATTATTATTTTCGAGTTTCCCAGTTCATTCCGAGTGGTTTATTTATCATCATGGCAGACGCAGAAGATCCGCCAGGACCTCGCCACAGCGAGCACGGGCAAACTTTTACAAATGAAGAATCCGCAGACATAATGTTCTGTTATGGACTTTGTAACGGCGATTCTGCAGCTACCCGCCGTGAATATCGGCAACGTTTCCCGAATCGCCGAACACCTCATGTTACTGTGTTTGACTCTGTGTATAGGCGCATCCGCCAAACCGGACGTGTTCAAAGGCAACATAGTGATGCTGGTCAACCCCGAGTCTATCCTCCTGAAGATGAAGAGGAAATCCTTCGTGTGTTTCAGGAAGACCCTTCTACGTCTACGCGCATTGTGAATGGTCAGTTGGGTATATCACAATTCAAAGTATGGTTTACTGTGCATACTGCAAGATTATACCCTTATCACTACACGCCTGTGCATGTGATTGAAGAGGGCGATCCTGCAAGACGATTAGATTTCTGCAGGTACACGTTACATGCAGATACAGAAGATCCAGACTATTTTAAGAAAATTCTGTGGACCGAGGAATCGAAGTTTGATAAGGACGGGATCACTAATTACCATAATGCTCATTACTGGGCTGATAAAGAAGCTTTAAACTCCCGAAAAATAAGACCGACGGGGTCTCAGAGCCGGTTTTCAGTCAATGTGTGGATGGGCATCATTGATGGATATTTAATTGGACCTCATTTTCTGCCCGCCAATTTAAATGGAGAAGTGTATGAAGAGTTCTTGAAAAATCACTTGTTTCCATTAATGGGAGACGTCCCATTGGCGACGAGACAAAATATGCGGTTCCAGCACGACGGCTGTCCCGCACACTACAGTAGATTAGTAGGGGCGTATTTAGACTCTAAATTTCCAAATCAATGGATTGCCAGAGGCGGGCCCATTGCCTGGCCAGCAAGAAGCCCAGATCTCACACCGATGGATTACTATGTGTGGGGACATATGAAAAGCCTGGTGTACGATGTTTTGCCCGTACCAACGCGCGATGAATTAATTACAAGGATAATCAGTGCAGCTGACCAAATAAAAAGCCGTTTAACAACTAGAGTTACCAAAAGTGAATTACGTAAGAGAATGCGGGCATGTATTCGTAAAAGGGGATTACAATTTGAGCAGAATCTATAAAATGCTAAAGGAAATGTAATTAAATAAAACTGTAATCAAAATAAAAGCCTTTTATTTATCCTACGTAATTATCGTTCGTACAACTTTACTCATCTTTTTTTAATTTTATGTCTTTGCACTTGAGTTAGTTGTAACTTTTATACCTCAAATGAAAGCTTGTTAGATAGAGATATTATTTACATAATTTGCACATTTCATTACTAGGAGATTTTTTACAGAAAATAGCATTTTTTATCGAATAAGTTAGTAAAAAATAAGAAAATCATACATTTCAAAAGCGTAATTTCAAAACTTTTGTAAGTTTTCAACATTTTATTACGTATTATGAACTATTGGAATGTCCGCTATGCGACGATAACAAAAAAACTCAAAATCAAACATGTAGTTTTTTTGTATTTCAAATTTAACCGTCTGAAATCGGAATAAAAAATAAAAAAAATAAAATTCAAATAACTCAAAAACGGTTAACTTCTGGATAGGACGTTATAGGACAAAATCGGTTGCTTTTGACCTAATCTATCACGCCTTAACAGAAATACGTGACATTACAAGTCACCCTGTACATAGAGTAAAAAAGTCTTATTGGATGTAGAAAAATATTTGATGATTTTCACCTTTGTCCTCAATATCTTCGTTATCTACACCACTACTATCATTGTCAATATCGCCTTCCCCGTCAGTTTCTGTAACAATTTAACCAAGTTAATACAATTATGCATAATATTGTATAATATAGTTCAAACGACAGTCAAAGATCGCTATTGATCAAACTCACAATCTCTCTCGCATCCACTTGAATATACTCGTACTATATGTATAGTGCGTTGCGTTCGCAGCTACGGCAGACTTGCAATGTGTCAGGCACAATGTAAAAACCATCAAAACTGCTTGCTACTGGGATAACATCTTTTGATATTCCCCCAAGTAACATATGAATATCAGCTTTTATACTATGATGAAAGTTTAATTTTATAATTTGTTAAAGTTTCTGAGTGTCTGTTTAACGAATTTGAGATACTATTTTAGACACCTTTATTACATGCCAAAGTAACCACCATCCAAATTTCATAGTAGCTGATTGTTTTTACCTCTGTTGGGGATATGCGCAGAGAAACTTTCAGGTCCTATGAAAATTTCATATTTAATTTCATTTAATAACGAAGGTCTGACCGTCGCGGGCTTTTACTCTATGAAATACAGTCTGCGACTTGTGAATTTTACATAAGTTAAAAGAGAAATCTATTGACATCTGTTTATGTGAGAATTTGTCATGTTCGATCTCAACCATTTTGAAATTGTAACTCGGATTCCTGACATGAATTGCAACTTTTATGCACCAGAATATGTGGAATGCAGTCTCCAAATTGCAGAGTCGAAACATCATAAGGTAGAAGAGAAAATGTCGAAAAGGTCTATAATGTGTAAGGTTGAGTCCGAATTGAAAAATGTAGATAACAATAGAAGAGATAATATTAATATCTTTTTCTTTGGAACTCTTTCATGTTCGGTCTAGCCGATTTTCATGTACGGATTTTTGTAGCTTAGATAAAAAACTTGAGCTGCAACTTCTGTGCACGGGAATTTGTGAGATGAGGTCTTCCAATCGAGAAGAAATGTAGATAAGAGATAAGAGAAAATTTGACAATTAATTTGGTTTTTCTTCATAGCTGCCACACAGATTTCGAACTAAGGTCGAATCGACTAGCGCACTTTTCACACGATCCAGCGCCCGCCGTACGGCGCGCACCTGATGCGGCGTTGGGCTATGGAAGTAGATGAGTCTTTTCACAATATCCAGCGCGCGCCATACGGCCCAGGGCTCTACACTGTCCGGCACTCAAAATGTCACTAATTCGGTTTGTAAAATAATTTTTATTTATTCGAAATTACAGAATGTATGAAAATATTCGAAAATGCAGAAATGATTCACTTTGGCTCAATATGACCACCTTTTGCCTAGGCTATAGCATTGTGATGGTCCAAAACGAATCAGAAGCTGCTTGTGACTTGACGATATTTTTGCCCACTAACGGACAATGGCTTTATTCAGTCTCTCGAGGCTGGTGTATTTCTTAGCTCGAACCGTGCTATCCAAAATGGTCCAGATAGAATAATCTATTGGATTCGCGTCTGGTGAATTCGGGAGACATTGCGTGGCCGGAATAAAGCTCTGAACATTGTCTTTTTTCCATTCTTGGTTCATTTCTGCCGTGTGAGATGGTGCCTAGTCTTGTTAAAGTGGCCTGCGGCCGAAATGCTTGTCGGCCCACAGCTTCAAAGCAGGCTCCAGAATACTTTCCCGAAAGTATGTCGTATTTAGTTCATCATAGGATTTGATTGACATTCGAAAGTACGAAAAGAATCTTTCCTCACTGTTCCGCGATGAATTAAACTAAACTTTGGAGGACCCAGAAGTATTGAGATTTTGAAGCAATGGGTGAATCTAAAACCGCCTATTTCTTCTTCTTATTCGCCGTCTCCAGAGCAAGTACATGGCTAGTACATTCATCTTCCGCGCTGTGTCCTTTTCAAATAACTACCCTCAACTGAACAGTCAAAATACGGAAGCGCCGCGCGGTGCGCCCCGGACGAAACCTACCTCTTATGAAAACATCACGCTTCTCAGGCGCGCGGCGTGCTTCGTGCGCCGGATCATGTGAAAAGGGCGTTACATCTGTGACTTAAGTTGCACCTTCTGTGCACAAGAATCTGAGAGACGCTGTCTCCGAAATGAAAAATGTAGGTGACTATGAAAGAGAAAATATCGAAGCTGTATGTCTTTAGTAATCCATTATCATATTAACACAGGAATATTCAAATTCACCGACTTTTGGTTCTCAGATGTTGATGTATAAACCTAGCTGACATTTATGTGTATCATATTCTGTGGGATAGTTAACGAAATGAAGGACGAAAAGAACTTTTTCTGGACAACGCTGGTCGGTATGTAGTCTTACAGAGTTTTGGTACACTGAGTGGCGCAACTATATGGATCATTTTAGTTACTACTTTTGGATACCAGATTCTGTGAGGCACAGTCTTTGAATTATGAAATATAGATGATACTACATAGTTACAAATATGTTTCTTCTGTGATCTTCCATGGCTGTTATACCTAGTCCAACCGACTTTTCCATTTCAGAATGTTGTAATTAGATATTTGACTTGGTTGCACTTTCTGCATAGCAGAAGCTGTGAGATACAGTCTTCGAACCAGAGGAAAACAAAGTTAAATTGCTAGAAAGAAAACATTTGGCGCATGATATCCAGCTTTACCGACTGTTGCGACCCAGGATTGTGCAACTACATGAATAATCCTAGTTACCACTTTGGGGAACCACATTCTGTGAGGCACAGAGACAGATAAAACTATATATGAGGAAGTATTATAATATAGATTGACGTTCGTCTGTTCAGTCTCACTGATTTTGACACCGATAACGCTGTCACTGGATGTATGATCTGTTACAGCTTCTTGGTACCATACTCCGTGAGACACAGTCTTCGAACCCAAGAAATGGAATGCCGCTATAGAGGTTCGCTTCTCTGGACAAGGATTATCATACCAGCTTATGATACCCAGTCTGACTGATTGTAGGCACACAGTGTGGTGCAACTTCATGTACAATTTTAGTTGCATATTCTGTGCATCACAATCTGTGCGACACAGTCTTCGGGTTGGGAAGTGTAGACAACGATACAAGAGGAAATACCAAAAGGTACATTTATTGTAATATTTTATCGTTGTTATACAAACATGAATGTTTAGGCTAGCCAACCTTGGTAGAGGCGTTGGATCTAGATGCATGTTGTGCCTACAGTTGCAACTTATGTGTATCAAAATTTTAGTGACAGTCTCCGAACTGTACATCGTTAGAAGTTTCACCGACTTTAGGATGGACGCAGGATGCAATTAGGTGTACAATTCAGTCCACTGTGAACAAATGTGTGAAAAGGAACAGAAAATGGAAACAGCGTTAGAAACGAAGAGCCTGTTTGTTGTCAATTTGTTTGTCTGAAACGTGAAAAAATAATGTTTGAGCGATTTAGTTTAGCCTTTGCGTTTTTGATATTGTAGCAACATTGCCTTAAAATTTGATAGACAACCGAGCGGTACTTTTCAAGCTGTAGGCGGTTACAAGACTAGCCCACAGACAGACCGACGGAAATGAACGAAACATCAGATCACTTGTTCCATTTGTGTGAACTTACACAAGAAAACTTAGGCGCCAGGAGACAGATTTTTTATGTAATTGTAAGGGAGGTCAAGTGCTTACTCCACAGATTGAATATCTTAGTGAATTTGCTGTGATTCAAATAGTGGTTTCCTGTGTTAGGGATTAGGATTCAAGAAACTGAAACAATATTGTCAATCATTTGCAATTTAATATAAACAGTATTTCCGACTATATCAAGATATGAACATTTCAAGGTAAATCCAGATACTTGGCGTTGAAATTATTTACTTGTGGCACTCGAATTCCGAAGCATCATTCTGCACACAGCTTACTACCTACCTCGGAACAGGTCAATTCCGCTATTTCATTCCTGTACACCAACTTTTCCAACGCACTCAAAAATGAATACACATATAACTGGTAATTTCAATTTTTTATTGCCCAAAATCCCCCAACATAACATCTAGGATAGATTTGGCTGCGAATACGCATCACCAATCGCGGAAAACTTTACGTTCAAATACCTTCTTGACCATTCTTAAATTTTGAGTTTAGGAGGTCAAGGTCAAGGTCATACTTAGATAGGGTGATGTAACTTGAAAACCAGTAGTCGTATATGGTTCAATCAAAAAGTGACCTTGAAAACCATGGCCATGGTCACCAATGAGGAAAATAATGTCTCGGAAGTTCTTATTACATACAACATGCGGATTTTCTACTGCCCAAACATGATTGTTGTGGAAAATGTGCACTCCATTTTGTGTAAATGTGGCTTCGTCTGTACACAAAATTAATTTCGTAAGATCTTCATTTCTGCCGACCGGTTCTGAAAGCCACTGGGATAATGCAACTCTTCTAGGATGATCTTCAGGTTGAAACGCTTATATCCGTTGATAATTATAAGAATAATACAGCTGTTGTCGTATTGTGTTCCATACTTTACTATGAGAAGTTTCCCCTTGAGCTGCTATGGCTCTAGTACTCATTGTTGGGTCGTCTTCGACCATTTCTAAAAATGTCTTCCTTAATTTGTAACATTTCAGGTTGAACAGGCCTGACAGCGTGACCTTCTCGTTGTTCTTTTAAATATCCAGTGTCACGAAGTCTAATAACTAAATTTACAAACATCCGTGGGGCCGGATGATTTCTTATAGGAAACCTTTCGGCATACAACCTGCATGCTGCGGCTGCATTTTGTTGGCACTCTCCGTATGCTAATTCTCCACTAGTTCATTGTTTACGTAAGCATGGGCTATTTTTCGCACAAAATAATCAGATAAATGAAAGTATACGTACTATTAAAAGACTGATACAACTGATCGAACCAAAGACTCGTACTGAAAACCATATAATAACACAAAAAATTTTACAAGTTTAGATAAACGATAAGACTAGTAAGCCAATAACGCCAGGACTTTACACGGCAGTGGTCGAGAATATTAAAATATCTGTGTAATAACATTCTTATTTTTAAAAAATTTCAACCTTTTACTATTTCTTTTATTATGCAACCTTTATATTGGTGATTTTTGATATATCAACTCCTTTTCGCGAGTCCTACAAGCACTTCAAATAAATGACTCAACGTTGAAAATACCCAGTATTATGACGAGGAAGTGATTCTGTACAAGTATAAAGGTTTCTTATTGAGGATTGTTTTATGCACAATTGTGTGGAATAAGTTTTTGAATAGGTCTTTAACATCTAGTCAGCACATAGCAACAGTAATAAAAAATAAATGGGCTTTATTTCTTACGAAAGTACGAAAGAGGTCAAGTGTCGCTAAGAGTAGCATTCTCCAATGTAACTCTTATATAGCCTGATATGTGGTCATATCTTGTTAGATTGTTTATCAAACGACAACATTTTGTTGGATTTTATGCAAACGTTTTGCTGTATTTTGGTCTGGGTAGGGATGATTTAATCGCATACAATGAAGAAGTTTGGAAATAACTAGTCTTTCATATAAATCTTTCTTGAAAAATTTGTTGAAATGGTAGATACATTCGGGTATCGTCGGCGTAGGCATTGTTTTGCAATTTTGAACAACTGTGGTCGATTAATGCAATTTTGATAATAGGAGTTCGTGATTAATTGTATCGAAGGCTTTTGAAAAATAAAGATGCAATAAAAGTGTAGCATAACCTGTATCAAAATCAGCGATGATATCATCATGTATCGATAGAAGGGCTGTCTAGCAGTAGACTATTGATAATTGTATATGTATTAAGTTGAAACGACGTAATATTTGCATAAACATCGTAATATTTCGATAAAACAGGAAGTAATCTGATTGGCCGTAGATAAGTGTAACATTTGGGGGAAGCAATTTTTGGGACTGGAATGATAAGCGAGTCTTTCCGTACGTTTGGAAAATATCCACCGTCCAGAGATTTGTTTATTATATACGTTATATGTTTTTGGATAACAGGAAAACTTAATTTTTTTTATGATCTTAGTAGGAATTCCGTCAGACCCACTAGTTAAAATAAATTGGAACGTTTTTTTCAATTCACAGACGACCCCCACTCCCGTTCTTCAATTTCAAGTCGCCAATACCCCCGCCTCAAGATGAGCATCTTCCTAGTCATAAACCCGTCCACCTACCGAATCCCTCAAAAAAATTTCAAATATATATTTACATGGACGCTCGCACAAAATATTTTCTAGATCCGAAACTGGTCTATCCGATATATCAAAAAACCATAGTGTCTCAATTTCGAAATTTTTCACGAGAGGCGTGGGAAGCAAAACTGTTGTTGCATTTCTCCCTCGTGCCGCATAAATAATTGTTCTCAAGGTAACACCACTTACGTATATAATACTGCATATAATTATCTATGCAATAAAACAGAGACCTGAATTAAGTTCAACGGTTAAATATAATGTCGTAATATCAACACGTTGACGTGTTCCATGATTAATTTAAAGTCTACGTCGTTGTGTTAGCAATTTTTAGTGCAGCGATCCTGTTATCTTAATTTCTTTGTTTTCTACGGATGCTATTTTTCAATTCATTACCGATGCAATTTTGCATTATGAATCACTCAGGCGGCCAAGTGTATTATCACATGAGAAAACATTTTTTACTACTAACTGGAGAAATCACCTCATTGAGCTTTTCACATCTGTATTTTTTTTGTTCCGAAGCAGCTGCGTGGGCAGAAGCCTAAATACCAGGGTACCGCGGCTGCTATGAGGAGCTTTGTTAACCGATTTTTCAACTGCCGAAAATTATTATATCTGGAAAAAACCTCCTCGGGCGGATTGGTTCACAATCTCGATACTCCTAGCACAACGGAGCGGTCGTATCGGCCAGTTCTGGAAGTACGTAATTTGCCACGGTTGGGATGGGAGGCCGAGGTCAAGCGGAACTGCCTGGCAGGCTTATCGCACGGCGGCGTCATGAGGGAGAGCTCTGATGAGCAAATCTCATTGACATAGCCGGTCCTCGATGATCTGGACTGAGACCAGCCGAAATAAACGGCTCCTTGGTAGAACTCGGTCATCCATTGAAGCCGGATGTGCGCTAGCGCGCTTCTTGTTAGTTAAGGTACGGTTCTGTGTTTTGGAAGCCATAAACTGTACCAGATTGTTGCGTCCCCAGGCAATGAAACCATTCAGGTCTTTCAGCAACGGGGAAGTCGCTACTAGTCTTTTTTCTCCAGTTTAGGGGCGGAGATCGACTTGTTACTCTGAATTCCTCCATATAGCGTGCTGCCATTAGCAAAGCTGTGGTACGGATTTACTGTACAGGATATCAGGTTGTTGATCTGTAAGAGGAACAATGTCGAAGAAAAGACGGAATCCTGAGGCACGCCCGTGTTGACCTTGTGGGTTGAAGAGGAGAACCCGTCAATTACGATGGTTATCTTGTGGCCAGAGAGGAAGTCAGCCACCCATCTCCAAAGCTTCTCTGGGAGCCCATCGCTAATCAAGCCATGACGTTCAAGGTATTCCAGAAACCCTCGATTGTAATAAGTTGGCCGTTATTGCTATATATTTGTGCGAAAGGTACTTACCTAATTAGTCAAATACATGAATTAATTAACTAAGTCGGTCACGATGGAATTGGCTAATCACGATGTCAGTTAGTATTATCACCAGGATAGACCGGAAATGGAGCGGTCATTCCGACTATAACTTATAGTTCATGATATTGGGAGTTTTGAGCGGTTGAAGCTGAGTAACCGAAAACCGTTAATAAGACGAATATCAATTTATCAGGTGACTTGAGAAGAAAATGTAAGCTAACTTACCTATTTACTATCTTACGCTGAAAAGACTACTTAAGATCGGCGCGCACGAAGTTCAGTTACTAAGATAGTAGAACAGAAAACTTACGAGCTCTTTTCCCTCGAAATTCAAGCACAGCTGACGCATTTAAAGGGGACAATTTAGGATATGCACAAACAGGTCAACAAATGATTTTCTACAAATTATTTGATGAGCTATCATAGCAAGTACCTACCAATTCGACAGGCGGGAGGGTTGGAGTCGTTAATGTTAAAGTGAGAGCAAGCCAATGTTTGAGGAAAACTCTACCACAAAACGTATTTCCGCTGTAATTTACTTGATGTTTTGAATCTCGATTACAGTTGATTACTCCATTTTACTATATCTCTATTAGAACATATGATTAACTTCTACGAGCACCCTTTTTGAGTGTTTATGTGCCCCTATACGGCGCTTCGCCCATTCTCACGATAAAGTTTTTGTTGGGAGGCTGAAAACTTTATGGGTTGCAATGGTTCGATCTACAGATGTTTTGACATCTTTTCCATTATGTAAACTTTCCTGATTTTCTTGTAAAATACACAGATGTGTCTCCATGTTACATGCTTCCCGGCTCAGCTAGGAGCACCTTTTTGAAAACGATAATATGACAAATAGGATGCACATTAGTAGTGATTAATCATGATAAATCCCCATGTACGAAAGTTTTCTCCGGCTGACCTCGTCAAAGTAACTATTGTAATACCCCCGTATACGCCAGAACGGCTCTAGTTGGTCGGATTTCAGGTCATCGAGGTTTTGACCAGGCACGAACACAAGGCCCAGATAAGACCTAACCTCGAGTACTGCTCACAAATTTGTAGTGCTGTCGCCCCGACTACATTATACATGTCGACACCGGTCAGAGGAGAGCTGTTCGACTGATCGATGACCCTAACGGACAGTCTTGGGACACTGCCGGTTCCCAAAGTATCTGAAAAAATGTGTATCAAAAAGAAAACTCCCTCTAACGGACAAACAATGCACTTTTTGCATAGAGGTAAATGATGTCCAATCGACTTATTTTGAGTTTAAAAATACGTGTTTCTCTTATTTCCACCTGATATTGGGACACCATGTTTAGTCAAACGCTGGTATCGAGATTTCAAATATGGAAGGACGAAAATCAAACACCAGTAGTATTTGAAGCCAAAGCCGACCTTCGGCAAAAAAGTGAGCTGACTTATAAAAATAATGTGGTAGAATGACGACTGTTTGTACCGTTGCTCTGTATATCATTAGTTGTAGCTTCAGTTTTCATGCAATATTGTATCAAAACTAGTTAAAATTAGAAAATTTTATGATAAATTCGATCACTATTAGTACCTAACCAGGACCAAATATGCATCAAAAATTGTAATTCAACGTTTTTAACAAATTCAAAAGTTTACTTTTATGCTGAGGTCAGAGTGTGTTAAGATTTTTTCAACATAAAAGGTACTCTAGAACTTTTCTCTGAAGCTTATAGTTGTCGAAACATAAGTAAGCATTGCAATATCTGGGAAATAGCGAAATATGTAATTTTCTAGCCCGAAAAACAATATGAAGGGATGAATAAAATTTTTAATTCCCAATGCTGTTAAAAATGTTTCAAACATCGATTAACAAAAAAATTTCAGGATGTATCGTTGCTGTAAGCCTTTGTTTTTTAATTATTAATCGAGCACTCGCTCAATGGTTTGTTCAGAATGTTCTAAATCTAAAAGCACTTTGAGCGGCACGGGTATCATGTAAAAAACCTACAAAACGTCAAAAAAAACCTATAAGAAGTCAGCTTGCAGATTAGGTAGTCTTTAGGGCGCAAACAGTCGTTCCACGTTTGCTCACTAGGATCGTTGTGAACGTCCATCTATGGGGTTCTCCGTAGATGGACTCAACTAAACTATGCATTATTGGTTGCATAGTTTTGTGACGCTGAATGATCCGTGTCTGTAGTTTTTATCTCTGAGAAGAAAGTTGGTTGAATAGGAAGATCGCTTCTGGATGATTATGTGTATTGGTCTGCATATGTATAAAGTCAGTGATATTTGCTGTGTGAGAAAATCATTACTGAATATGACGGGTTATTTATATGTTGTGCTTTCTGAAAGAGGTTATGTTCAAAGTTATAAATTACGAAGAACTGAGAATTACGGGAATTCACCGCGCCCGCGTTGTGTGTAATTACTGTTAGCATGTATATGGCGTGTAATTCGACAGTGTACAGTGAATATAATTATTTCTTATCTCTCTCATTTTTGAAATTCAGCAAATTTGTATATGTAATTTCCAGAATGGATAAGAAAAAGTGGATGCGCAACTAATTTCTAGCTTTGAATCTCAATTAAGTGTATTTGCGACAAGAACCCAATGTAATTATCATCAACACATACAATTTACAGCTTAGACCTCCAGTAATGTCATCTCAGAAGCAGATCTTACATCACATCAGAGCCAAAGGCTGATATCAAGCCTCATGACGTTTAGGCAACACGTACAACTATAGTTGTTAACATTTTGTAGAATAACCTACATACTGTCAAAAAAAGTAGCATAATGTCAAAAAAAATCGGCATAATATCACTTTTCAAGATACGTGGTACCCGTGCGGAGCGAAAAAATTTTCTGAATTTGCTTAAAAGAGATTGTCTAAAAATATTTCTGCTCCTGTTCCTTTATTGCAGACATTCCTATGATTGTTTTTTGTTTTTCATCCAAGTTTCCGCAAGACTACTTGTATTTCTTTGAGCAAACTTCCTTCAAGTGTTTCCATCTGTCGTACTTATACGCTATTTACAATCTATCACAATGGATAATTCACATAATCTAATCATTAAGAACTGATTGTTACGATTAGGAACATTCATTATTAAAAATCAGTAAGAAAAAATAATCGAATACCGAATTTCCAATATCTAAATCTCCTGAAACAAAGCACCGTCTAGAACGAAAGCTGAGTCCTCCCACCCATCTCATTATGCAGAGAACCGCTGACGCCCAGTCATGGAACTACAGTTGTGTGCAGTGGCAGTGCGTTTGGTGAAACAATGCACCAGATATCAGAACGTAAGTGCTACATATGCTTACTTATTCCTTATTTCATTCCTTTTTGGTCCATTTGTACTTTGGTTGTTGAAAAACTGTAATATACGTCATATTTTTGTGCAAGACAATTTCAAAAACAATGAAATTATAACTCAAAAACGACCATAAAGCATCTTATCTACATATCGTACTTCACGTACGCCAATTTTTATATCATAATTGACTATTAGGGGGTTTAAAAATAACGTAAATTTTTCTAGTCTTACATGTTTGGTGTCAAGGCATTTATTTCTATTAGAGCCAAAATAGTCTCTGAAAGCTTGAAAGCGAGCAATTGTCATGTTTACAAGATGGCGGTCAAATGTGCTTAGGTGCTCGATACGTGAATTTTGGAGACCGGTTGAAATTTCAACAAAATGTACTTTTTCCATTTTGTTTTCCTGATTAAGTCTTCATGGGTCCATCATCGGGTTTCTCAACCTGTTAAATGGTACAGACCGATTAAACCTAGATTCTATAACACTTATCTGAGTCAACATACTCGCATACAGGAGTTTTCCTCATGGGAGATCCCGCCGCCGTGTTGAACTCCTCAACTGCCTAAGGAGAAAAATGTAGAGGGGTGAAAGAGATAAATAAGCAAGGACTGTTTGGATTTGTGATTATGTGTCGTTCAGAAATGATTTTATTGTAAATGCGAACATCAGCATCAGTGCAGCTGCCCTTATGTCAAAAAAATAATAGTGAGCTTCCAGCACATTTTTCCTTTTACCAGTGGTCTCTGGGGGAGGAATTGCAGTTCATCTTAAGCCCCTGTGGTGTTTCAACAGATATACCGTCACTGCATGTACCTGTTAAAGTTAGGATTTCTATTGTGATAATGCCAGAACGTGTGTCAGATGCTTGGTAGGTCAAGAAACCATGTCAACGTTGTTTAAATATACAGTGCTTTTCATAAAGCCGCCCCCTACTTATGTTTTGAAGGATTGATCTAGTACGCTGAAATTTGGGACAATGAAATTGATTCATAAATAATACTATATATTCGTGTGAAAGTGACAGTTGAAAATTACATGACAAGCTCTCAAAATTGATCCCATGTCTTCTGGTGGGGAGGTATTGTAATCGCGAAAAATTTGGAAAATGAGATATTACGTTTTTTGAGTGTTATATGATATATAAATCGCGAAAAACCATGTGACTCATTTGCGTCGGTCTGTCTGTCGGTCTGTCCGATAATCATCACCGCCTATAACTTGAAAAGTACCTCTCGGATTTTGATATTATTTTCGCATATTGTTACTATTATGTCCAGAGGCAGCCGAGAAAGATGCAAAAAACAAGAAAAATCACTCAAACTTTGTTTTTTGACGTTTCGGACGATCCTCATCATTTTCGAAAAATTTTTAGTAGATGCTGAAAACTAACAGCTTGTGGCTGCAGGCATTGGGGGAGCTAGGTAACTATTTTTCTCAGAAGGGCCAACTTGTGCCAAACGTGATCCTTTACGAACAGCGTAGCGTCAGAAGTACAAAGTCAACTTACTTGACGCCATATTTTCAATGGTAAAATGACATTCCTTTCAATATTTTTTGAAGCCCGCCACTTCGGAGTTTTAGAAGGAACTCAAAATGTTTTCTAATTGGAAAATGAAGGTTTGAATATTTTGTACGTTTTATCTACTCTAAGCCCGCCACCACCGGCACTCAAGTTTTATATACGCCACTGAAAAACCTGAAATTCAGACTTTCCCGTGTGATTTCTGCAGTATCATTTATCCCATTTTGCTATTTCTGTTTAAAGATGATGTTTAACCGACATATAAACAATTTGCAGTTCGAGCTTCGTTAGAGAAACAACTGATAAGTGACTTGCTTGCAGTGGAAAAATTCGCAACGGCCGACGCGATTTGGATGATTGATGCATTTTTCATGTTTATTTCAGACCGGCTGTTACTCGATCCAGTCTTTGTGTAAACAGAACTTCATCGTTGCCAATTTTTAGATATTAAAAGAGACTCCAAGCAACTTCAAGCAAACTTGCAAGTGCTCTTTAATTTTTAATAAGCTGCCTCTCTGTCAATATTGATGTTTGTAGATTAAATAGTTTCCAATATTTCGTGATTGATATGTATATGATCGCTTTTATATACAGGGTGTTTCTAATTCTACCCTCATCATTGGGATTTAGGAAACTGTAGTAGATACGCAAAAGCTTGAATATGGCATATTTAGGTGGATAACAAAATTTCACTTAGAATGTTTCGAAATTCAAGGTGCTGCCGGAGAGAGACAGAAAACAACGAATGTTGTCAAAATCGTTTGGTATTTTCCTGACTTTAATTGTAGTGGAGTCTCAAAATGCATTGCACATTAACATTGACACTTTCCTTCCTCTACAAGATGGCATAATTAGAACTTTAATATGACGTTTCGTCTCTTGTCCTCTAGCATCAACTTTATTTTTTCTTATGTATTGGCTTCTTGCACAGATAAATAGGGTTTTTAATTGTGATTTCAAAAACGTATAGACGTCATCGTATTTTCAGCTTAACTTTTTTGAAAAGTTCGGTTATTTAGTATAGGAGGAAACCAGCGAGGGAAGAGGGAACATAATCCAAGAGCATTTTTTGGGATCTGTACGAGAGAGGGGGTCGCAGTGGTGGTCATAGCATTCATATTCTCGGAGATATTCACCCTCCCTTGGGAAGGGTGGCAGGCTTGGGGGTCTAGGAGGGGAAACTCGTCCTCCTCTGAGTCCGCCATTGACAGTACTGTTTATAGTAAGAAATCTAATAAAAAAATAGTTCTATTATGTGCATAGCTATATTTTAATATAATAACTAATATTATTACATCGCAGATTAAAAAAAAAGTTTTGGATATAGATTTCTTCAATATCTTCATTATCTTGACTACTTTCGTTGTTAGTATAGCCCTCTCTGCCAGTTTCTGTAACAATCTAAACAAGCTAATACAATTATGCATAATATTGTAAGTATGTATAATAATTACATAGCTGTTAATGCTTTTGGAGAATCACTGACATAATTTGGTAGCTAATCCCCTTCAATCTATTAAAACTGGTATTTGTCATTTTTCATGTCATAGTTGACAGATAATTTTTTTACAAAACAGACCAACTGAAAAGACTTACATCCGTAGTATAAACGACAATCAATACAGTCTTACCGAATTTCATTTAAGTTGCACTTTCTGTGGCCGAGAATTTGTGAGACAGTCTGCTAATCGAGAAATGTATTATACCGGTAGAAGAGAAAATATCTAAAAGGTCTGTTTCATGTTCAGTCTGACCGATTCTGGGTTACAAAATACAATAACTCATATTGAGAAGTGGCTTGGTTGGTAGTTTACGTACACTACAATGTGTAAGATTCAATCCGAATTGAAAAATTTAGATAACAATAGAAAAGATGAAATTGATATCTGTTTCTCATGTTCGGTCCAACATATTTTGATGTACAGATTTTTGTATAAGTTTCTGATAAATGACTTGAGCTGCAGCTTCTGTGAACCGGAATTTGTAAAATGCAGTCACCGAAACGAAAAATATAGATGAGATAGAAAAGAAAATGTCGAAAAAGTAAGTACCTTCGGTAATTCTGCGTCGCCGCAACACAGTCTCACAGACTTTCAAGCACAGCACGTCCAATGTTTCCGACGTGCGGTGACTTGTTTCGCCGCAACGACATTTCGACGTTCCGACGGAAATGGCGGACGTTGACATAGACACTGAAGTATTGATTAAAGAAGTGAAGAGACATCATGTAATTTTAATTCGTCAAACGATTTAGAACTCATTCTAAATAAATAAAGATGGGTTTGGGATGGATGGCTTTGGGAATCGGAAATAAGTCTTCAGGCGCTACCGCGAAGGATGTGCTGGGTTGTAGGTCTATGTAAGGGTTCAATATTGGCGAAGTAACTGGTAGCGTTACATTAATATTTTCTTCCTGATCCAATGTTGGTGGCGTAACTTGTAGGATAGATGGAGACTCTACTCTTTCAGGTGTCTCATTCTCATTATTAGCTTCATTTTGTTGTAGTTCCTGCTCAAGAAGAATGTTATCTGTTGTGTCTGCTGGCACAAAATCATAATCTTTGCATACGTGGCGATCCATTGGTTCTACCCCACATTTACGAAATCCATTGATTGCAATGGATTGTTGTGCTGCCTCGCTGTATGCTTCGCCAAAAAGTTTGCTGAATTGGAACACAGTCAAGGCTCTTCCTGGGTTATTGCGAAGATACTTCTCAACTGCACGGATGTAATACTTATTCAAAGGACCCATAAAAGACACGTCCAAAGGTTGTAGTCTATGACTGCAGTGTGGAGGCAGACACAAGACGGTCGTGTGATTTCTTCGTGCCATATCAATGAAATCCAAATTCTTGGTATGTGAATTGTGTCCATCCAAAATTAGCAGTGCTGGATCATCTTCAGTCGGCTTGGCAAATTTAAGAAAATGCTTAAACCATGCCGTAAAAATGTCCAACTGCATCCACCCTGACGAATGACACGCAAAACCAGTTCCTGGCGGTGCCCCATCTTGAAGTTCAACCTTCATTCTCTTCCGGGGAAAGATAATAAAAGGTGGAATGAAGTTACCGCCAGCGGCCATGCAAATTACAACGGTGCTTAATACACCTCGTTCTGCAGAGGTGATGGCACCCACCTGCTTCTTTCCCTTTTTCACAAGTACCTTAGAACTCTTGCTCTGCACAGTGGTGAAACCAGACTCATCCACATTGAAAATGCGATGAGGTGGATAGTTTGTTTTAGACATTACTTCTTCTAGAAGGTCAAAATATTTCGTGACACTTACTTTGTTGAAACCTTGTGCTCGGGCAAGAGAAGTTGCTTCTGGGCTTCTCAGTGTCAGTTCTGGATGACGCTTTCTAAAATCAGAAGCCCATGCTTTTCCAGCCATTTGAGTGTCTTTATTGAAGTTGTGTTTTATATTGTTGCGTTCAGCTAGTTGAAAGGCTAATTTCCTTACATCCCGCAATGTTAATCCGTAGAAACGATTCTCAAGTTCCAAAATGTGTTGTACTAATTGTGCCTCTTGTACAGTATTTTAACATTTTCAAGAGCATGTTTGTTTTTTCCTTGTACACGCCGTTTAAGCGTTGATCGGGGAACACCGAAGACTGTGCTAGCTTTAAGAAAGCCCATTTCCCCATTTCGTACAGCTCTAATAGCTTTTTCCATCGCTTCCGAATCCCATGTCTGCTGCTGCGTCGTCCGTGTATATCTAGTTGGCATATCTAAAATAACACAAACCATTATATGGTTGCAGGAAAAAACACTAAAAAGGTAAAGTGGCCTACCGGGTCACTTTACCTTACCGATTTGGTAGGCCACTTTACCCGAATTGGCATGCGGCGAAGAAAAAAATAATTCAAATAACAAATGAGGTTATATTGACCTACTTTGCGGTGGAATGAATTGCTCATTTCATACACTAAACCAATAAAATCGTACATTGTTTCTCTGTGAATCTGATGACAATATATTTTTACTATGTTTAAACCGCTCACCTTAGATCAAAGACCACTAAAATATATTTTTTCACAATAAAATCCTAAAACAAGCACTGATCCAGTTGATGGTCACGGAAGCAATATGGCGTCAACCAATGATATTATTCCCATATCCCGTAATAGATGGCGCTTAATGGTTCGTTTTTAAAATGAAGGTGGCCACTTTACCTGCCTGGGTCACTTTACCCGACCTTCCCCAAGTATTGCTTTCACACAAAAGTTACCTCTTGTCGATGGATGGCCCTCCTCCTTCCGCTGAAAATTCCTTTGGCCGCATATGCTGCTACAAACTTGCATCGCCATAGTTTTCACTAGGTTATGTTCGTTTCAAGAGGGGTTAAAAGACACCTAGTTCCGACGTTGTCTCTTATTGTAATAAAAATCTTTATTCTGATCCCTTGGGATAAACATAGGTACATTTGAGTTTTGATGCACGCATAGTGAAACACCACCTGTCAACTGTCTAGCTTGGGCCTTACAGCAAATAGTCATAAAATGTATTCAAATATGACTTATTGTTAGTCCTTCTATCCTAATCCGGAAATATGTCAACTTGCGCAGATATACGTATAGATGCTCCTTATACTGCTTCTTTGGATTGTATGTTTTAAGATTAATTTTGAGTTGAAAATGCATTCAAATATGACTTATTATTTATTAGTACTTCGATTCTATTCTGCAAATATGTGAACTTGCCCAGATAGATTGGAGCTCTTTATAGTGTTTCTTTGGAAATGGTATGTTTTCAAGATTGATGTTTATTTAAAATATGAAAACTAATTTAGTGAGCGCATCCTAGGTATCCTGCCTAGAAAAGAGTCGATTGGGCTCTGCAAAGTGAAGATTAATATTTATCTAAAATATAAAAATTAATTTAGCAAACGCATCTTACCTATATCATAGGTAAGTGAAGGTTTTATACAGGGTGTCGCATCGGGAACGCCATCGATAGATTTCTCGAAAAGTAGGCATATGATATTTTTGAAAATTCTGGAGTATACTAATGTCGATGGGGCAACGTCAGCTAAAATATCTTCAAGATGGTGGCATTTCCGGTTATACCGGAAGTTGATGCCAACTTGCTTATTTTGAAATGGTATATTACTTAATATTCGGATTCTACATGAAATTCTAATCACATTTTATGTATAATCTCTTATACTCAAGTCTAACCGTTTTTGAAATATTTCAAATTTTATGTAAAAAATGACGTTTGCAGGCCCTAAAATAATTGTTCATTTCCCGTATGTAGAACACCTTATTGTTTAATTTGGATTGAGTTTCTGATAAACAGGAATATAGTCTAATAGACTTTGTATGATATTTCGATAATTATTTATACAGGGTGGTCAAAAAATTAATAATCAGAATGTCAAAAATTTCCAAAAGTCGTTTTTTTCCAATGAAAACCCCCTATTTTTATAAGTTTATCGCATCCAGCTTTAAAAATTAGCTTAACTTTATACAGGGTTATGTATTCTAAAAGTGTTTACTTTTCGAGTAATTTGCAATTTATTACTTTTCTATTGTAAAACTCCTATAAGTACAGATCCAGTTTTTTAATTAGTTGGATATGACGGCGGGATGCGGAGAACAAACAATTGCGCTATACAAAAACGTCACTTTATAATAATGTCCTGCATTTGACAGTTTATTTATAAATTATTTTTAATAATCATGCCCGCGGGTTTAAATTTCACTTACGAATAGTATTTCAATTTATTTATTATTTATGTTGAATGCAACAGAGGGATATCAAGAGCATGTGATGTGTTTGCTTATAGATATCCAGACAGAAAAGACCGGACGCACATACGGCTAGGTAAGCAATAGAAATTTTCAAAAATTTCGGTCGTGTGTAGCCTAAGATTCAATGGTATAAACCTTTAGTTAACGATAAAGCCATCGAAATAGCAGTTTTGGGGTATTGTTATGCTTTTCCAATGATGTCTTTACGACAAGCTGCACGAGAGTCAGATTTTACGAAAGATACCATTAACAAAATTTTGCACAAACACAATTTTTATCCATACAAGCTATCACTAGGCCGACAAGGTATCAAGAAAATCATTCTTCCCTGACAAAAATTATATGCCTTTTCAAACGACACAATTCTCATTATTGGGCTAACGTGAACCTTCATGTAATAAGAGAAAGAAACTTTCAATACAATTGGTAATTCAATGAATACTGAGCTGTCACAGGTAATCAAGTTGTTTCTCTTCAGTTTTATGAAGAAAATTTAAATGGTAAGTTAGCAATCAACAGTTTTTCTTATAAAAGAAACTGATAAGAATGTGCAATATACAAATACCAGTAGTATAAGTTTTTTAACACATAAGTTCCGCATTGCGAACATTAGTACTAATTTATCTCATTTAAAAATATTTGGGTATCAAAGAAAATGTTATGCATTTATAAAAATTATCATTATTAATACCCAATAATATTTTTAGGCGAGGGTTATTTGAACATACTTCGGAATTTAGAAAACAATTACTTGGATAATTTACCACTTGCTGATCATCGAAATGTATTCTATCAACATGACGGTGCCCCCCCCCCCCACAACGGATACTTAATAAACAATTTCCTAGAAGCTACGTTTTACGATCAATGGTTTGCTAATAATGGACCATTCATGTTGCCGCTCCGTTCGTCAGAACTAACAGTCTTGGACTACTTTATATAGGGGACAATAACAAATTTTGTTTACCAGAACCCACTGACCACTCTAGTTTACTGTAAGCAGAGAGTAAGAAATGCATTTGCTAGTTTGGAAATCATAAGAACTGCCACTCATCATATATACTAAGTGACATATAAATCCGAACACCCAGTTTAAATGGTTTTATTTTAATAAAAGTTGGTGAATGTATTTATCTTACTGTAAATAACAAGTGAAAAAATGTTCAGCCTTATCAGTTGGACATTCCGGTTTTTATACTGCTTTTTTTTAATTCACTAACGCTCTAAAAATGAATATTTTAGCCGCAGTAAAGAATCAACGTTGGCGGATTTTGGTTCTTGACATCCTTTACGATCGGTTACGATGCCTAGAGTACGGAGACCTGTACGATTTCGTCAACTTAGTGAGTTTGATAGGGGCCGTATAGTGGGACTTCGGGAAGCTGGACTTTCTTTTCGGGCAATTGCAGTTAGAGTGCAAAGAAGTGTAGACACTGTGGTTAGGTGTTGTCAGACATGGCTTCGAGAAGGCCGTACGCAAAGAGCAAGGGGCACTGGACGCCGCCGTAGAACAACAGCCCGTGAAGATCGCCGCCTAAGATTATTGGCCTTAAGGGACCGTTGCAAATGAATGGTTTGCAGAACACGGAAGACCTATTGGCACGCGAAGTGCTTACCGACGAATGAGAAGTTTTGGCTTGTTTTCATACCGGCCACACTGGCTCCTCCCTTTAACTCGAGAACACCGACGTAATCGCCTTGAGTGGTGCAGACAACGGTCTCTCTGGGATCAGGAATGGAACAGCATTGTCTTTAGTGACGAGTCTCGATTTTGTTTAGGCATGCACGATGGTCGTGCCAGGGTTAGAAGGCGACGTGGTGAAAGGAGGAATCCACAGTTTTTTGTTGAAAGACATGTTCATCACACTGTTGGAGTTATGGTTTGGGGTGTTATAGCTTATGGTTCCAGTTCACCTTTAATCTTCATCAGAGGTAACATGAACGCGCAGCGTTATATCCACGAAGTTCTAAAACCCCATCTTTTACCCTATCTTGACACCCTGGCAGATCCAACTTTCCAACAAGATAATGCCCGACCACATGTTGCTAGAGTCACAATAGACTTCTTTCAACATAATGATGTCACATTGTTACCATGGCCACCAAGATCTCCCGACTTATCCCCAATTGAGCACGTGTAGGATATGATGGGTAGGAGATTGCTCAATTTGCAACGTCCTCCTCAGACTCTAGAAGCACTTCGAGAGGAGTTGGTGGTTGCCTGGAATGAGATACCACAGGAGGACATTGACCACCTGATCAGAAGCATGCCTAGGCGCGTTGGAGAATGCGTAGCACATCAGGGTGCATCCACACATTATTAAAGGTCAAAGGGCTTTAAAGCAGTGCAATCATTTTGAAATTTTTATCATTTACTTATTATGCTCCGTTAAGTACTTATACAAAATTTTATTAAAATAAAACCATTTAAACTGGGTGTTCGGATTTATATGTCACTTAGTATATGTTCTAAATGTTTGAAGGTTAGAGGTGGTCCTTTTCACCATTTACCAAAATATGTTGTTGCTTGTTGTTTTAATTTTGTTTTATAATAGTATGAGAGTTAAATATAAATCGAAATACCTTATTGTTTCCTGTTATTCATTTCACTGTATGTGTGCTTGTTGGAAAATCTACTAGCAAACTTATCATAATTAGTCTTCATATTATTCTGATTGTGAATACACATAAATTATTAATTATATTATTAAAAGCTTAAATTTAGACGTAGTGATATTTTCGTAGTGCTCAATTGTTTATTATCTGCGTCGCGTCGTCATAACCAACTAATTAAGAAATTAAATCTGCACTTACAGGAGTTTTTCAATAGAAAAGTAATAAATTGTTATGCTAATTTTTAATACTGGATGCGATGAACAACTATTTTAGGGCATGCAAACGTCATTTTTGACATAAAATTTGAAATACGTCAAAAACGATTAGACTTGGGTATGGGAGATTCATGAAATGTGATCAGAATTTCATGTAGAACCGAAATATTGAGTAATATACAAGTATATACACGTAAGTGAAATTTAAATGCGCGGGCATGAATATTAAAAATAATTTATAAATAAACTGTCAAATGCAGGACATTATTATAAAGTGACGTTTTTGTAGAGCGCATTGTTTGTTCTCCGCATCCCGCCGTCACAGCCAACTAATTAAAAAACTGAATCTGTACTTATAGGGGTTTTACAATAGAAAAGTAATGAATTGCAAATTACTCGAAAAGTAAACATTTTTGGAATAGAATAACCCTGTATAAAGTTACGCTAATCTTTAATGCTGGATGCGATTAACTATGTTTTCATCCAAAAAATCGACTTATGTCAATTTTTGACATTCAATTTTTATACTAATTTTTTGACCACCCTATATAAATAATTATCGAAATATCATACAAGGTCTATTAAACTATATCCCTGTTTATCAGAAAATCAATCCAAATTAAACATTAAGGTGTTGTACATAGGGGAAATAAACAAATATTTTAGGGCCAGCAAACGTCATTTTTGACATAAAATTTGAAATATTTCAAAAACAGTTAGACTTGAGTATAAGAGATTACATAAAATGTGATTAGAATTTTATGTAGAATCCGAATGTTAAGTAATATACCATTTCAAAATAAGCAAGTTGGCATCAACTTCCGGTATAACCGGAAGTGCCACCATCTTGAAGATATTTTAGCTGCCGTTGCCCTATCGACATTACTATACTCAAATTTTCAACAATAACATATGCCTACTTTTGAGAAATCTATCGATGGAGTTGCCGATGCGACATCCTGTATACTCATGAATATGTCTGAATAGATTTTATGTTTTGCCAAATTACGAAATTGAGATATTCTGTTTTTTTTTATGTTACATGACATGTACATAATGAAAAACCTTGTCACCCATTTTCGTCGGTCTGTCTGTCTGTCCGCTAATCATTGGCCCCTGTATGACTCGGAAATCATTGATAAAATTTTGCCACAAGCTTACTGCTCTGCCAAAAAAGAAAAAACCTAGGTTTTTAAAAACGATCCATTGGCGGCCAAGCTATAAACAATAAACGAAAATAATAAAAATCGTTCTTTTCAGTGCCTCCTGCTCATTTTCCGAAAAACTTTTTGAACAAGTGTTGTAAGGGGTGGAGCATATCTTGATCTCCTTTTATGAACCATACTCCTCATCGTGTAGGGATACTTATAAGCCCCGTGTGGATGCACAAGTAATCAACGCGAGTCTACGAAACTCCTTATGCCGCCAAGGTTACACAGCACTCTTTGAAAAATCATCTATAGTGGGTATCAGTATTTTTATATATTCTGTATAAAATTAATTAAGATAAGACATTTTTGAGAAAGTAAAACCTTGGGTTACTGAAAGTCGGTTTTTCTTGGGTATCTTTTGAACTACAATGTATTCGAAATTTTTGACAGCACAGTAAACAATTGGAGTTTGATTTGGTGGTGTTCACGGAAAACAATTGACTCACTTAAAACGCCTAGGGATGCACTAGTCCCAGTGTAATATTGTTAACAATTTTTACATCCCGTATAGTAAGGGCCCAAATACTATTTTGAAAATGCCTAATGCGTAAAAGTGTATATCCTGGTGCCTCTCTGTCTCTAATTATGAATCTGTTAGCAGAATTACTTTATTTGCAAAATGGCGTGATTAATATACTGATACGATGTCAAAATTAATAGAACTATACTGAAAATTAATTCAACTGGGTTTTTGTCAAAAACGGTCTATCCTATCGATATCAAACACCTTTTTCATATCAACGATCAGGCTTTCCAAAAATGTTATCGTCGACCTTTATCATACAAGGTGTATTAATTTTTAGAGGCATTGAGTTGGGGTTAGCCAATTCCAAGCGATCTAAATGATTTGCTTTTATTTGACAAGAACCGATATCAAGTAGCGATCTGTATCTCCCTAGAGGAGAACTTGTGGCATTATCTTTTTGTGTTCTATATCTGAGACATTTTGCAAAATTTCAAACATTATTTTTTTCCATGATGTAGAACGCTGACTTACTGATTCTATCATGACGTTTACCTAGCAGCCTGGTATGCTGGAAAAAATAATAGTGAGGAGCCAGTCTCAAAAATATATCACTGCGCTATTGGAATGATATTTTTACCTTGCAAACGCATCTGAAGAATTGCACGAATTTGTCATTTTTGAGACTAAAATAAAAAAATCATACTTTTTAAAAATAACATCTAAATCATCTTAGATGTTTTACAAAATTTCAAATATTCGTTTTTTACATGATGTAGAACGCTGACTTACACACTCTATCATGACGTTTCCCTAGCATTCTGATATTTTGATGAAAGCAATAGTGAGGAACTTTTCAATAATCTTCAGTGCAAAATATCACACATTATTTTTTATAGAAAATGATGATGGAGAAAGAAGAAGTAGATGCGTCTAAGACATCTTTGGGCAATGCTCTCTTATATCTGAATATCATTGCCTTAATCGGACAACCGCAATTTTAGTAGCAGTTCTATATTTCAGGTAAGTTATGTACTGTTTGAGAGAGCTAGTCCCAAACATATCTCACATACTTAAAACAACGCTATTGAAATGATATTGTTAAATTAGAAACGCACCTGAAGAATTGCACAAATTTTTTATTTTTGAAACTAACATACAAAATGTACACTTTTTAAAAGTAACATCCAATCCACCTCAAAAGTTTTTTAGAACTTCAAACATTCATTTTTACATGATGGAGAACGCTGACTTACTGATTCTATCATGACGTTTCCCTAGCAGTCTGATATCTTGATAAAAATAGTAGTGAGGACCTTTTCAATCATCTTCAATACATTAATACTATACAACATTTGTTTCAGAAAATGAGGAGGGTGATCAAAGAAGTAGATGCTGCTAAGACATCTTTGGGCAATGTACTATTATATCGGAATATCATAACGTTAATCAGACAACCACCGTTTTAGTAGCAGAACTATATTTCAGGTAAGTTATGTAGCGTAAGCATAGTAGTTAGAGGTCGTTTTTGTAGAACAGTCTCTGAGATTACACAGGGTGCTCTGCGCGCTGTGGAATCATGGTGTAGGGAAGACCGAGCTGATCCTATTCACTAGGAGAAGAAGGCTTGACGGCCTTGTCTTTGGGACTAGATTAGTTCTATCCCAATCAGTAAAATATCTAGGAATTATCCTGGACTGTACACTGAACTGGAGAGAGCACGTTGAATTTGAGGTTAACAAGGCTCACGATTCATTGTGGGCTTGTAAACGCGTTGTTGGCGTAAGGTGGGGGCTTGAACCCAAAGTGGTTCACTGGCTCTACACGACGATAGGGCGTCTATCTCTGTTGTACGGTTCCTTAGTTTGGTAGCCCTGTATTGGAACTGAGACTACTAAGGCCAGATTCAATAAAATTCAGCGTTTGGCCTGTATTAACATTACAAGCGCAGTGCGGACAACACCATTGAGTGCAATGGAAGCTCTGCTGGATCCCCCACCGTTGGATCTAGTTATCGGCGGAGAAGCGAGAGTAGTCGCTCATCGACTGTGGAGTCAGGGCAGCTGGGCCTTCTTGAATCCTGTCAAGGATCATACTGCCATCCTGGTCGAACTATAAAGGAAGAATCCCGTCCTTCTAAGCAAGGGTGATCTGATTACCCCTAAATATAGCTTCAACCGCAAGTTTATTGTGGAGTATTCAACGAGGGAGGAGTGGGACGCCGGTTGCCGGAGGCTCACCCGAGTGAGTGGGCAAGTCTGGTACACGGACGGCTCGGTCACCCAAGACGGCTCTGGCGCCGGGGTCTCGGGGCCTAGGACTAGGCTATCTCTGCCTCTTGGTGGATACAACACTATTTGCCAGGCGGAAATTGTTGCGATTCCGGCTGTTGTATACCTCACTTTGGAGGGGGTGGGCCTAGGAGAAGAACCTTCTCCGACAGCCAGGCGCACTAAGTGCCTATCAGATCACTTCGAGCCTTGTATTGCAATGCAGGAAGGCTCTGGATTGTCTTGCAGCGTGGCATCTGGTATCATTAGTGTGGATACCGAGGAACCGAGGCACGCTGCGATAAAGGGAAATGAGACGACGGATGTTCTGGCGAAGATAGGATCAGTCAGCAAGCAAGTTGGTCCTGGGCCAGCTTTAGGGGTGCCCGCGCTAAGAGTTAGGAGGGAAATGGAGAAGTGGATTGCAAGAAAACACTCTCAGAAATGGAGAAGCATCTCGAGACATCTACGTCAGGCACGGAAACTCATTGTAGGGCCCAGCGCTAAGGATAGACGTTTTTGCTTATCTTTGGATAGAGCCAACCTAAGGTTGCTGGAGAGACCGTTGTCTGGCCCTAACACGTTAAGGCACCACCTGCACGTGATGGGGGTGGCTGAGTATCCCTTGTGTTAGCGGTGCGTGGTAGAGGAAGAGACCTCGGCGCACGTTCTGTGTCGCTGTGAGGCTCTTATCTACCACAGGCAGACTATACTGGGGACCTATACTATGGACCCCCAGCAAGTTAAGGAGCTTGGACTCAAGGCCAGACTCAACTTCTCTAGAATGACGCGGTTTGAGGTCTAAGGAATGTAGAGTTGCACAAGGGCCCGTGTAAGTGGCCCATGCGCTGGCTCCTTATGGTGGCCGGTATGCCCCTAATTCCATGTTTCATTTATCCATTCAAGTTATGTAGTCTTTCAGGGAGCTAGTCCCAAAAATATTTCACATATTCAAAATGTTCAAAGTACGTTTCAGAGGCTCCCGACCTTTTTCAGGAAAAAAATTGTTGGTGTACTCAATCTAAGCAAACGGTTTGAAAATTTTAATGATTGCATTTTAATTTTATTAAACTAGCTTCATAGATTAAAGTATACTATTTTAGAAGTCGGAGTTTAACCAAACTAATGAATCTTGTTAGCTGTCACATAGTTAAATTTTTTAATTGGCCTTATTAAAATTTTACTTTGTATTATTTAAATTCGGCATATCGGCCAATATAAATTATAATGTTACTGATATAGATCATACATCATAATGATGACCTGAACATGATTATTAAAGCTTGAAGTACCAGGCACAAAACGTGGAATTTGACCACCCGTCAATTTTAAGGAAGTTCATATTGTGGTAGGTCATGTTGTGCAAGTCAGAAGCCCCTATCAACGTATGTTATTTTTAATACAAATAGTATAACAACTGTTTCAGAAAAAATGAAGGTAATTGGAAAAATCGTTACAGAGAGAAATAAACGAGTGTACTAAAAATACTAAGAAAGAATTGTAACGCAGTCAATATTATATTACATCCGAATGTCAATGCCAAAAGATGAAAAGGGACACTTTTTGCTAGGACAACTGTATAAGACAACTGCTGTATCGATATAACAACAGTTTAGGTAAGCCAACTGTGACAGATATATTATTAAGCTTATTTGCTTGTAACCTGGTTTTATGAAAATATTTCACAATGCTCCGTTTTTACGTATAAAATCTGCTAAACTACATTTTTATGTATTTACCACCGTTCAGGGAGTCGCTGGGCACATGATGGTCGATGATAAAAAATTAAAAAGATGGTCCCAAGTATATTGGCTCTATACCTCCTAAGCCTACGTTGGAAGCTTTAAAGGTAGAAGGGATAAGTTAAATCGTGTCAAAACGCGAAATCTATTCATGATTAGGTAGGTTCAATTAGGTACAATAGATCTTAGAATTCTGCATATAAAGCAAATCTACTATATTTCTGTTTCCATTATAGTATCACTGGGATCAGCAGCTTCTTAATAATGATTTTTCACTGACACCACTTTCAAATTTTGAACCTCTTATCATTCATGATAAGTATTAATGTTCGCTAGCAGGTTGGCATATATTTTAACACAAGTGATACATTTTAAAATGATACAATACAAACTGAGAATTTCCTTAGATGTAAAACCTTCTCTACATGAATCGTGGGGTTTCATTCCAAACATTAACCTAATAATTCGCTTTTAGGCTCCCCTAATATTGCGAGATAAGTGGCTATATGCCAATGCTCAACAGACTTCCACTAATCCTTTTGCGTTCAAAAATTCTTTCATTGTAGAAAACCTGATACGGTTTACTTAAACTTGTGCAACATGATTAATATGTTCACAAAGGTTTAGTCTACTGTCAAAGTACGTACCGAGAAGAGAGGCTATTTGTTTAGGGCTGTGCAGTTCTTTTCTCCATATAACCTCCTCACCTTGTAGATCCAGATAAGATAAAGCCGTGAGTATTGCTCACATGTTTGGAGTGCTGCTGCCGTGACTACATTCTCCTTGCTCTACCCTGTTTAGACGAGGGCTGTCCGACTAATCAATGATCCTTTTCAGGATCGCGATTCTCTCGCACGTCGACGTCGGTGACCAACCGTTATGTCAAGGGGCTTTGCTCCTCAGAGCTCTCACCCATGATGCCGCCGCGCGATGTCTCTGCTAGAGAGACTCTGCTGTCTTCGGCTTACCATACCATACCACCTAACCGTGTCGAACTTCGTTACATCCAGATCTGACCGATACGCCGTCCCTAGGGTATTGAGATTGTGGAAGAATCTACTCGTACCTGAGGAGGCTTTTCCGAATTCTACTAAGCTGAGGTAGTTCAAAGATCGGATTATCCCTTAAATGCGCGATTTTTTCTATTATGGTAAAAAAATATATTTGATGTTAAATTACCTCTAGTTGCCACAAAAAATAGTTAAAAAATCCAAATTAAGAAAAACTTTATTTTTGCAATTTTTTTAATGTATCATATGTGCTACAGCGAACATTACAACTTAAATATGCAAATCATGGAACTATGCTGGTTGGTAGCTTACAGAAATAGGACTTAAGCTTTTGGAATATGCTTTTAACATTTTATTTATGGAAATCATGAAAACAGTTTTTAGCTTTGTTAAAGTACTGCGAGGTTTGGCATTTTTCACACATGACGTACGTAAACCCACCGCACTTGGGAAGTTTACAACGTATACGTTTTTCCATCCATACGGGCCAGTGTGAGCTCTCGTCAACCCGTACCTCCCTAGGAGGAATAGTACAGTTACGAGACCATTGTTTCTGTTGGATTTTCTTTTCCAAATCAGATTTACGTCCTCTTGAGTTTTGACGAATACCTATTTTGCAAAGTGTTTCTCCTAATTCAATCCTAAAATTTGCCAGCCCAAGTGTTTTAGTATTTCCCTTCTGAGCATTAACTCTCCTATATAGAAGCCAAGCATTTACTATTGTCATGTCCAAAAGGTGATAAAAAAGTCTGAAATACCACTTCCTTGGTTTGAGCTTGATACGGTATCAACCAATCAAACTATCCATAAGGTCTACTCCTCCCATATGTTTATTATATTCTTTTACAATCTTAGGGCAATCGATCTCCACTCTTTTATTTTGAGATTTATCATATCTGTCAGCTTTGGATTTGGGAAGCGTTCCACAAAATGTAGACACAAGTGACACAATTTTATTGTTCTCCCATGCAATTGAAGAAATTGGTACTCCTTCCGTCTCCGTAATATATTCCTTACTGGTACCTCGATTTTCTTTACTCATTTCCTTATCTCCTGGAAGGGGGCATTTTGGTATCCGATTTCTTCTGATAGTACCCAAAGCTTGAACACCGCGTTGAGATAGCTGTGCCGGAAGTGGTAAGGTGGTATAATAATTATCAAATTATACATGATAATTCATATCATTTGGTAGATTACGTAGAAGTCTGGTTACGATGTTAGCACATGCCCCTAAATAACGCTCATTTGGCCCTATTGTGTTTTCTTGTCCACTGTAAATTTCAAAATTATAACAATATCCTGAAACTCCGGCCAACACATAAACCTTGAATCCCCATTTATGCGGTTTAGCTGGCATGTATTGCTTGAGATAATTTTTTGTTTTTGTTGGGCACATCTGTTCATCAATTGATAGGCATGCTTCATAAGGAACAGACTGGTAACGATCAAGAAGGTGATCAACCAGTGGCCGAATTTTGTGAAGTCGATCACGCAGTTCATGTCCCTTAGGTAACATTTTAGAGTTATCGTTGAAATGCAGGTGTTTTTTTATTTTCTCGAATTGCTTTTGCGACATCGTATTTTTGATAATATCTGTACCAATAGTAGAAGACCAATAGCTTCGTATATTGGGCATGTGTATAACTGACACCAGAACACATATTCCAATGTATCCTTTTATATCAGTTTCTTGTAGAGATACAGGATTGCCTGTATCTAATTGTACCGAGAATAAATTTGACTGCTCCACGATAAGCTTGATAAGATCTTGATCAAAAAAGTAGGTGAAGAACTGGTAAGGAGTTTCCAAATTGCAAAACATATCTGGCAGTTTATCACTACCTTTGAATTTAACAGATTCTTCGGACATAATCAAGTTGCCCTCTCTCCACTTCAGCTTACACAAGACTTCTCTAATTCTTCTTTGATCCTCAGCTGACTTCTTTTTTCTTGTTTTTTCGTCATTGCGGAGTACTTCATTCTTGCGTTTCCGACTAGAATCTTTATTGGCATCGTGTTTTGGTATACTGCCGGAGAAAATGTTTTGTTGGTTGCTTCCACGTAAGAAGTACGTTTAGATATTCGTCTTCTTGTAAAGCTAAACATGATTCGATATTACTTTCCAAAGATTGTCCAGAAACATGTACAGATGACTGCTTTTTATATAAATGTTTGTTAGAAACATTACGCGAGTCTAGAGACAGATCAGGAAAAATTATCATGGGCATTTTGTCTATATAAAAATCATCATTTTCATCATCCAGAAGATCTTTAGCTGGCGAAATGTTATCAAAATCTTGTGAAAGCGCGTCGTCATTGTCATCTGAAGTTTCTAGTCCGTCTTCACTGACTTCAGACAAATGCTCTGCAAAGTACTGAAGCTCCGCCTGCGTTAGCGGCCTCTTCTTTTTCCAATTTTCCTGCAGAGAAAATCAGAAAATTGGACGCCTTTTGTTAGAATTCTATTGCGCGTTGTTGCAGATATGCAACATTGCTTTAAAAATCCCGCGTAAATATTTTAGGCTGTAAAGGAAATTGTTACATATATGCACCATTCCTTTAGTAAGCATTTTGAAATACTATTTCACATTTTTTGGGATAAAAATACTAAATGTGGGTTAAGCTTACCATATTCCTGACCACAACAATTTTATAGTGCAACTTCACTGAAATATTTCATCAAAAACGAGGACCACACTTGTTCAATTTTGTGCGAACGTCAGAGTTGTAGGACGCACCGACTTGCAATGACTTGAACAAGTCCGCATGCTGCCATCTGTGAATTCACTTATAAATTATCATAATGTAATAGTTTTTGTACGAAGTCATCTGCAAGAGGTTTCGGAATATGCATTATATTCAGAAATAACAGTTAATTCAAAAGCGTAGCATATATGTTACGCTACGCATTTAATTAATAGCTTCTTTAAATTCTTTAAATATTTACTTCGACGAGGACTTCGCATAATTAAGATCGAACATCACTTACAGGTAAGTTCGTTTGATCATGTAATTATGTTCCGTCCTCGTCGAAGTAAATATTTAGAATACATATCGTAGATGTTCAAAGCGAGTTGCAACAACGTAGTACTAGCGCTCTGCAATAGTAAACGATAGGTTGTACACAACTACACAAATTTTACGCAATGTATGTGTCAACTAAATGTACATTTCCATTGTAACAACTCAAGTTAGGGCTTCTAGCAACTGGTAATATGACGTACCTGGTTCAAAAATTACCATCCATTACATGGTAGTAAGCAGATAACGTAATAACATAGTAATATTTAAGGTGTAGAGACTTGGTTCACCTCAAATGCCGCTTGAGCAAAGCTATTGTTTGACATAAGAGATTTGTGACGTATTTCAGAAAACGCACTCCAGCCCGCCGCGAGCCTGAGACTCCTATGACTTAGCAGGCAAATCGGTAGACGCATTTCATGTACTGTAGACTGTCAATTGTGACACTCTCTGTTGTTTTGCCACCAGTAATTGGTTAACACTGTTGGTGGTGGATTTCAATAAATAAATAAATAAATAAATAAATAAATAAATAAATAAAACCGACTTCATCCATCTGGGAGCAGAGGCACCATGATAAAGTTACTGTACAATTACAAATAAATACTTTGACTGCACAGATATTCGGGGATGAAATACGGTAAAACCAAAAGTGGTTGCCACATGAGTGATCACGAGACTTCCAAAAACTGAGAAATCCAAATTTCAATATTATTCAACCCAATCCGGATCTTGTCTGTTTCAATTAGTTTGCACACTCTGCTAGAGCTAGCAGTGTTGCTGATTTCCTCATTCAAATATCTACAGCGCTTACCAGCAACCCCCTTGGTTGGTTGAGAATAACCACAGTATCTATATTTCAGTTGAGATGGCCTCAGCCTGTCAGTGCCCTTCAAAAACCATCTTATGTCTGCAACGTTAGTAGCATTTTGGGTAAAAGACTGATAGCTCAAACAATTATATCTTGATCTGTTATCACATGTACTCGTAAGGTAAGAAACTTCAAGGTAGAAAACCAGACATGTATTTCTTCCCGACAAAGGTCCTACCGTAATCTAAGCCCACAATACATGGTGGATTATCGATGCTGATTGGAATGACAGCTTTCCAGTGACGATACCCAGGATAAGCTTCAGGACTAGTGGGAGCGACGTTCTGGGTCCGAATACTTGAACTAAAATCAGGACCACTTTGGGTGAAATATAAAAAACTGGGCTCTATACTTCAACGAATTTGAGGTACTATTTGATATGTGTTACAAGCGAAAGTGACCAAAATAAAAATTTCATTGTCAATTATTGTTTTTACCCAAGTTGGGAAGATGCGCAGAGAAACTTTCATCGTTTATCAAATAACGAAGGTCTGGCCGCCGCCGGATTTTACTCTATGAGATACATTCACCGATTTGCGAAATTTAGATAAGGTAGAAGAGAAAGAGGAATATATTGACATCTGTTTCGATGGAAATTTTTCATGTTCGATTCCATCCATTTTCAAATAAAGTAATTGCAGCTTTTATGCACCAGAATATGTTAGATGAAGGCTCCAAATTGTAGAGTCGAAAAATCATGAGGTAGAAGATAAAATGTCTTTGAAGATTCTCCATCACTGCAGCATCATAGTCTTACCGAATTTCGGGCACAGGGGGTGCGGCTTATATTTTTGACTTAAGTTGCACTTTCTGTGTCCGGGAATTTGTGAGATACAACCTCCGAATCGAGAAATGTATTATAACGATAAAAGATAAAATATAGAAACGCTCTGTTTCTTTGGTAATCTTTCATCTTCAATCTGGTCGATTCTGGGTTACAGAATAGAATTGAAAAATGTAGATAATAATAGAAGAGATAATACTGATATCTGTTTCTCTGGAACTCTTTCATGTTCAGTCTAAAGACTTTGCTGTAGATACAGATTTTTGCAGCTTAGATAAATAACTTGAGCTGCAAGTTCTGTGCACCGTAATTTATGAGGTGGAGTCTTCCAATTGGGAAAAGTAGATAAGATATAAGAGAGAATTCACAATTTATTTGGGTTTTCTTCATAGCAGCAACATAGTCTCACCGTATTTCGACCACAGGTCGATCTATGACACCTTCTGAGTACAAGAATCTTTGAGATACAGTCTCCGAAATGAAAAATGTAGGTAACGATTAAAGAGAAAATATAGAAACGTTGTATGCCTTTAGTAATCCATTATCATTTTAGCACAGAAATATTCAAATTCGCCGGCTTTTGGTACTCAGAATGTTGATGTATAAGCTTAGCTGCAATTTATGTGTACCATAGGCTGTGAAATTCTCACCGAAATTAAGGATGAAAACATCTTTTTCTGGACAACGTTAGTCGGTATGTAGTCTTATCGAGTTTTGGTGCACTGAATGGTGCAACTATATGAATAATTTTAGTTGCCACTTTTATGTGCCACATTCTGTGACGCACGGTCTTCGAATTATGAAATAAAGATGGTACTAGGGACAAATATATTTCTTTTGTGATCCTTCATTGCTGCTATATCTGGTCTAACCGACTTTTGCGTATCAGAATGATGTGACTAGATATTTCACTTAGTTGTATGTACTGCATAGCAAGAGCTGTGAGATAATATCTTCAAACTGGAGGAAAACGATGTTAAATTGGTATAAAGAAAACATTTGGCTCATGATATCCAGATTCACCGACTGTTGCCACCCAGGATTGCCACTATTCAGTCTCACTGATTTTGATACCGAGAACGCTGTCACTGGATGTATGACCTGTTACAGCTTCTTGGTACCATACTCCGTGAGACATAGTCTTCGAACCCAAGAAATGGTAGGACGCTATAGATGATTGCTTGTGTGGACAACGATAGTTGCAGCAGCTTATGATATCCAGTCTGACTGATTGATTGTATCTTGGGTAGTTGCCACTATATGTACGATTTTAAACGGCGATGCCGCTTCAAGATAGATAACGATATAAGAGGAAAGGTACGTTTGTTGTAATTTTTTCTCGTCGTTATACAAACACTAATGTTTAGCCTTGCCAATTTTGGTAAAGGTTTTTAGAAGTTTCACCGACTATAGGATGGACACAGGATGCAATTGGAGGTACAATTCAGTACACTGTGAACATTTGTGTGAGAAGCGAACAGACTGTTTGTAGTCAATTTGTTCTTGTGAAACGTGAAAAAATAATGTTTGAGAGATTTTTATGTCTTTCTCTTCTGTGACTGGACCGATTTTCAAAAATCAGCCTTTACTTCCTTGGCGTTGTAGCAACATTGTCTTAAAATTTCATAAAAAACCCGAAAGGTACTTCTCAAGTTATAGGCACTTATAAGATTAGCCGACAGACCGACGGAAATGAACGAAATAGTTTTTCATGATATACATGCCATACGACTATAATATCCAAAATACATAATGTCTTAGTTTAGGTTAGATTGGTTCTTGCAAAGCGAACGGCAGATAGTAATTGAAATAAGTGTAAAGCAGAGGGACCTTTTAGAAAAGTACCGTGTAATTAACCTTTTCGTAGCAAGTACATCTACAGTCTGCATGTTTAATATAGTATAATAGTATAAAATGATATATAGATGAAATATTTATAGCTGATCCTATTGTGATGGCTTCTTTGGTCCTCTGAAAACTATAGCATCGGCTTGATTTTTTTTATTTCATATCACATGAAACATCACTATTCCTTTTGTTTCAGACGAGCATCTCAATTGTCAGAGAAACTGGTTAAGGTACACAGGAGAACTAGTTTGTGATGCTAGGCTGTAGGTTTTGAAAATCGATCAAGTGATGGCGGAGCTTCGGACAATAAACGACAATAACAAAAATCGTTTTTTGAGGTTTAAGCGTCTCCTGCTCATATTCAGAAAAATATTGTGAGCGAGTTATGTTAAGGGGTGAAGCGTATTTTTATCTTTTATTGTAAACCATATTCGTCGTCGTGTACGAATACTTATAATCCGCATGTGGATGTACGAGTATTCAACGCGATCTAAACCTTCGCAACTCCTTATACCGCCAAGGAGTAAAAGCTTTGCCAATGTTACACATGACTCTTTAAAAAGTCATCTATTATGTCATTTTCAAGATTTCAGGTAACTCAAAGAGTTAGATAGCGTCGTTAAATAGGATAAATAGAAGTATAGAACGTCTATGGCAATCTAAGGGAGAGTTCATATAAGCTCTAGCTTCAGAAGATTTACACATGAGGTGAAGTTGAATCAGTCAGTTTAGAAAATATACTAGGTAAGCACATTTGAGGAAATTCGTCTGCTAAAGTTTTGTTTATTCGCAAAAATAAGAAATCTTTGAGATGATGTAGAAAGTAAAAACTGGTGTTACTGGAAATCGGTTCTTCTTAGGTACCTTTTGAACGATACTGTATAATGAAACAAAATTTTGACAGTTCAGTAAGCAATTGGAGTTTGATTTGGTGGTGTTTACGGAAAGCAATTGACTGACTCATAACGCCGCGGGGACGCACTAGCCCCAGCGCGAGATTGCTAACATTTTTTACATACCGTATAATAAAGGACCAAATACTACTTTTGAAAAGCCTACTGCGTTAGCTGAAAAAATGTATTTCTGTTCAATTCCAACAAAATGAGCCGTTTTTGAAAAAGACAAATCTAAAGTTCAAGAAAGTGATCTAAAAATGTATATCCTGGTGCTTCTCGGCCTCTAAGTACGAATCTGTTAGCAGGATTACTGTATTGACAAAATGGCGTGACCCGCATTCCGGATATCATCTCAACATTAATAGAACTTTACTAAAAACTCATACAACTGTTTTTTTGCCAAAAGCGGTCTATTTTATCAACATCGACACTTTTTTGAAGGAGAACTTATGGCATTATCTTTTTGTGTTCTATATGTATACTAGATATTGTCATATTTTAGGACACCTGTACACATATTCTTATGACCTCAGATTATTACAAACCTTACAGCCATTTTTTATAGCGACGAATATGAGAACCTCTTAAGACAGTTCAACGACCTGTCTGTTGAACATTCTATCATGTGAAGACTTTACAAAGTTAATGAGTAATTCTTACAGGTGAGCTACTTTTAAAAAATAAAATCTAATCCATCCTAGACGTTTTTCAAATTTTCAAACAATTATTTTTCACATGATGTAGAAGGTGGACTTACTAATTCTATCATGACGTTTCCTAGCACTTTGATATTCTGATAAAAACAATAGTGAGGACCTCTTCAATGGAAAATACCATACAACATTTGTTTCAGAAAATGATGAGGGAGATCGAAGAAGTAGATGCTTCTGAGAGATTTTTGTGCAATGTTCTTTTTATCTGAAAATCGATACCTATTATTATAAACCTTACAACCATTTCAGATAGCGACGAATAGGGGTATATATCTTTGATGACAGTTCAATAAATAGTTCGCACTCTATCATGTGAAGACTTTACATTACTTAAGTTAATGAGTATAACAATTTTTATTTACACAGAAGCAGCCGCGCAGGCAGAAGCCTAAATGCTGGGACACCGCTGCTGCTATGATGATCCCAAAGAAATTTTGTTAATCCGATTTTTGAACTGCCTAAGCTTAGTAGAACTGGGAAATGCTTCCTCTTGTAGATTATTCTACAATCTCGACACCCTCGGGATAAAGGAGCGATCATATTGGCCAGTTGGTGTATGAAACTCGACACAGTTAGGATGGGAGGCCAAAGTCAGACGGGTCTCTCTGGCAGGCACATCGCGCGGCGGCATCGTGGAAGAGAGCTCTGAGGAGCAAAGCCCGTTGGTGTAGCGATTGAAGAGAGCTAGATCGCAGACAGCCCGACGGTGCGAAAGGGTCCCAAGACTGTATGTTAGAGAAGAGTCATCGATCAGTCGGACCGCCCTCCTCTGGACAGGATCGATCATAAATGATGTAGTCGGGGCGGCAACACGGGGTGAACCAACCTACGCCAACCGTTTTGCAAGATCGTTGTTGGCGTTCGATTGCGTACGCTCCTTGATCGGTACATTAAGGGGAGGTTTGATTTGGTCTGAACAGGATTTGTTGCGCTTCTAGTATTAAGTCTTTTGTCTGCATTAGGTAAGAGGAGACTCGACGCTGGACATTAGCACCGAACTTAACCCAACACGGCCCAACTCGAAACTAAATTTAGGTGTAGTCGAGCGCATTCCAATACCTTCCAACAACAAATGCCAACGTCACATGGGCTTGCATTCGTTTGCTCGGCGTTGGATTTTCGGTCTGTACGCGGCTTAAGACAAGTGCTGCATCGAAATAACAATAGTTTAGGTGAGCCAACTGTGAGAGATATACTATTGAGCATATTGGGTTATAGCATAGTTTCACATAATTTAAAGAGCATTCGTTTTTACGTAAAAAGGTCTCACCCATGATGCCGCCGCGCGATGTGTCTGTTGGACAGACCCGCCTGACTTCTGCTTCACATCCTAACCGTGTCGAACTTCGTTACACTCAGAACTGGCCAATACGACCGCTCCTGTGTGAATAGGGTATTGAGATTGTGGAACAACCTACCTGAGGAGAGTTTTCCCAATTCTACTAAGGTGAGGCAGTTCAAAAATTGGATTAATAAAAACTCTTTAAGCTACTCATAACAGTCGCAGTGACTTGGTATTTAGGCTATTGGTATGCGACTGCTTCAAGGCATGCAACCCCTCTCCAACTATTTTGCAAATAGTAGTGTATACTAATATGATGCTTAGGCTTGGCAGGTACACTATCACAAACAGTTTTCTCATGCCAATGACCGACCCCCCTAATGAGAAATGCCCACCGGTGCCTGTGTGAACTTAGCCAAGCAAATGTACGCGCCCAGAGGCAGATTTTTTATGTAATTGTATGGAGGTAGATGTATTAAAGTGATGATAACGTAAACCAAGGTTAGAAAGGTTCAGCACTTGAAACCGTTACAATTACATATGTAGAAGATGCAATTTCTAATTTAGTTTAGTTCCAAAATTATTCTAAAAAATCATTATCAAGTTTAATTGATACCGTTTTTATAAAAACTGTTTAAAATTGCCCCCATGTGTTCGACGCAACATCTTGCTCGGCGAATCCACAGCCCTTTACAAAATAAAATCCTCGAGTCCACGAATTAAATCACAAACATTTTCAATGCGCTGTTGAAGTCTATTACTTAGTTAATTTAAGAGTATTTACTGCTCCATCATGATACACCAGCTCTTTCAATTACCCCATCCATCTAATCGAAAACTCATTATTTAGATGCTCATGAACATCTCATCTAAAATGTGGTGGAGCCCCATCATGTAGGAACCACATATTCTGTCTCACATTTAAAAGAACATCTTCACATGATTGTGGCAGATTGTGTCGAAGAAAATATGTAAGTAAATTTCACCGGTCAGTCGAGGTGGAAAAAGGTAGGGTCCAATGAACATGCCAGCATAAACATTTAATGAAAATCTAAATGAGTTAGTTCTTTTTACAGCATGCGGATTTTTGACGTCTGCCAATTAAAGAGTGCCAAACAAATTCAGTATTCCTACAAAGTCCTAAATAATGCAATTTTGATGATAGGAGTTCGTAGTTAATTGTATCGAAGGCTTTCGAGAGATCAAAGGGCAATAAAAGTGTATCATGTATCGATAGAAGGGCTGCCGTCGTGCTATAGCCACCTCTAAATCCAGACTGTTGATCGAGAAGTAGACTATTGATAATAATTGAATAAGTATTAAATTGTGAAAACATAATATTCGCAAGTAATTTCGATAAAACAGGAAGTAAACTGATTGGTCGTAGATAACTGTAACATTTGGGGCAAGCAATTTTTGGGACTGGAATGATAAGCGATTTTTTCTGTACGTTCGGAAAATATCCAAGAAAAGAGAAGTGTTCATTATAGGTGGATAACAGGAAAACTTAATTTTATCCGAACCTGATCTATGTATTATACATCTCATATAACATCCAAAAACCATAGTGTCTCACTTTCGAAATTTCTTGCTAGTGGTGTGAGAAGTAAAACTGAGTTGGAACATTTCTGCCTCGTCCCGTATAAATAGTTCTTAAGGTAACATCACTTACAATACTTCAGATTATGCAGTAAAGCACAAGATTTGAAATAAGCTTAACGGTTTAATAGAATATCGTAATATCAACACATGGACCTATTCCGTGATTAATATAAATTCTATATCGATGTGTTAGCAGATTTTAGTGCAGCAATTTTGCTATCTTAGTTGCTTTAGTTTCAACGGATTTTATTTTTCAATTCACTACCGATGCAGACTTCCATTATGAATCACTCAGCGACCAAGTGTATTAGTATCATGAGAAAATATTTTAGTACTACTAATTGGAGAAATCGCCCCATTGAGCTTTTCACATCCGTTTATTTTTTTGTAGCGAAGCAGCCGCGTGGGTGGGAACCTAAATGCCAGGGTACCGCGGCTGCTATGAGGAACTCAAAGAAGCTTTGTTAATCGATTTTTCAAATGCCGAAGGTTATTATATCTGGGAAAAGAGAAGTCTGACTCGGTTAGGATGAGAGGCCGAGGTCGAGCCGGGCTGCCAGAGAGGAGCCAAGACGGATTCCTGGGGAACACCCGTGTTGAGATTGTCGACGGATATCTTAAGGCCAGAGAGGAAGTCAGCCACCCATCTCCAAAGCTTCTTTTGGAGGCCATAAGTATGAAGTTTGTTTAAGAGGACAGCTTGCCACAGCTGATCAAGAGCAACGGCATGAGCCGCACCATAAGTCTGGATTAATTTACTCCACAGTTGCGTGACGTAAGCTAGGAGGTCCCCAGCCCACCATACTACCTGTCGCTAATCAAGCCATGGGGTTCAATGTAATCCAGGAGCTCCCGATTGTAATAGGTTGGCCATTATTGCTATTTGTTAGTGAAAGGTACTTAGCTAATTAGTCAAATAGATTAATTAATTAGCTAAGTTGGTCGCGATGAAATTCGCTAATCACGATGCCAGTTAGTATTATCACCAGGATAGACCGGAATTCGAGAGGACATTCCGATTATAACTTAAAGTTCATGTTATTAAGAGTTTGGTGCGGTTCGAGCTGGATAACGGAAACCGTTAATAAGACTAATATCAATTTGTCAGGTGTTTTGAGAAGAAGATGTAAGGTAACTTACCAATTTACTACCTCACGCTCAGAAGACTTCTTAAAATCGGTGCGCACTAAGGTCAGTTACTCGCATAGTTGATTTCACACTTAGCTATACTTAATGTTTGAAAAACTGCTCTCGAGCTGTACCTGCTCTTCCCGAATAATCATCTTGGACCGAGAGGACAGACAGATGGTCATTCGTTCAGTGCTCTCGCATTTAAAAGGGACAATTTAGGATATGTACAAATAGATCAACAAATTCTCCATATTATTCGATGAACTATTCTATCAAGCACCTACCAATTCTACAGGTGGGAGAGTCGGACAGTCTTTGACGTTAGTAGAAGCAAGCCGATGTCCGAGGAAAACATTTTTCCGTTTGGTCCACTTCTAGATGTTTTAACATGTTTTTCATTATGTAAACTTTCTTATCAAATGCACAGATGTTTTCCCATGTTACCAATCACTTTATTAACATCCAAAATGCACAGTGATGTAATTTAAATAGACAAGAAATTAAAATTACAGAAAATTGGTTCAAGCAGGTATGTGCATAAGAAGAAAACATTTTAAAGTTTTTAGTTTGCTTCATTAAATGCTACATAAAAGCATGTCCATAAACCTTTTTTTATATATTTACTGGCAGTAATATTTGCAATCGGGGTGCAAAGTCAAGCAAATTTTCTCCATAATATGATTAAAAAACCATCGGTTCTTCCATGTTGGTTGTTAATTTGCTTCGGAGGCGTGCTGACACAGCATGTAATACGACTGGCCAAACCTACACTGCGCAAAGATAGTACAGGTCAACTAGTCAAATAGCAGCGCTATTTTCTATCGTTTTGCTTGCTTTTGTTACCGGCTACAGATGGTAAGCAAGTGAGGCTGCCTCCACAGGGCGCAGTGTCATGTGGGCGCAAAAATTCCCAGTCAAAGGTGAATCCATGACTTATGACTCTCTCACTGCGCAAATCAAGGCCAGCCAACGTCAACTGCCCCTGCTCTTCAGTTATCAGAAAGGCATTAGTGATTAGCTCTTAGAATCTCAAAATCACAACGTCAACGTGGGTTTTCCCCAGGGGCCGGTCTTGGCTTAGAGACTATTCTTCCTACAGATTAACGACCTCCTTTCCTCTACGGTCAATGCAATCCACAGCTTTGCTGATGACAGCACTCTAGATGCAGGAATTCAGGGTGTCAAGCCGACCTCTGCTGATGAGCTGTAGAAAAGTAGATTGGCAGCGACTATCTCTCTGACGAGAAACCTTGAGGTTAACACTGCGGGGTACAGTTTAATGCTTCCAAAACGTAGCATTGTATCGAACGAGCAAAAAGCGTCCTAGCGCTCATCCGATTTCGATGGATAGCCAAGTTCTAATAAAGAGCCATTCCTTTCGGTTGGTCGCAGTTCAGATAATCGAGGTCTAGACCTGGCACGAACACATCTCGTCAATAGTGACAGCTGCTGGGTAAAAGCTAGGCAATCTGTTTAGGGCTAAAAAGTACTTTCCTCCACATGACTTCCTCTCACTGTACAAGGCCCAGATAATACCTAGCATCAAGTATTGCTCACATATTTGGAGTGCTGTCTCCCCGACTACATTATACCGGTTCCAAAAATATATGAAAAGATGTGTTTCAAAAAGAAAACTTTGAAGTCCTCTAATATACAAGCGAAGCACTTGTGCATAAAGAAAAATCATGTCCAATTGACTTATTTTGAGTGAAAAATACGTAATACTCCTATGTTCACCTGATATTGGGACACCCTATATAGTCAAACGCTGGAATCGAGATTTCAAATATAGAAGGATGAATACCAATTACCAGTAGTATTTGAAGCCAAAGCCGGCGTTCGGCTTCTAACATAACCTTCGGCCCGTGGCCGGATCTTAGATTTGTAAAAAATCTGGGTTGGGTTTGTGCCATTGCTTTGTTTATTGTTAAGTTGTAGCCTCGGTTTTAACCCATTTTACATCAAATATAGCTGAAATTAGAAAATCTATGATAAATTCGATCATTACTAGTACCTAGCCAGGACCCAATCGTCGTCAAAGATTTTTAAATCAATTTCTTTAATAAATTCCAAAGTTTACCTTTTTGCTACGATCTAGGTGCCTTTAGATTTTTTGAATAAAGGACGTACTGTAGAACTTTTCTCTACAGTTTATAGTTGTCAAAATGTAACCATTACAATATTAAAAAAATTGCGAAATGTAATTTTCGACCCCGTAGGACTGAATGAAATTCTAAGTTGCCAATTCTGCTAAACACCCTTCAAATATCGATTAACAAAACCTCGAAGCCTTTCAGGGCATATAATTACTGTATGCATTAGTTTTTCAATTGTTAATTGAGCACTCGTCAATGTTTTGTTCAGATAGTCCCAGCAAAACCTAAAAGCACTTCGGACCGAAAGGAAAAAAATTCTGAATTTGTTAAAAAAAGATTGTCCAATTAATTCTCCTGGAATACAGTACCTACTTGAATGAAAGCTAAATGCCCCACCCATCTCATTATGCATAGACCTGCTGACGCCCAATCATGGAACTGCAGTTGTGTGCAGTGGCTGTGCGTTTGGTGGAACAATTCGCTAGTTATCAGAACGTAAGTGCTACATTATGTTTATTCATTCCTCATTTCATTTCTTTTTGGTTCATATGTACTTTGGTAATATACGTTATATTTTTGTACATGATAATTTCGAAAATAATAAAATTATGGCTCAAAATTGACTATGAAGCATCTTATCTACCATACATCGTGTACGCCAATTTTTATATGGTAAAGGACTAGTACGGGGTTTAAAAATAATGTAATTTTTCATTTTCTTTCATTCTTGATGACCAGACATTTTTATTAGAGCCAAAATAGTATTTGAAAGCTTGAAATCGAGTAATTTTTATTCTTACAAGATGGCTGCCAAATGTGCTTAGGTGTCAAGCTTTATAACAGTCGTCTACCATACCTGAATCATGTGCACGGTGCATGGAAGTTTCTAGACCAGTAAAATAAAAAAAAAACGAATAAACCTAGATCTATAAACCCTGCCTGCGTCAACATAGGCACATACAGAGGTTTTTCTCCGGGTAGATCCCGCCGCCATGTTGAAATTCTCAACTGCCTGAGGAGTAAATTTGATCTATTTATTGAAAATGCGGACATCAGCATCAGTGCTGCTGCCCTTGTGACAAAAAAATATTAGTGAAGTGCAAGTACCCTGTTCACCTCTTCCTTCCTGTCGAACCGTCAATGCAACTCTGTCACTTTCACGCTAAAGCAAAATCCATACATCAATCTTATCGCACCGAATTTCGGCTTACTAACTTCACCCGCTAAAAACTAAGTAGGAATGACATTTATCATGGAAAACACTATATTTTGATACGCAAGCATCTTTTATGTATTCAGAAAAATATAATTCTGGTTCAACTTACGTCCCGGTAGTGTTTTAACAGAAATAACATCACTGCATGTACCTGCCGAAGTTATGACTTCTATTGTGAAAATGCCAGACAGTTTGTCAGATGTTTGTAAACTCGAGAAATCATGTCACCGTAGTTTATACAGTACTTTTTTTTAAATCCTTTTTGAACAGATTGAGTTTGCATGCTGAAATTTGGAACAATGAAATTGATACATGAATACTATATTGTGAACATGGCTGTTGAAAATTGCATGCCAGGTTGTCAAAGTTGAGCTTCTACTTCCCGCCCCTGAGTGACGGCCGAGAAAATGCCAATAACAACAACAAAAAAAACACTCAGCCTTCGTTTTTGGACGTTTCAGACAATGTTTTCAAACTTTTTTGTCAGAAGGCCAACTTGTGCCAAACGTAAATCTTTACGTACGGTGTAGCGTGGGAAGTACAAAGTCAACCTACTTGACGCCATTTTTTCAATGGCAAATGACATTCCTTCCAATATTTTCTGTGGCTTTGAGGTCCTAGAAGGCCACTGACATACCGCTAATTCAGCCTTTCCCGTGTTATTTCTGCCGTCTTATTTATCTCATTTAGCTCTTTCTGTTGTTTAACCGACATAAAAAATTCTCAGTTCGGGTTCCGTTAGAGAAACAACTGATAACTGACATGCTTGTAGTGGCAAAATTCGCAATGGCCGACGCGAGTGATGCATTTCATATATTTATTTCAGACCATTTCTTACACGATTGATGTTTGTGCATTAAATAGTTTTCATTATTTCGTGATTCATGTGTATCTTTTCACTATATATATACAGTATATTCAGATAAGAGATAGACCGGATGTAAACAAAAGGTTCGGGTGATTTTCACGCTAACGCCGCCGTCTCGACGTAAAACAGGAGCCCTCATTGGTCAATTCGCAATTAAATGCCTATGCCGAGCGGCGGAGCAGTCGTATCAAGGCAGAGTTACATTCAGGTTCAGACGTGTTACGTATGTCGTGTGCATCATTGCAATTTGATATTTCTTTGGATGTTTTCGTTTGTTATCTTATTAAGTTGTTGAGTTTGTCGTTGTTATTGTTATACCTTGTTATTGATTGTTATTGTTATCAACTGCTTGCGCAAAATGCCCAGTAGTACAGATACTGCCGATGAAGTTGTAAACTCCTGTAGTCCACCTAGGAAACGCTCTAAAAAAAGACACCTGAGTGCAGAAATGAAAGAGGTCATTTTGAATATACATATATAAGATGGAGCGCGAGGAGAACGAGGCATCAACCATCAAAGAAATTGTTGTGGAGGCTTCTCACAAAGTTGGGGTGTGTCGCGCATCAGTGTTTAATGTGTTAAGACAATACAAAAAAAATCACACCTTTTCTGAGCCAATTACCAGTAAACATCGCAAAAGTATTGTTAAATCATTGGATGAAGCTGAGAAGCATGCGATTAGGAGGAAAGTGCATGAATTCTTCTTTAGGAATGAAATACCTACTATAGATAAAGTACTGCAGGAGGTAAATGGAGATACAACGTTGCCAAATTTCAAACATTCAACTTTCCATGCGTTACTGAAGCATTTAAATTTCAAATGGAAAAAAACGGGGTCGTAATAGTTTACTACTGGATAGAGAAGAAATTGTGCTATGGAGGAGGGATTATTTAACAAAAATTGGGAAATATAGAAATCGAAACGGGAAGATTTATTACCTTGATGAAACGTGGGTAAACGCAGGACACACTACAAGTAAAGTATGGGTTGATGATTCTGTAACTTCATCCAGGAGGACCTTTCTAGATGGACTATCCATCGGATTAAAAAATCCAGCAGGTAAATACGAGTAATAGACAACAATCGGATGTTTTTCAAACCTTGGGAACAAGGTTCTAAACATTAATTCCAGGGGGCAGATAAAACATATTACAAGTAACAAAACTTTTATAACTTTCGATAAAATGCGTGGATGTTTTATTGTCATTTTCATTTGTTAGAATTTTTTTAAGCCATGTTTTTATGTGTTTTCGATATTTCAATAATTTTTTTAAATGATCTTAAAAAATGACGAATATTATAAACTTAAAAAAAGTTACCTACTAAGTTTTATATTGTGTACCGTTCCTAATATTTCTAATCATTTTAATTCATACTTTAGGCTCTATAAAGTTATAATTTGTTAATATTAATATTTGCGCGTATTTCAGGTTCCTGATCATTCATTTTTTAAATGTTTATAACTTTAAATTAAATTGTGAAGCGCTGAGTAATCATACGACGTTCAATATTCTTTCTTTCAATATGACTAAATAATCCCAATTATAGCAATCTGATACTCATGTCTCAATGTTTTTTCGCTGAATGTGATGAAAACATTTGAAAAAGGTTCGCTTATTGAAATAAATCTACACCAGTTAGTACTTCGATTTCCAGGTAAAGGGAAAAGGCTCATTATCTGCCTTATTGGCAGTGAGGATGGATTTGTTGTTGACGGTCTGTGGTGCTTTGAGTCTAAGAAAACTGGAGATTACCACGAGGAAATGAATGGCGAATCGTTTGAACAGTGGTTTTCAAAAATTTTACCGAACTTAGAGGAAAACGCAGTAATTGTGTTGGATAATGCGCCTTATCATTCTCGAAGAATGGAGAAGGTCCCAACAACGGCTTCAAGGAAAGTTGATGTTCAAAAGTGGCTCCGCTCGAAAAATATCAACTTTGAAGAAGCAATGCTGAAAGTACAATTATTAAGAATTGTCAAGGATCACAAGGCGGAATATCAAAAATACGCCATTGACGAAATGGCAGCAAGTCAAAATAAAACTGTGCTCCGTTTACCTCCATACCATTGCGAGCTCAATCCCATTGAGCTCATATGGGCAGAGGTTAAAAATTATATAGCTAAGCACAATACAACTTTTAAATTTTGTGACCTCAAAGGACTTTTCAAAGAAGCACTAGAATTAATAACAGCGCCAAAATGGGAAAACTGTATTAAGCACGTGAAAGACAAAGTTGAAAAGAGAATGTGGGAACTGGACAATATTTTAGAGGAACAAGTCGAGCCATTCATTATTGACGTTGGTGCTTCAGGCAGTAGCGATGATGAAAGCTTATCAAGCTCATCTTTCCAATAAAAGATGTCGTTCATCAAATTCGGTAAGTTATAAGTAATTATAAAGCTACTGTATTTTTTAATTAATTATTGACATTTTTGAACCCATTTTGGCAAAACCTATTCAAGAATCTACTTTCTGACAATGTTCAACCATGCACATTTTTTTACGTTTTGAACGTTTTAATTTGGTTACATATTTACCTAGAAATCAAAAAATATAGTAATCAATATTCTAAAAGCAATTTTAAGAGATATACGATTATTTTTAATTTAGGCTAATTTAAACGCCATTTTGAGATTATATTCCAATCGTATACACATCGAACTGTGCTAATTTACTACAAAGTTACGCAAAGCAGCATCTACTATCTAAAATATGTACTGCGTGACTCTTAATACGTCCCTGCCGAATGTTACAGCGTTCGATGATCACGTGGTCTTGTTTATGTCCGGTCTATCTCTTATCTGAATATACTGTAGAGTATTTCAAATTGTACCCTCACCACTGGGATCTCGGAAACTGTAATAGATACGAAGTTGCCTAAAAGGGGAAAAAGCTGCATATTTATGTAGTTGACAAAATGCCGCTCAGAAAGTTTCGAAATTCAAAGTACTGCCGGAGAGAGAAGAAAAACCGAATGTTCCCAAAATAGTTCAGATTTTTTTCTGACTTTATTTGTAGTGGGATCTCGAAACAAGTTGCACATTTACATTGCCACTTTTCCTCCTCGACAAGATGGCACAATTAGAATTTCAATACGACGTTTCGTCTCTTGGCCTCCAGCATCAACTTTATTTTTTCTTATGTACTCCCAAAAACGTATAATACGTCATACTTTGACATTACCAAACCTTGATTATTTCATAAAGCAGAATTTCCTAGGTAGGTCTTGAAATTATCGGATTGTCATTTGTTTCTCATACCAGATTTATACCAAAACCACTTTAATTTTTTTCCTAGATTTAGTACAGAACAAAGCATCCAAATTGTGTACAAACTACAAACAAATTATACAATAACATTATCATTTTTTCTCATCTACGCGGTGGCATAATTAGAATTTAGAACTTACCTTTCATTTTCACCTGGCGGACAATCAGCAAATATATCGTATAGTATCATATATATATATATATATATATATATATATATATTCTATATATATACAGGGTGTTCCTTAATGATACGCGAATATTTAAGGGTGTGCATGAAGAATAATGTTAGTTTGCTTTATAAACTATGGTCCAAAAATGTTTCCTTACAAAAACTCGGGGTGTTGAAGTTTAGGAAAAAAAATGGAAATTAGTTAATATTATCAGAACCACTTCAGATATTTCACTGATATTTAGTACGTAGTGAAAGATACATATTTTTTAGCTTTAACAGTAGCATGCGTACGGGTATTGACTTCGATATTTGTTAAGAAAAAAATGGTACGCCAATAGTTTTTTGCCAAATAGATATTATTATAGAAATCCTCGTTCAATTCAAAACAAATGATCTCTCTTGAGTTGCTTTCCTTCGATGTGCCATTTTTGAGAGAAAAAATAAAAACCATTCTATCGTCTAACTTGCGAAATTATTATTAATTTAATTGGAAAAATTAAACACTTTAGGGGTAATGAACAAAAGAAGGAAATTGATTTAACATACTACGAAGTAAACAACAAAAGGCGGTAGCTATAGTTTTTCACCTAACTGTTCTAGACGACAATGACCACGTCTCAAGTTATATATATACGTAACATGCTGTCATCTTTGAAATTCTACGAAAAAGATGACAATTTTCAAGGCTTACTCAAGAAAATAAAATGTTCATAATAATGGATATGCATATGCAAAAATGGCATACATGAGAAAAGTCAATGTTGAGAGGAAGGATAAGAGACAAAATATTATATTAATGTTCTATTTATTTCACCTTGCAAAAATCGAAAAGTGGCAATGTCAATGTGCAATTTACTTTTAGATTATTTCTCAAATAAATTCAGAAAAAACTAGAAACGATTTTGGGAAAATTATTTACCTTCTCCGGGTATCTGGAGATACTGGAAAAATATATACCAGTATCTCTTACTGTTTCATAATGGTGAAAATATGGCAAATTTGTTTTTCAAATCATTCAAGAATAAACTAGGTACACATCCTTAAACATACTATATAAATTAACTATTTTTGCCTATATATATCTCAGGTATTTTAAGTATTGCAATTGACTAGATCATCACTTAAAAAAGCGTTTCATACAATATTTGCTTGAAAGTTTCAAAAAAGTAGTCCTAGTAGTTTTCTATATCCATATGAAATTTCAAATCGTCGTTGAAGGCTCTATAAAATAAAATGCAAATAGTAAGTGAAATATCAAAGATAGTTATGTAGATATGATTCGTGGAACATCCACCAAATTTTTTTTGTAGGTGCCCCCCTTTCAGCTTTTATTTGGGTACGCCTTTGACATTGGGCCAGACAGATTGCAAGTCTGCCGTTAGGGTGAGCCCCAGGCAATATATGATATACAAGTATTCAAGGGGATACGAGTAAAATATTATTTGGCATATTGTGAACTTTTAGTACGCATCTTTGATTTACTGAATTTCATACGTGGAACAGTGTTTTTGTTTATACCAGAAAATATCGTAGCATATTATTTATGACTAGATAATCAATTTTGAAAAGAATGTCTAACAAACTTTTTATCCCTAAAGCAATAGAAAAATTTTATAGATATAATGAATCCATCGCATTTTGGGCTCTTGTTAACTTTTTCGAAAAGTTTAGTTGTTTACTATTGGAAGGAACTAGGGAGGGAAGAGGGAACAGAGGATTCAAGAGCAGATTTTGGGGTCTGTCTAAGCGTGGAGGGGGGGTCGCAGTGGCAGTCACAGCATTCATGTTTAGTATGTTTGTCGCCCGGAGGATTTACCATCTGGGATGGATGGCAGACTTGGGGGTCTATGAAGGGCAGATCGCCCCCCTCTAAGTACGCCATTGACAGTATTGTTTGTAGTAAGAAATATATTGAAAAAAATTCATAGCTAAATTATAAACAGTAGCTAATATTATAATATTATAAGGTAAAAAAAAGTTTTATTGGTTATAGAAAAATATTTGATGATTCTTACCTTTGTCGTGAATGTCTTCACTATCTTCGTCACTACTATCGATGTCGATATCGCGTTCTCCGTCAGTTTCTGTAACAATTTGACTAAGCTGGTACAATTATGAATAATATTTTATGAATAATAATTAAACGTGATAATTAGATACCTGTTAAGGTTTTTATAGAATTAGTAAAATAATTTGGTAGCTGGGCCCCTTCAAACTAATAAAACTGGTATTTGTCATATTTCATATGTCGTAGTTGACAGACCATTGACCATTTTTTGACAAACCGGGTCAACTGTATCAATAGTATAAACAACACTCAACACAGTCATAGATCGCAGTAGACCAAGCTCACTATCTCAGTCGCAATCACTTGAATATATACCGCCTCGCGGTCGCAGCTACGGCAGACTTGTAATGTGTCAGGCATAACCATTAAAGCTGCCTGCTAGTGGGATAACATCTTTTGATAGTCCCCCACGTAACATATGAATTTCAGCTTTTATACGATGACGAAAGTTAAACTCCAAAATTTATTAAAGTTTCATGGGTATCTGGCAGGGTTTGAAAGTGTACTAAGTGCCTGGCAATGGATGAGGTCATTTCTAATACCGTTCTGAAAGAAATATAAAAATTGGGCTCGTTACTTCAACGAATTTGAGGTACTATTTTAGACATCTTTGCTATCTTTTAGCTGCCAAAATAACCACCATCCAAATTTTGTAGTCGCTGATTACAGTCTCCGATCTGACAAATCATCTGCTTCTATAACAATTTTTCATGTTCGATCTCACCCCTTGTGACTGGGATTCCTGACATCAATTGCAACTTCAATGCACCAGAATATGAGACTTACAATCTCAAAATTGGAGAGTCGAAATATAATAAGGTAGATAAGAGTAAATGTCGAAAAGGTCTATATCTTTGAAAATTCTCCATCCCTGCGCACAGTCGTACCGAATTTCGGAGACAGGATGATCTAGCTTATACTTTTGACTAAAGTTGCACTTTTGGTGTCCGACAATTTGTGAAATTCTGTCTCCAAATCGAAAAATGCATTACAACGATAGAAAAGAAAATATTGAAAACGTCTGTTTCTTTGATAATATTTCATGTTCAGCTGGCCGATTCTGGGATACAAAATACCAAAACTTATATATAGAAGTGACTTTATTGGTAGTTTATGTACACTACAATGTGTAAGATTCAGTCCGAACTGAACAATGTAGATGACAATAGCAGAAATAATATTGATATCTGTTTTTATCATTCAGGTTCGGTCTAACCGATTTTGGGGTACAGATTTTTGTAGCTTATATAAATGCCTCGAGATGCAACTTCTGTGTACTGGAATTTGTGAGATGAAGTCTTCCAGTTGGGAAATGTAGATAAGATATAAGCGAAAATTTCACAATTTATTTGATACTTCTTGATACCTGCAACGCAGTCTCACCGGATTTCGAACACAGGTCGGTCCTACTAGGATCGATGACTTAAGTTGCACCTTCTGTGTACATGAATCTGAGAAACGCAGTCTCCGAAGTGAAAAATGTAGGTAACGATAAAAGAGAAACATCGAAGGGTTGTATGTCTTTAGTAATCCATTATAACTTTAACAGAGAAATACTCAGTTTCACCGGCTTTTGGTACTCAGAATTTTGATGCATAAGCCTGGCTGCAATATATGTGTACCATAGTCTATGAAATACTCACCGAAATGAAGGATGAAAACATCTTTTTCTCGACAACGTTAGTTATTATGCAGTCTTATTGAGGTGTGGTGCAACTATATGAATAATTTTAGTTGCCACTTTTGTGAGCCACATTCGGTGAGGCACGGTCTTTGAATTATGAAATATAGATTATACTAGTTCCAAATATATTTCTTTTGTGATCCTTCATTGCTGTTATACCTAGCCTAACCGATCTTTGCGTATCAGAATGTTGTAACTCGATATACTTAGTTGTACCTCCTGCATAGCAGAAGCTGTGAGAAACAGTCTTCAAACCAGAGGGAAACGTGTTACAGCTTCTTGGTACCATACTCCGTGAGAGACCCTTCGAAGCCAAGAAATTCAATGACGCTATAGAATATAGGATTGCTTCTCTGGAGAACGATAGTCGCACCAGCTTATGATATGACTGATTGTTTGTATCTTGGATAGTTGCTACTATATGCACGATCTTAAATGCCGCTTCAAGGTACCACATTCTGTGAGTTTAGATAACGATAGAAGACGAAATACCGAAGAGGTACGTTTGTTGTAATATTTTGTCGTTGTTGTACAAACATGAATGTTTAGGCTCGCCAATTTTGGTAAAGGCGTTATATCTGGATGTATGACTACAGTTGCAACTTATATAGTACATCAACATTTTAGTGACACAGTCTCCGAACTGAGAATCGTCAACATCATTAGAAGATAAGTTTCACCGACCTTAGGATGTACACAGGAGGCAATTAGATGTACAAGTCAGTCCACTGTGAACATTTGTGTGAGAAACGAACTGAAAATGGAAACAGCGTTAGAATAGAATCGACTGTTTGTTCTAAATTTTGTTCGTCTGAAACATGTAATAATAATAAATAATCCTTTTTGTTTTTGGCCTCTTTCTCTGCTGCCACTTGGTCGATTTTCAAAAACTAGCCTTTGCGTCCTTGGCAGTGTAGCAACATTGTTTTAAAATCCCATTAAAAACCGAGCGGTACTTCTCAAGTTATAGGCGGTTATAAGATTAGCCGACAGACCGACGGAAATGAACGAAATGGTTCTTCATGATGTACATGCCATACGACTATGATATCCAAAATACATAATATCTTATTTTAGGTTAGATTGGTTTTTGCAAAGCGAACGGCAGATCGGCAGGGCTCATTGTGGGGTGTCAAAAATGAAGATTTTTTTTCGAAATGAAAGAATGATGAAGGACTAAAATGAAGATTGAAAAGAGAATGAGAAAAGGCTGCAAAGTTAGCGAAAGAAGGGTCCATTTTGAAAAGCACTGTGTAGTCGATCTTCCCGTAGTAAGTACATTTACTGTCTAGAAGCTGCTTGGTAACTGTATATTTTAAGATTGATATTGTATTGAAAAGGTATTCAAATATGACTTACTATTCGTACTTCGATTCTATTCTGGAAATATGTAAACTTGCCCAGATAGATCGGAGCTCTTTACAGTGTTTCTTTGAAAATGGGTTCGTAAAGTATTATGTTCTGCACAAGTTGGCCCCTCCGAGAAAAAACATTAAGGGGATCAAGTTATTCAAACAGACTCATACAATTAAGATTTGCATACTTTACTATCTCTTTGTGTACAATTTTGGAGCTCTTTAGGAGTTGGCTGCCTGAGAAAATATGCTCTTCCTCGTGCTTCAGGAAGATTTGGAGGTAGTATTGCTTTCACACAAAAGTTAACTTCCGCTGAGAATTCTTAAAGCCGCATATGCTGCTACGAACTTGCATCGCCATAGTTTTCACTAGTTTATGTTCGTTTCAAGAGGGGACAAAAGACACCTAGTTCCGACGTTGTCTCTTATTGTAATAAAAATACTTATTCTGATCCCTTGGGATAAACATACTTTTGAGTTTTGATGCGCGCATAGTGAAACACCACCTGTCAACTGTATAGCTTGGGGCTTACAATAAACAGTCATAAAATGTATTCAAATATGATTTATTATTAGTCCTTCTATCCTAATCTGGAAATATGTCAACTTGCGCAGATAGATCGAAGCCCCTTATACTGCTTCTTTGGATTGTATGTTTTAAGATTGATTTTGAGTTGAAAATGCATTCAAATATGACTTATTATTTATTAGTACTTCGATTCTATTCTGGAAATATGTGAACTTGCCCAGATAGATTGGAGCTCTTTATAGTGTTTCTTTGGAAATGGTATGTTTTCAAGATTGATGTTTATTTAAAATATGAAAACTAATTTAGTGAGCGCATCCTAGGTATCCTGCCTAGAAAAGAGTCGATTGGGCTCTGCAAAGTGAATGGGCGATTGATAGCAAGAGCAAATAAGCGATAATAGGTATAAAATTGACAATAGCCTTTTTATCTTACAAAAATACAAATACTGCACGTTTTAGGTTGACAAAGAAATGGAGAGACGGAAACAACGAAATAAGGAATAAAACTGGAAAATTGATGAACTGTCCTGTATCATATGTAAGATATATTTTGATATTTTGAATAAGAATTTTTGTAGATATTCTCACTCAGTGAAGGTTTTGTATACTCAGGAATATGTTTGAGTGGATTTTATGTTTTGCCAAATTACGAAATTGAGAGATTCTGTTTTTTATGTTATATGACATGTACATATTCAAAAACCATCTCACCCATTTCCGTCGGTTTGTCTGTTTGTCCGCTAATCATTGGTCCCTGTATAACTCAGGAAGCACCTGTCGGATTTTGATGAAGTTTTGTCACAACCTTACTGCTAAAATAATAAAATTCGTTCGTTTCAGTGTCTACCGCTCATTTTCAGAAAAACATTTTGAGCGGGTTATTGTAAGGGGTCAAGCGTATCCTGATGTTTTATTATGAACCATATTCGTCATCGTGTAGGGATACTTATGAGCAGCCTGTTGCTGCACGACTATCCAACACGTTATAAGTCTTTAAGGCTCCTTATACCGCCAAGTGGTAAAAGCTTCGCCAGTGTTACAGATCACTCTTTAAAAAATCATCTATTGTGCCATTTCCAAGATTTCAGGTAAGAGATAGCTGTTGAATACGATAAATAGAAATACAAATATTGAACATCTATGGGAATCTAACGGAGAGTTCATATAAGCTCTAGATTCAGAAGATTGACTAACTAATAGAAGTTGAATCAACCTGTTTAGGAAATATGCCAGGTAAGCACTTTTGAAAATAATGATCAGCTAAGTTTTGTTTGTTTGCAAACATAATAAATATTTGAGATGATGTAGAAAGTAAAAAGTGGCTGGAAATCGGTTTTTCTTAGGTACCTATTGAACGACACAGTATAATTAATCGAAATTTTGTCAGCTCCGTAAGCAACAGTAGTTTGATATCAAGTTTTTCCAGTTTTTCAGTATCTAAAATTTGTCAGAGCACAGTTATAATATACATCACTCAGTAAAATGCAATGCGTTATTTCACACTAAAAATATTATCCAAACACCTTTTCAAATCTAAATAAAATATTTCAGAAGCAAACACTTTTACCTAAACGGATTAGACAAGTTAAATAAATATAATTAAATTATTTTACTTGGAGCAAATACACTCGTTTTAATAGCTCATTAATTTTGAAAGATTGGTATAGTTAATCTAAGTCAACGGCTTAATAAATGTAAACGCTTGCGTTTTGTTTTAATTAAGCTAGTCTCGTAGACTTAAGTAAACTATTTTATAAATTGGAGTTCAATAAAGCCAATTAATCTGGTTAGCTGTTTTGGCCTAATTAATATTTTGATCGGTTTAATTAAATTTGGCATATCGCTTACGTTCCGATATTGAACGACAGATATAAATTATAAGTTTAACGATACAAATCAGACAGTTTGATTCATAGAGATGACCTAAATCTGATTATCTAATGAAGCTCAATGTACAAGGCACCAAACATGAAATTTGACAACTCGCCAATCTTAAAGGAAACTCATGTAGTGATAGATCACGTTGTGCTGTTAAAAAATATCCTGGTAAATATATTTTGAGTAGAAATAGTCAGTATAACAACTGTTTCAGAAAAATAAAATGGAGCATATTGTAAAAATAGATGCTCAGTTGCAAGACATCTTAGGAAAATATCAATAAGGATGAAAGGTAAATGATTATTCAGAACTGAAATATCGTTTACGTAAGTAACTGACTGAGTGTGTTGTTTATCAAGCTGCTCTAAATGATGTAGAAAACAGAAAAACTGATCCTAAGAAGATATTTTGCCCCGACTCACGCTGATGAAATAGCTTAAAGCTATAGCCAACATTTCGTACTCTTTAATACAATATATACAAAATGTCATTAACCGTTTCAGGGAAAACGAAACAACAATTGTACTAAAAATACTTAGGATCAGTTTTAAGATTGGCAATTTTATATTGCATCCAAATATCAATACGTAAAGATTAAAATGGCATCCTTTTTGCTAGGACAAGTGGATGTAGCCAACTGCTGTATCGACATAACAATCTTTTAGGTAAGCCAAATGTGGTAATTTAAAGAGCATTCGTTTTTACGTAAAAATAAACTATTGGTCTCTTATGGTGGGTTCATGCAAGACTTAACGTAACTTAACTTAAGAAAATGAGCATTTAATGCGCATGTGTGGCCAGGATTGCCGATGTAGCAATGGCGAGAATTTCACCGCGGTGATTCTAGCAACAACGGCCAGCCAGCAACAAACGATAGTCCCTCTTCTCACCAGCGGCCGCGTCGCGCTGGACACCATCGCGCGACGCTACAGCAGCGAAGCCGGCGCAACGTAAGCAGGCGGTGCGGCACCGTCTTCCCATCTAAAAGGGTGTTATAGTATCTACACAAAGTTATATACATTGTGTGTTGTCAGTGTTATCACACTATCTATCACATTCCGTGGCCGGGGCATATTAAGCCTACCAGAGGGAGCGAAAGTTACCTATACGAAACGTACATGGAAATTTGAAAATTAAAATTCTCAATTTTTCTTCAAATCAACACCACTTTTTCTTCACGAAAATCAATTTTACAATGTATCCTTCATAATCGGGATCGATTACATCTCGTGGCCGGGGCATATTAAGCCTACCAGAGGGAGCGAAAGTTACCTATACGAAACGCACATGGAAATTTGAAAATTAAAATTCCCAATTTTTCTTCAAATCAACACCACTTTTTCTTCACGAAAATCAATGCTACAATGTATCCTTCATATCCGGGATCGATTACATCTCGTGGCCGGGGCATATTAAGCCTACCAGAGGGACCGAAAGTTACCTATACGAAACGCACATGGAAATTTGAAAATTAAAATACTCAATTTTTCTTCAAATCAACACCACTTTTTTTTCACGAAAATCGATTCTACAATGCATCCTTCATATCCGGGATCGATTACATCTCGTGGCCGGGGCATATTAAGCGTACCAGAGGGAGCGAAAGTTACCTATACAAAAAGCACATGGAAATTTGAAAATTAAAATACTCAATTTTTCTTCAAATCAACACCACTTTTTCTTTACGAAAATCAATGCTACAATGTATCCTTCATATCCGGGATCGATTACATCTCGTGGCCGGGGCATATTAAGCCTACCAGAGGGAGCGAAAGTTACCTATACGAAACTCACATGGAAATTTGAAAATGAAAATTCTCAATTTTTCTTCAAATCAACACCACTTTTTTTTCACGAAAATCAATTTTACAATGTATCCTTCATATCCGGGATCGATTACATCTCGTGGCCGGGGCAGATTAAGCCCACCAGAGGGAGCGAAAGTTACCTATACGAAACTCACATGGAAATTTGAAAATTAAAATTCTCAATTTTTCTTCAGATCAACACCACTTTTTCTTCACGAAAATCAATGCTACAATGTATCCTTCATATCCGGGATCGATTACATCTCGTGGCCGGGGCATATTAAGCCTACCAGAGGGAGCGAAAGTTACCTATACGAAACGCACATGGAAATTTGAAAATTAAAATTCTCAATTTTTCTTCAAATCAACACCACTTTTTTTTCACGAAAATCAATTCTACAATGCATCCTTCATATCCGGGATCGATTACATCTCGTGGCCGGGGCATATTAAGCCTACCAGAGGGAGCGAAAGTTACCTATACGAAACGCACATGGAAATTTGAAAATTAAAATACTCAATTTTTCTTCAAATCAACACCACTTTTTTTTCACGAAAATCGATTCTACAATGCATCCTTCATATCCGGGATCGATTACATCTCGTGGCCGGGGCATATTAAGCGTACCAGAGGGAGCGAAAGTTACCTATACAAAAAGCACATGGAAATTTGAAAATTAAAATACTCAATTTTTCTTCAAATCAACACCACTTTTTCTTTACGAAAATCAATGCTACAATGTATCCTTCATATCCGGGATCGATTACATCTCGTGGCCGGGGCATATTAAGCTTACCAGAGGGAGCGAAAGTTACCTATACGAAACTCACATGGAAATTTGAAAATTAAAATTCTCAATTTTTCTTCAAATCAACACCACTTTTTTTTTCACGAAAATCAATTTTACAATGTATCCTTCATATCCGGGATCAATTACATCTCGTGGCCGGGGCATATTAAGCCTACCAGAGGGAGCGAAAGTTACCTATACGAAAAGCACATGGAAATTTGAAAATTAAAATACTCAATTTTTCTTCAAATCAACACCACTTTTTTTCACGAAAATCGATTCTACAATGCATCCTTCATATCCCGGATCGATTACATCTCGTGGCCGGGGCATATTAAGCCTACCAGAGGGAGCGAAAGTTACCTATACGAAACTCACATGGAAATTTGAAAATTAAATTACTCAATTTTTCTTCAAATCAACACCACTTTTTTTTCACGAAAATCGATTCTACAATGCATCCTTCATATCCCGGATCGATTACATCTCGTGGCCGGGGCATATTAAGCCTACCAGAGGGAGCGAAAGTTACCTATACGAAAAGCACATGGAAATTTGAAAATTAAATTACTCAATTTTTCTTCAAATCAACACCACTTTTTTTTCACGAAAATCAATTTTACAATGTATCCTTCATATCCGGGATCGATTACATCTCGTGGCCGGGGCATAGTAAGCCTACCAGAGGGAGCGAAACGCACATGGAAATTTGAAAATTAAAATTCTCAATTTTTCTTCAAATCAATACCAGTTTTTTTTTTCACGAAAATCAACACAATCTATTTAGCTAATAGGTTAGCGCTATTCGTTGGCGTTTATGTACACTGTCAAACATTTCAATATCAAGCTAAAAAGTGTTGATTTGGTCAAAAGCAAAACAGTGAAAAAACATAGCCCGGCCCTGCATTTTTTAACCGTCCGTCCACCTGTACGTAACTTCTATTTTAACGAAATCGGTTTAATAGTGCCTGGGATATGCGATCTTAAAGGTTTGGCGTGTTTAAATAAATCACCCTGTATATCCCACAAACTTCATGAAAAACTTTTTCATTTTAAGATAGTGGTTTCGGTCCATACTACCTACCGTTTCACCATGCCTCCCAGTATTAGATCAGATCGAGGGGCTCCCTTTCCCACTTGTCTATACTTGTTATTGAGAGATATTTGAATATTATAGCGGGGAGACAGTTATTACAGAGAATCTTTGGAAAATATAAAGCACTGGCAACGGCGCGCCTCTTCCTTTGAGCTGTACGGCATTCCCCGCCAGCCACGCGTAGCATTCTTCGGCTAAAATGAATCATCTTCAGTGTTGCCGGTTAGCCAGTAACTACTGACATTTACCTGGAGTGTGGGAACGTGCAAGTATTATTACAAGGAAAGCGTACTTGCAAGGAATTTTCCGGTAGTGCCGATACCCTTGTGCAATTTTCTGGTTTTTCTACATAGTATCATGCGGTGCAGTCGTCTCGTCACGTGATTTTCGAATTCAATACTGTTAAACTGATTTATGTTGCTTAAGCTGCTAAACATAACATATTTGAATAAATGCAAATTTATGATTAAAAAAACAAAAAAGGTACAAAACATGTATTTTGATAATTAATTGGCACTTTTCATTGCCTTATTTTGTACATATTCAATCATTTCAATATTCAGCTTAAGAGGTGTTGATTTCGATACAAAACAAAAAAGTGAGAAAAACCGAGTTCGGTCCGTCTACTTTTACATTACTTTTAGGTAAGCATGCAATCCTGCAAAATTTCAACGGAACTACGCCTAAGATATGCGATATTCAATATAATAATATTGGTGTGCTAAGCTATCCGTAAAGACTGAGTTAAGAATTTGACTCGGTAGAAGAAGCCAGTCAAGGTTTTGTTTGTCTACTGTCTGAATAGAGATTCACATGTTCTGATGTGTGCTATAAATTATACTGGCAAAAAGTGGGACGCTCTACATAAAGACAGGTCATTACTCATTGCCGACGGTCTGTTTAATAACTGGTCAGATCCCAAACAGAGATTGACAGATGAATTTTTCTGTGGTTGGTGAAATATTTGGTATTCAATAGACAAGCCAAAAACGAAGGTTGGGCGAACAATAAATTATAATTCATCAGTTCATTGTTATAATAAGGTACAAAAATCTGCAATCGAAGTTGCACATACCTCCTTAATCTTCTGGCCTCCCAAAATACTGAACTGCAACGTCGCATTAGCGCCTAAGGTGGTTAAGCAAGTAGTGGCGAAATGATATGGACTATAGAAGAGTAGCGTCACTTCGTCGTTGAAAAGGTTCTTGGCGTTAAACTGTGATGTCTGTGATATAGCAGCTAGTCAGGAGGAAGGTAAATATCCAGGAATGAAGGTCACCTGAAGGTAGTTGACCGCAAAACACCGGATTGTTTTAGGTGTTGCGAAACTAGCAGGAAGTGGGGTGCTAATATTTCGATTCTCCGCTAATGATGTAAAGGCGACTATTGTTATTCTAACATATTTGGAATTTGAGACATCGTCGCTTAAGTTGTAACACCACTAAACGCAAAGAATAACTTATGTATTTGCTTAAAAAAGCCACCGTGAATGCCGGAATGTCATCAGTAGGCACTATTAGCTTATGAGGTTTCATTTGCGACTAGACAAACATTAGGAGGATCATAAGATCATTCGATAGTGACTCCAAAGGCCCACCGTTCTTTTATGCTGTCCTAAAAAGTTGTTAGTTTGAAGTTACATCGTGCTGGAACTCCTTATTGAACAACTAAATTTTTGTGATTCATGAGTGGGTAGTACCAAAAAGAAGAAAATACGATACAAATTTGTTATTTAGTTTTGCATTCTACCTCAATGATTATTGCCAAACATTTCCAAAGTAGATCCTTTAAGTATATTGCGAGAAAATAGATGTGATGTTCCATTTCTTTATTTAATTTTATACTCTTCAGTCTACATTATTCATGTTCCCTGAAAAATAAATACGAACATACAAAAAACAAAGTGATTGTTTTCATCTACACTGAAAAAGCTTTTAGAATGTAAGCACACAGTTTGGAAAATCTGCTTTCTTTTCTGGTTACTAAGTTTAGCGCTCTTACACTCATTTTCAAACTTGTGACCGAACAATAATCCAACAATAATCCATTACAACCTCTGTTAGAATCAGTATAGTAGTTACTGATATTGCACAATGTCAAGGAAACCAGAACGACAGGTGGGTTATCGCCAATGGGTGGAACGCTAAATCACTCTACTTTTCAAGCCTATTTTCCAGAAAATGCTATTTATCATATATCGTCTAGACAGAAAAAATAATAATATGTATTACCCTGTATAAACTCAATTATATATATACTCTATGACATGCCAAACTAGGCATTACTCTGTTGAAATCAATAAAATTAAAAGTAGGGAACCCATTCAGGTGAACCATCCCCCTGTAACCTTTCTTCCATTTATTGAATATCTTGGTCGCCTCCAGGCAGTAAATCATAAACACAAAAAACCTACTGTATACCGGCATGTGTGTGGGTGTATCTATCCAGTTGAAGGGTGGATGTAAAGCTGGACATACACGCTAAAAATATGGCTATCCAGATTCATGATTCGGCCACAATATGATCTGAATGAATATTTTGGTGAACAAATCATAATCAACTGTCTCCACCCACAATCCGCCGATACACGACGCGAATTAGTACCTAAAATCTCCCAGCGTTTGAGAAGCTTCATTCCATCCAGGGCCTTTGATTTCTTACCTTTCGTCTTTCACTCATACTCAATTGGTCTATCAAATGCTCAAGTTGATGATTCCATTATTACCAACGGCAGATAATGATATATCAATTTTCCTATTTTTAAATCTTCAGAACAGAACACTTAAAAATACTAATTATACACACTCCTTAAAGTGTATTGAAGGGTGCTCCATGTAAAATTTCTCTAAGAATTCTAGTTGCTACGCTCAAAACTCTTAATTGTTACTGTAACATATTTATCGCATATCCTTTCGGTAATCATTACCGTGTATGTTTAGCTTTTGCTTAGAGTGATCCATCAGACGGCGGTAAAGGACATGAAAGAAATAAACCGGCAATAAATTATACTCGATAAAAGAGGGACGCACTACCTAAAGACAGGTCACAGGACGACTTGTTTGTGCTCCCCTGATTACTCATTGCCGACGGTCGGTTTAATAACTGGTCAGTCAGATTCCCAAACAGAGATTAAGAGATGAATTTTTCTATGGTAGGTCAAATATATTTGGTATTCAATAGACAAGACAAAAATTGAAATGATTATGGAGTATATATATATATACAGGTATATATATATACCTATATTATATATCGAAGCAGTCGCGCAGGCACAAGCCTAAATGCCGAAACACCGCGGCTGCTATGATGGTCCCAAAGAAATTTTGTTAATACGATTTTTGAACTAAGGTTAGTAGAACTGGGAAAAGCTTCCTCTTGTAGATTGTTCCACAGTCTCAAAACTCTCGGGACAAAGGGGCGGTCGTATCGCCCAGTTCTGGATGAACGAAGCTCGACACGGTTAGGATGGGACGTCAAAGTTAGGCGGGTCTATCTGACAGGCACATCGCGCGGCTGCATCATGGAAGAGAGCTCCGAAGAGCAAAGTCCGTTGGTGTAGCGGCAGAAAAGAACTAGATCGCCGAAGACCCGCCGGTGCATAGTGTATAGTATAAAATAATAAAAACAAACAGTCAATTCCATGCAATTAAAACAAAAATAATACCCTTTAAAATACAAACAAGTAATAAATCAATCTAAAATTCTCAAAAAAAAAAACAGTTTCTCTATAAATCCATAAACAAAAGTAACAAATAAACAAACACATTTTTATAAAAATCTAATACGGGCCACGTAGCAGTCTGAAAAAATGACATATTGTTATTCAAAATAGATTTCCAGTATACAGTGAAAATGTTTCTGTACTATACGAGTACACTGAAAAAAACCTCCGTCCTATTCCCCCAAGTTGGGAATATCATTTCAAAGCGAAGTCTCACTAACTTCAAAAAGCTTAGCTACAGTTTGCTTGCAGTGACAAAAAGCACAACAGGAAAAAGAACAAAAAATCAGCCCGAATTTTTTTCTTAGGATGCGATTGGAGGTATAAAAAAATATAATAATAGCCAGCCTTCTAAATGCTAAATCCACTAAACGTAAGAGTCAAATAGAAAAATACGACTTTTTTTTACTAGCTACTGTCAATCTCTTTGTGAGCCAAAAACACAAAATACAGCGTTTGTCTTTGAGGTGCCGCGCCGCCGACTGCATTAGCGTACCCGCTGGTTGTTCCACTTCCACATTCATAAGAAAAAATTACATGAATTACTCTTAATGCCTATTGAAATTTAAAATATTATTTTTTTTCTCAAATGTCTGGTAGCATTTTATGACTAAAAACGGGATAATTTCATTAATTAATGCATCAAGTTGTAAATTTAATCAAGAAGGACTTTATTTATTTCTTATTTGCTTCGTCGCCGAGGCTGGTTGGATGCAAACCCAATGATATTAGAAAGAATGGCGGAACTCTTTGAGCTAGACCCACAGACCCTACGCCTCTGTTTCTATTCTGGTATGGGCACACCGGCGTATTCAAGGGAGGGATTTGGGGCTCCTCGGAGTTTCCCTTCCCGAAGCGTAACACCTCATTAGGCTTCTTCTACATATTACAGCATGTTATACCTTCTGTGAAGTATGCTACCTGGACTAAGCGAGTTCCCCCCCCCCCTGCTATGCAGTTTTCTATCTCCACGACCCTGGATCTTGAGCCTCCTCCCAGATCTTTTTCTGGATAACACCACTGGTTGAGCAGTATCTCAATCTACAGGAAACGATTACTATCGCGAAATCAACCACAACAGTGGCTCCTACAAATCACTTTTATAGGCACCTTTAAAATTCCCGTCATCGGTCTAAACTAGGAAGTCACATATGAATAAATTTAATGAATCATAACTGATCATAATTGTTTGTATTAGCATTGGGAGGATTTCTGGAAAAGCAAAAATTCTATATACTTGGATTTCTGCTTAAAGTGGCTGAACCTACCAGTATGTCTACAAAGTAAGTAGCATGTAGACCAAAATGCAGTTTTGTATAGACACGGAAAGTGGTTAAACTGAATACTGGTGAAATACTTTTCAGAGCTAATGAAATTAGTTGCAAGAAGGATAAATAGCCAGCGCTAATTTCGTAAAGTAAACGGTTTTCATATTTACATGTTAGATGTGAATGTTCAGTTTCCTAGTTAACTACGGCTTGTTTATTCAATACCAAACATCCAACCTACCATACCAGAATTAATCAAACAACCTGCTTCTCCCTGAATATTGAAATTTGAAAAATATTTTCCTTTTCAAAAGCCTGGAGATATATTAGAAATAAAGATGTAGTCTGCTTTGAAAATCATACCATATTTTCAACTTAATTAAGCCTACACCTCATCAACGGCAATAGCCCACCGCCACTGGAGACAACTAAACCAAGCCACGCGCCTCTATAGAATGCGGTTCCTTTTATCTATAATTTATTGCTCCCACATAACCCTCCAGTATCAGTAAGGCTTTTTATCCTGTCTTTCGCCCTAATACAACGTTGCAATTCAGTATTTTGGGAGGCCAGTAGATAAAATTTCCATGTGCTTTTCGTATAGGTAACTTTCGCTCCCTCTGGTAGGCTTAATATGCCCCGGCCACGAGATGTAATCGATCCGGGATATGAAGGATGCATTGTAGAATCGATTTTCGTGAAAAAAAAGTGGTGTTGATTTGAAGAAAAATTGAGAATTTTAATTTTCAAATTTCCATGTGCTTTTCGTATAGGTAACTTTCGCTCCCTCTGGTAGGCTTAATATGCCCCGGCCACGAGATGTAATCGATCCCGGATATGAAGGAAGCATTGTAGAATTGATTTTCGTGAAAAAAAGTGGTGTTGATTTGAAAAAAAAATGAGAATTCTAATTTTCAAATTTCCATGTGCTTTTCGTATAGGTAACTTTCGCTCCCTCTGGTAGGCTTAATATGCCCCGGCCATGAGATGTAATCGATCCCGGATATGAAGGAAGCATTGTAGAATTGATTTTCGTGAAGAAAAAGTGGTGTTGATTTGAAGAAAAATTGAGAATTTTAATTTTCAAATTTCCATGTGCGTTTCGTATAGATAACTTTCGCTCCCTCTGGTAGGCTTAATATGCCCCGGCCACGAGATGTAATCGATCCCGGATATGAAGGAAGCATTGTAGAATTGATTTTCTTGAAGAAAAAGTGGTGTTGATTTGAAGAAAAATTGAGTAATATAATTTTCAAATTTCCATGTGCTTTTCGTATAGGTAACTTTCGCTCCCTCTGGTAGGCTTAATATGCCCCGGCCACGAGATGTAATCGATCCCGGATATGAAGGAAGCATTGTAGAATTGATCTTCGTGAAAAAAAGTGGTGTTGATTTGAAAAAAAATGAGAATTTTAATTTTCAAATTTCCATGTGCTTTTCGTATAGGTAACTTTCGCTCCCTCTGGTAGGCTTAATATGCCCCGGCCATGAGATGTAATCGATCCCGGATATGAAGGAAGCATTGTAGAATTGATTTTCGTGAAAAAAAAGTGGTGTTGATTTGAAGAAAAATTGAGTAATATAATTTTCAAATTTCCATGTGCTTTTCGTATAGGTAACTTTCGCTCCCTCTGGTAGGCTTAGTATGCCCCGGCCACGAGATGTAATCGATCCGGGATATGAAGGATGCATTGTAGAATCGATTTTCGTAAAAAAAAAGTGGTGTTGATTTGAAGAAAAATTGAGTAATTTAATTTTCAAATTTCCATGTGAGTTTCGTATAGGTAACTTTCGCTCCCTCTGGTAGGCTTAATATGCCCCGGCCACGAGATGTAATTGATCCGGGATATGAAGGATGCATTGTAGAATCGATTTTCGTGAAAAAAAAGTGGTGTTGATTTGAAGAAAAATTGAGTATTTTAATTTTCAAGTTTCCATGTGCTTTTCGTATAGGTAACTTTCGCTCCCTCTGGTAGGCTTAATATGCCCCGGCCACGAGATGTAATCGATCCGGGATATGAAGGATGCATTGTAGAATCGATTTTCGTGAAAAAAAAGTGGTGTTGATTTGAAGAAGAATTGAGAATTTTAATTTTCAAATTTCCATGTGCTTTTCGTATAGGTAACTTTCGCTCCCTCTGGTAGGCTTAATATGCCCCGGCCACGAGATGTAATCGATCCCGGATATGAAGGATGCATTGTAGAATTGATTTTCGTGAAAAAAAAGTGGTGTTGATTTGAAGAAAAATTGAGTAATTTAATTTTCAAATTTCCATGTGAGTTTCGTATAGGTAACTTTCGCTCCCTCTGGTAGGCTTAATATGCCCCGGCCACGAGATGTAATCGATCCCGGATATGAAGGATACATTGTAAAATCGATTTTCGTGAAAAAAAAGTGGTGTTGATTTGAAGAAAAATTGAGAATTTTAATTTTCAAATTTCCATGTGCTTTTCGTATAGGTAACTTTCGCTCCCTCTGGTAGGCTTAATATGCCCCGGCCACGAGATGTAATCAATCCCGGATATGAAGGAAGCATTGTAGAATTGATTTTCGTGAAGAAAAAGTGGTGTTGATTTGAAGAAAAATTGAGAATTTTAATTTTCAAATTTCCATGTGAGTTTCGTATAGGTAACTTTCGCTCCCTCTGGTAGGCTTAATATGCCCCGGCCACGAGATGTAATCGATCCCGGATATGAAGGATACATTGTAAAATTGATTTTCGTGAGAAAAAAGTGGTGTTGATTTGAAGAAAAATTGAGAATTTTAATTTTCAAATTTCCATGTGCTTTTCGTATAGGTAACTTTCGCTCCCTCTGGTAGGCTTAATATGCCCCGGCCACGAGATGTAATCAATCCCGGATATGAAGGGAGCATTGTAGAATTGGTTTTCGTGAAGAAAAAGTGGTGTTGATTTGAAGAAAAATTGAGTATTTTAATTTTCAAATTTCCATGTGCTTTTCGTATAGGTAACTTTCGCTCCCTCTGGTAGGCTTAGTATGCCCCGGCCACGAGATGTAATCGATCCGGGATATGAAGGATGCATTGTAGAATCGATTTTCGTGAAAAAAAAGTGGTGTTGATTTGAAGAAAAATTGAGAATTTTAATTTTCAAATTTCCATGTGCTTTTCGTATAGGTAACTTTCGCTCCCTCTGGTAGGCTTAATATGCCCCGGCCACGAGATGTAATCGATCCCGGATATGAAGGATGCATTGTAGAATTGATTTTCGTGAAAAAAAAGTGGTGTTGATTTGAAGAAAAATTGAGAATTTTAATTTTCAAATTTCCATGTGCGTTTCGTATAGGTAACTTTCGCTCCCTCTGGTAGGCTTAAATTGCCCCGGCCACGGAATGTGATATATAGTGTGATAACACTGACAACACACAATGTATATAATTTTGTGTAGATACTATAACACCGTTTTACATGGGAAGACGGTGCCGCACCGCCTGCTTACGTTGCGCCGGCTTCGCTGCTGTAGCGACGCGCGATGGTGTCCAGCGCGACGCGGCCGCTGGTGAGAAGAGGGACTATCGTTTGTTGCTGGCTGGCCGTTGTTGCTAGAATCACCGCGGTAAAAAAATGTATAATTAAAAAAACATTTACTGAACAGTCCCATCAATGATAGAACAAATTCTTCATTACAATAAATTGTAAATACATAGAAATATTCTACTCATCTGGATTTTTCTCTATATTATGAACCTGATCAGTCCAATATCATGCAAGCACTATCTCTTGTCAATTGATCATGTATATTTATTGCAAAAACATAAATACTAAAATAACAAAAAATACATCTGTAATTAGAGGACTGACTGGAATACAAATATAATGACTCTGATATGTGAACCAAAAATAGTTTTGCACACACTGTTAATGGGTAAAGGCAAACAAAATTGTCCTCAACAAAAACACATAAAACACTAATTGTTTCTTCAAACTATTAAACACAATCCTTATGTCATTGACAATTAATTTGGTATCCATAAAATAAATGACGATCTTCATTCCAACTGTCTCCTCGAAAGATGTTGACACTGTGAAACAAAAAAAATTATTAGCATAATATCACTGTCATATTTGGTCAGCAAACACTAAACAGAAACATAGTCATCTCACCATGCCCCTTCAGATGATACTGCTCTGTACATATGTGTAAATTCCCAATCTAGCAGTATACATTTGATTGCCAAAATTCTGTATGTAAACAAATTTTCATTGGTGATACCAAACACCAGTCCTCAATTTGTCCCTTTACCAGATTTATTATTACCAACAGTACAAAAAAAAGTTACGTGCTACTCATCTGTTTACCTCAATAAACTTCAAAAAATTACATATTTGGTGGGCTGCGAATACACAGCATTCGCCAAGTGTACACCTGGTTCGTAGTTAATGACAAAGTACCTTCACAATGTTCTGTGAGGTTTTGGAAAAACATGTCATGGGGGGCACGGTTTTGCTGAAACTACCACTATACGCACTTTGTTAGGGGATGAAGTAAACATGACCACTGACTTTATCTATTATAATTTTTAACATCTCTGATTTTTTTTATCAATCCGCCCCGATGTTCAGCTCTAAACTGTCATGCGTAAGCAAGCGCAAATAATTTTTCATACTCCTATCACCGAACCATCTGCCCACACAGCGATATAAGATCGATCGAACATCACGATATAAATATCGACTATTGACTTTTGTACAGTATCGATGGCTCGTACCAATCTTCTAATTCCAGCTGTAGCGATCAGCTGACCAACGCTAGTGATCCGATTGGGTGGTTCTTAAGAAAAAGTTCAATATATTGAACTTTATTTTAAGAAGTGACCGTGAATTAAGAAAACGACCATAACCTCAATATATTTAGTCATTTATGCAAAAATGAACTGATTTGGATACTTACTGCAACGTCATCATTAGGCGCTCCTCTGGCGATGTCCGATTGCGTTCAGGTGACTTCTGCAGGTACCTCTTCAACAAGCTCAGAAGTTGATACCAGCGCGGCTTTTCGTTTCTTTTTGCTCTAGGCATGGCCATCCTCAATTAATCGCACAAAAAACAAGTCCAAGGCAGAAAAACACACCCGAAGACGAACACCAAAACAAATCTCTACCGCAAATTCGTCAACAACTCAAACAAAAACAACAGATGAGTCACCGCCTGGCTTTCTCGGTAAATCGTCGTGGAACACGAGACACCACAGAATTATTATAATTACGTCAATACGAGCATAGAACAGTATGGAAAGGGCTATCCAAGGGTAGGACGAGTTCCGAAACCACCCAAATCATGTCAAAAAATGGGTGTGACGTCACCAAAACGTTTGACCACCACTGGAAATCACTAGCTAGTTACTATCTGGAGGCGTAACATGTGGAGGACACTGGTGTAGAAACAGCTGATCCTTAAGTGCGGTTACGTTAAGTCGTGCATGAACCCGACATAAGTTCACACGGGCGCCTGCGAGCATTTCTCAGGAGGAGGGGGGGCGATCATTTTCAAGAGATAACTGTTTGTGATAGTGATTTGCCAAGCACAAGCATCAAATGAGTAGTGTAAATGACGGAAGGGGGGGGGTCGTATGCACCGAAGCAGTCGCTTAGGCAGAAGCCTAAATATAGCACTGCGGCTGCTGTGAGGAGCTTAAATAAACATTTTCAATCCGATTTTTAACATGAGTCAGCTTGGTCGAATTGGGAAAGGCCTCCTCAAGTTCGACACCATTATGATGGAAAGCCGAAGTCAGGCGGGTCTGTTTAACAGGCAAATCGCGCGGCAGAATCATATTTTGAAAGATCTCAAGAGCAAATCCCGTTGACATAGCGGTAGGTGCGAAAGCATCGCGAGGCTGTCCGTTAGAAAAGAATCATTGATCAGTCGGACAGCCCTCCTCTGAACAGCATCGAGCAAAGGGAATATAGTCTGGCAGCAGCACTCCAAACATGCGAGCAGTACTGGCGGCTATAAATTATCTGGGTCTAAAGAGTGGGGAGGTTATATGACAGAAAGAAAGACCCATAAGCAAGTAGCCTAGCTTTTTCCCAGCAGCTATCGCTATTGACGGTATGCATTCGTGCCGGATCAAGTCGTGGGTAATCGGGCTCTGACCAGCCGAAATGAACGGCTCTTTGGAAGAACGCGGTCATCTATCGAAACCGGATGATTCTTGTTAGTTAAGGTAGAGTACTGTAATATCCAACGTACTATTATTTTTGATCTAAATGTGCATGACCATTCTTTAACTGATTCCTGCAAACTTCGCGGTACGTATTTTGACAGTAGGCTAAATTTTTGTGAACATATTGATCATGTTTGCACACGTTTCAATAAAGCGTATCCAGCTATTCTATAAATGAAGGTTTTTTTGAACAAAAAAGGATAAATGGAAGTCTGTTACACATTAGCTTATAGTCTCTTATCTCACAATACCACAGCCCAAAAGCGAATTGGCATATTAATTTTTAAAATATAACCGCACGATTCCTCTAGGGAAGTTTTTACGTCTAAGGAAATCCTCAATATGTGATGTATTATTTTAAAATATATCACTTAGAAACCGCTGAGTATTCCCTAGACGTCTGTATATAATTTTGTCTAAGGCGGCGGTCTCCAATTTTCACGCTATACGCTGCGTCTAGCGTCTGCTGACGTCGCGTACAGCAGCCGTACGTCACCACCAACTTCACGTGGTCATTAACAGAGTGCGTCGAACATTAGGGTCGGTGTCAGTTGAGTACGGTCTTTCAACTTGTTCAGAAATGGATGATGAAACAATTTTAGCTCTTCTTTTGCTCGAAGAGGAAGAGGATGACGACTGCTTGATACGGATGTCACTGAAGAAAAGAAGACGAAGAAATCACAACTTATGTATAACGAGGAACATAAAAGGTTGCTTCAACTTATTGCTGAACCACTCCTGCAATAACGACACCAAGTTTATTGAATATTTTCGGGTGTTGAAGGAACAATTTAAACGATTGCTAAAACTAATCGAAAATGATATCACCATCCAACTAGCAAAGTAGTGCTATAAGCTTTTGATAAAAGAACCGTTCAGCCATAAAAGCTCTCTATTGTTGTTGCTTGAACACCAAATTACTGGCTTAATGTTGTGTGGAATGCAAATTTGCTTTCTGCAACGTATTTGCTCTAAAATGAGGTGTTTAAAATATTCTTACAGCATAGTTATACAACACCTCATAAAACAAATTTTCAACTGTTGCATAAACGTTTATACAACTATTTTATACGGCATATTTGCACGTTAGTCAAAATGGTTGTGGTATCTGTAGTAACGTTTATAAAACAAACGCGAGCCTTGTTGTTTTGATGTGCAAATTTAATATTTTAGCCAACATATTGTTCCCAACGGAAGCACTTATACAACTGTTGTTTAGTAACTGTTAAAGGGTGTACATATGCAACAATATTACAACTTTTGTAGTACAAAGTTGCTGTTCTCGGCATACATTTGTTGCTAAATATGTTGGTATACAACTTCACCATAACCTAACTTTCTGCTGTCATATTTTTGTTAAAATGTCATAACCAATGTTTTAAGATAAACAACGCATGCATATTGGTTCAAAAGGATTTATTATTTGTTCAAACAGAAGATATAGATCTGGTACAAATTCTGGGTAAATCATTCAACTCTGTCGGTATTTCATTTCAGACATTTGTCATATTGTTGTATAATACCTGCAGGCAACACCAAAATATATTCTAATAAACTAAAGACAACATGGACGATGCCATGATTTATACACAACCACCCGCCATATTGGGTAAACATTTATTCCTCTATTTAATATTAAATAATTATGTTTCAGTTCCAAATTACAGATATAAAGTGATAAACTTCAGTTTAATTGTGTCTAAATATAGGATTTGTGGAAGATTTAACGCAGATAAGTTTAGTTTTCCATCTTAAAAATCTAGACATAGTTTTGATCATTATTAAAATATGAATCAAATACGAAGCCCGTAGAAATTGCGTAACTACTTTGCACGATAATCACAATAAAATTTGCTGCGCAAGTAAGTCAATAGCCCTATATCACAGTGTAGAAGTTTATCATATACCTGAGTATGAAATTTACAATTGCCGATATATAAGTAAACAAGATGACTGTAATGTGTTAGTTTTATATTCTTCACCTCGTCTATACAATACATAAGAAGAGGACGGTCCTGACCGTCTAACTTGAAAGTAGTATCGATAGTACTCTGCGAGTTTATATCATGTGTGAAAGTTATTAGTTCGTTTTATTTACTGAAAAGTTCACCCACCAATCCAACCCTCACCAAGACGTCGGTCACCAAAAACCAGCAAGTAAGTGGACATCCTTACATTACTGCAAGGGATATCGCTAAACGTAACCAAAGACCGGTGCGGTACGGTCAGCCGTACTGCACCTTGATCCACGCTGAGTTCGAGCAGTACCTCCAGGGCCGGCTCCAGAATTTCCCAACCAGTCTCGCACTAAAACTATCTAAACATGACTCAACCTGATAATAATAGAAACAGTACAACTACTTCATCATACTCCAGTGCACTCCTACAGCAGACTGTCAGCAAAACACCATAAAAAACCAAGCGATTCTCCTAACAGCTGTAGATGGGATAAAAATCCATGATTATATTATTGCAATTGGCTCGATTGTAGGTCCCAAAAATATACTGTTCGCATCAAGAATTGCTAACGGCCGAATCTGTATGTATCTGAGTAACACTGATAGCGTGGACAAAATAATAACTGAACACAAATCCATAAAGATCCAATACCACGACATCGAAATAAGACGACTTGTTACACCTGCTCAAAGGCTAGTTATTTCAAATGTCTGCCCCTCTGTGCCAAACAGCATTATTGAAAGTTCACTAACAACTATGGGCCTGAGGCTACTCTCCCGCATGACTTACCTCCGAGTTGGAATGCCGGAAAATGAATACAATCACATTCTCCGTTTCCGTCGACAAGTAGACCACCTGTTAGCAAAATCGTAGAGTCTACCACTATAACCTTTGAGGAAACGACATACAGGATATTTTTCTCCGTAGACGGACCAAGCTGTACTCTTTGCAAGCAAACGGGACATACATTGGATAAATGCCCCAAATCACAATCCAGAAATGAAGACACCGAAACAAGAATGGAATTAGACTCATCTAATGTACATAACAAAACTAATACATTGAGCTTAAACATGACTGCAACCATATAAGACAACTCTGTATCAGAAGAAACTCGACCTAAGCGACAAATCTCAACATCCGCCGTATCTACTAACACCCAGCCTACATTAAGTGAAGCCTAAACTGACAGAATCAAAACATCAAAAGTTTCTGAGGAATCCTTGGAACCCGCCGAGGAATTCATAAACTCACGGTTTACGTCAACCAAGCTAAACGTATCAGAGGTAGCGGACATGATAGAAAATACATATAAATCCAAAGATATAATAGCAACGTTTAGAAACCACACAAATAACATACCGGATATGAACCAGTTTTTGGCTGAACTATACTCATATTTAAAGGATAGGAGCACAAAAATAAAAATTACAAAAATCAGAAAAAAATTAGCGAAACATCTAGAAAACATATCATCCAAAAACAGTGAAGAAAAGGATCTAAAATCATCCGATGGTGAAGTCTCGGGTTCCTCTTTCTCAACATGCTAGATATTTTCATGATTCTAATTCAGTGGAACCTGAACGGGTACTATACCCATAAAGAAATGCTCAACTTGCTAATACATGAAAATAATCCATATGTAATCTGTCTGCAAGAAACTCACCTCAAGAATGATAATCACAGCCACATACTCAAGAACTACTCTAGCTTTTACAAAAATAGACCAAATCAGGATAGAGCAGCAGGAGGAGTAGCAATATTCACCAAAACCTCTATACAAGCAAAAAGACTTCCCATTACTACAGATCTGGAAGCGGTTGCCGTGTAGATCACATACCACTCAACCATACATATCTGCAATATATACATACCACACCCAAAAGATATAGACTTTAACGCAATAGAGTCTTTGCTGCTACAAATTTCCATGCCCAGAATCATAGTAGGAGATTTTAACTGTCATAATATATGCTGGGGATCAGACTTCTCTGAAAGATACGGCATGGAGCTAGAAAACATATTTGACAATATTGGTCTCATACAACTTAATGATCGTCGCAGCACTAGGTTCAATGCTTTCAATGGGAAGTTCTCGTCCATTGATTTATCTTTCTGTGACCCTTCTTTAGCCCCTTTTCTCCACTCGAACCCCCTATCTGACCTCTATGATAGTGACCACTATCCTATAACTATTGGCCATAGTAAAGATGATGCTTCTTCTGCATCCACTACACAAAGATGGAAGTTGAATAAAGCTGATTGGGATAAATACCAACAGCAGGTTGAACAACGCCTACCATTACTTCCCACCTGTGAAGACATCAATATCGAGATCGACAGCCTGATTCACGTTATAAAAGATTCCGCTCACATCGCCGTAGGCAAAACGAAAACCTGTAACAGGAAACCAGTCCCATGGTGGAATCAACAAGTCTCTAATGCAATAGCCACCTGCAAACATTGTTTCAATGAAGAAACATAACACAGCCGAAAACTCTGCAAAAATTTATACAAGCTAGAGCAAAAGCCAGATATCATATCAACAAAAGCAAGAAAGAATCCTGGTGAATCTATGTATCCACTATTAACTCGTCTACACCTGCATCGCAAACCTGGAATAAAATCAAGAGCATTAGTGGATCAAAAACAAGCTACGAAATAACCTCTATAAAATACAATAACCAAGTAGTATCTGACAAATCAGCTATCCCAGAAATCTTTGCTGACGTCTACTCAGCACACTCTAGCGAAATCAACTACAGCCCTTGTTTTCTCCAGTACAAGTCACAGGTTGAAGGAGATACTATCACCGTACCGAACGATCACAGTCCAATAACCAGCCTTATTGCAATAAAAGAACTGGAAGAAGCACTAAGAACACCAAGAAGTACTTCCCCAGGTCCTGACGATATTCCATACTCTTTCTTGAAACACCTCCCATTGACGGCAAAATCAATCTTGATAGACATATACAATAAGATTCTGGTGACCCGACAATTCCCTGACGTCTGGAGGACAGCCATTGCTATCCCCATCCTAAAGCCAAATAAGCCTCATGATGACCCTGCTTCGTATAGGTTGATATCGCTGACATGTTCTATGTGCAAGCTGATGGAGAAAATCCTCAATAAACGCCTGTTATGGTTTTTAGAAAAACACAAACAAATTAACAACTTACAAAATGGTTTCCGAAGCAACAGGTCTACGACAGATAACACTGTAGTACTGGAATCCACCATCAAGCAAGCATTCGCAAACAACCAAAGTGTTATAGCTGTATTCTTCGACATAGACAAAGCTTACGACACCACCTGGCGATATCTTATCATAAAATCCGCGATTGAGATGGGAATCAAAGGGCATCTCTTAGGTTGCATACAAAACTTTCTGAGTAACCGCACCACGAGGGTGAGAGCCAACGGAAAGATGTCCAACGAAAGAACATTAGCAAATGGAATACCGCAGGGATCCGTGTTAAGCGTCACACTTTTTTTAATAACGATCAATGAATTAATCGAACTATTTAAGACACCAGTAAAGGCACTGATGTACGCAGATGACTTAGTTATATACTTACCAACGAATAACCTACCCACAGGACAAAGCATCATACAACAATCAATCAATGAAATGGAGAGAGAGGCAGCTACATCAGGTTTTCGTTTCTTCAGCGATAAGACCAAATACCTTATATTTAGCAAATCTAGACGCACCACTGACAATATCGTACTCTCTCTGAACAGCACCAGAATTCAGAAAGTTGACAGTATATTTTTTCTTGGGATGACACTTGATTCGAAACTGAAGTGGGATCTACATATAACAAAATTAATATCCTCGTGTCAAAAAAGTTTGAACCTTATTAAAGTCTTAGCAAATACCTTTTGGGGAAGTGACTTCTTATCACTAATGGGAGTATATCGGCTATATTAGGAAGCAAAATCGACTATGGGAGTATATGCTATACAACCGCAAGTAAAAATTCTCTAAAAAAGCTTGACATTTTACAACACAAGGCAATACGACTGGCATATGGCTTACTAAGAACTTCACCGGTGGAAAGCATCCATGTCCTAGCTAATGAGCCCCCATTACACCTTCGAAGAGAATACCTTGCTCTACGCTATGCCACCAAAATTTCAAGCTTACCAGACAATCCTGCTCACCAGATTACTGTCAAGTGTTCTTCCAGAGGATTATACAGCAACTATAGAGACTGCCCAATATCAGAGCGTATTATTCGCGCCGACTTCAACCTGAACAATCTTCAGCACACGTACTCATATTCGTTATATTTTTCCCTATGGACAATGCGCCTACCCAATATTTTGACAACATTCAAAACTGGTTTAATGCCAATAGTTTGTCAATCAACATAGCGAAAACTCAATCTCTTCTACTCAGTACTCGTCCACATAGAAGTAATTTAGTAGAGCCCGTGAAATTTCTTGGAGTGATTATTGATGCAAGCTTAACTTGGGAATCACACATCACCTCTTTATCAAAGAAGTTATCTAAAATAACATATATGATACGTAGTTTAAATACCTACGTAACAAAATCGACTTTGATGACAGCCTATTATGCTTACTTCCAATCTAACTTGCAATACTGCATACTGATTTGGGGACATTCATGTCATGTATCGAAGGTGTTTGCTGTTCAGAGACGATGCTTGAGAATAATAGCAAACTTATATTTCAGACAGTGTTGCAAGACGACATTTATCGACCTAAAAATTTTAACTGTGCCATGCATATATATACTGGAATGTCTGATCCACGTTAAAAATAATTACGATGATAACAGAACTCCGAAAGAGATTCACAAATATAACACAAGGTTCAACAATGAATTAATACCAGAGTACACAAGACTATCAAAAACTAGACACGGAAGTAATTATTTCGGTGTGAAATTTTTTAATGCGCTGCCCAAGTTTTGTCAAACACTCAACTCAACCTTTTTTAAAGCAACTGTGAAAAGATATCTAGTGACGAAAGCTTTTTACAGCATAGATGAGTTTTTAAATAATGATTTTACCGACTTTGTTCCATAATTGTTGACTATTTATTACTTTGTTTTCGTTTGTATTTTTTATGTGTTATTTTTGTATTATATTTTATCGTTCTCCAGACGTGTGTAAGGACTTTTGAGTACAAACATGAAAAAATGATTACTATTTCAAAATTTTTTAACCATATTATTTTATTGTTCATCTAAATTTTAAAATAGTTTTATCAAGTTTTTTTTACCTTTTATTGCCACTTTGTGTTTTACCTTTGTCTTATTTTCGTATTGTTTGTTACTTTTACTTACTCTCTTATGTTCTTCTTTAAATGACCTGTGCAAACACATTTTTGTGTAATAGTACCAATAAATTATTATTATTATTATTAATACATCGCTTAACTGCTACACCAAAAGAGAAACCAATCATATAGTCATCCAAAATAAATACAGAGAAGTAATTGAACACTACAAAAACCATATGCTCATCTTTACCGATGCTTCAAAGTCGCGAAATAGAGTGGGATGTGTAGCAATTCAAGAAAACAACAAGAAAACAGCATCTCTCCCTCATCACAGCAGCCTCTTTACCGGAGAGCAAACTGCTATCAAGTTAGCCCTAAGCATCGCAGAGGCAACCCCAACAAGGAATATACTTATTCTGTGCGATTCCATGAGTGCACTGGAAGGAATCAAGCAGTTATATCCACAACACCCTATTCTTAAATAAATAAAGCAATGTATCAACCTACTATCCAACAAAATGAAGACAGTGAAATTTCTATGGATACCGTCTCACGTAGGAATAGACGGAAATGAAAAAGCCGATCGAGCAGCAGCTGCCGCGGTGATCGACGCCAATCTAGAAATAATAAACACACCACATACCAATTTGATGACCCTGGCAAAACAACACATCTGTACTATTTGGCAAAGCCAATGGAACAATAGCACCACCAAACTGCGGGAGGCTATTTCAAGTGTGACGGAACACGTCAGTCTACCCAGAAGAAGACGCGACCAAGTGATTATCTCCCGTTTGCTAATTGGTCATACGCTAGTGACACATAAATACCTGTTCAGCAACGAAGAAGCCCGAACATGCCAAACCTGCCAACTCACATACTGCAGACTTACCGTGAAGCATATACTCTTGTCACGCAAGATGCACGAAACCATGCTTGCATGCCAGAATCCATAAAGGAAGCCCTCACTACGGACTACGAACGAACACTACAGTTTCTCAAAGAATCCAACACCTATAATTTAATCTAATGTCTTATGTATTGTATGTAACTATGTACCCTATCATTGTAACCTTGTCGTCCAGCCGCTAATAACCCTGCGTGGTTGATGCAGCTTTTGTGTTTTCTCAATAAAAAAAAATACATAAGAAATAGTTTGGTTGCAATAAAGTAGAATCACGTAACAGAATAGTTGTATAGTTGACAGAAACTGGATCTTGCACTGACGCAAATGTCTTATAGCGGCTGCAAGAGGCTTATATTACAAAATTACCCCGAAAAACGGCTGTCATCGGTACTTTTGAGGCGCTCAAAGTTTACTTTTTCGAAATTTGACGGTAATTCTAACAGTCAGAATCGTTTCCTCAGCTCATTATCGTTATTTTTCGATAGCTGTATAATTTTTACTCGCTCACGTACAGTAGTAATAGGCGAGGACAGAGCCGGATGACAAAGTGACTTTTTCGCGCGTCGAGCAATTTTAAAACATCGAAACTTTTGAACGACAAGGGATAAAGGAAAAAAAAGACGCTATCTTTGAGTCCGATGTCAGGGCTTTCTCACTCAAAAATCGTCAGGTTCGTAGCTCCTTTATCTTCGGAGGAGATCGAAAATGGACGTCGAACGGCACGAAAATCTACCAGTTTGTCAACTTTACCGGCCATTTTCGATAGCGTTCGTTCCTCCTACCGCGACAAGTCTCACTCCGCCGTGAAGCGCCGTGTTTCTAGTTTCCGAAACGGTATCGTTTTCCTTCCGAACGTTTCGCGAACCCGGAAAAACACCGGAAAAATCGGAAAGTAGCGCGTAGTCTAGGAAATCAAAATAATCGAAATTTTCGAACGAAAAGGGACAAAGAAAAAAAAGAAAGACGCTATCTTTGAGCCCGAAGCCGGGGCTTTCTCACGCAAAAATTGTCAGGTTTGCAGCTCCTTTATCTTCGGAGGAAACCTATGTTGAACGTCGGACGGCACGAAAATCTACCGGTTTTTTCGACTTTACCGGCCGTTTTCGATCCGGTTTCTTTCTCTCACCGCTCCGGCTGTCGCTCACCCGTAAAGCGCCGAGTTTCTAGTTTCCGAAACGGTATCGCTTTCCTTCCGAACGTTTCGCGAAACGGGAAAAAACCGGAAAAACCGCGTCGACGTCATACGACAATTTCCGAACGCCTACCAATTATACCAATTATACCAATTCGGCGTATTTTTCTTGTATAACTGTTACCTGCACCCTTATACAACCTCTTAAATCACTGAAGCGCCTTATTAGGTGTGCCCATTCCGCTTGTATAGCTGTTATAAGAGGGTTTTGCCAAAGTTCTTCCGGTATACAATGCTGTGTAAGGAATACTGTATAATCATTCTTGCAACTCTAATAGGAGTGATAATTGTTAGTTAGGCAGACAACTATCATATCAATCATTTCACTTACTTTTTCCCAACATTTGTGTTTTTCAATATTGTTTTTAAAACTCTTATCGCTGCCATAATATGATTTTAACAAATTCAATAAAAAATTCGTCTTTTTCTTCGTTATTAACAAACTGGCACACGACGCAAGGTTAAAACGCATACCAGCCATACGCTACACTGCCTTACTATTTGTAGTGTTAATTTTCCATGCATGATCGCTTTTTTGTACATTGTAGCTTCTTTTTATGTATTTTTATCCGTCTTTCTTGCGGTAAAGTCTCTTGGGTTCTTTCCTGGAACATATTTTTAATATAATAATAATAATAATAATAATAAAAACTCGTCGTGAATAAGTAATTACAGTGAAAGGTCGCGTAAGGGGCAGCTCTAATAAGCGACCATCTTCCTTAAGCGGCAAAATTTTTGGAACCGATTTTAGTCTTATATTTTAACATAGAAAGTACACTCCAATAAGCGGGCACTCCAATAAACGGACGCGGGCAGCAATTTTTGCACATAGGACGAAATAATATTTCCTATAAGCGATCGCGAAGCTCTAATAACGGAGCAAATTAAGTCTAACCATTACTTTAATATGGCCATTCGGTGATTCCCCGCGAGGTTTTGAGGGATTTACAGTATTACATGATCACAAGTTGTTGTGTTAGAGGTTAGAATTTAGAGTTAGCAGTTTAGCAGTGTTAGTCTTGTTGTTTGTGTTTTAGCTTGCACCTTTAATTTATAATAATATGCCGCCGAAAAAGCGAATGTTGACGCTAAAAGACACGATGGAAATTGTGAATGTTATTGATAAGGAAAAATTATCATCTAGGGCTATAGCGTTGCGATTTAATATAGGAAAGACACAAGCGGCGTTGATTGCAAAGAATAAGGAGGATATCCGACGTTTGTGGCAGTCTGGAGTAAATCAACAACAAAAAAGAAGTTTTTGTAGGACTGAAGGCTTAGACATCGATAAAGCATATTTTGAGTGGTTTATTAGTGCTAGAAATCGAAGAATACCCATATCTAGGGGGCTTGTAAAAGAAAAAGTAAAGGAAATTGGACAAAAATATGGTTATCAAAACTTTAGTGCACCCGATGCATTTATAGAGGAACCTCCTTCATTGCTTTTGGGATACCAATGTGAAGACATTTACAATTCCGACGAAAGCGGGGTGTATTTTCGTGCGCTTCCGGATAAGACACTGGCATTAAAGTCTGAAAAGTGTTCTGGGAGGAAATTATCGAAAGAAAAACTAACCGTATTATCCTGTACAAGCATGACTGGACAAAAACAAAAACTGTTAGTGATTGGCAAATCTGCACGCCCTGGAGCATTGAAAAATGTAAACATTAAGGATTTACCTGTTAAGTGAAATTCAATTAAAAAGGCCTGGATGACACGCGAAATAATGGGTGAGTGGTTAGACGAGTTGGATCGAAAAATGAGCATTAAAAATAGAAAAATTCTGCTATTTTTAGACAATGCTGCATCTCATCCTCGAGCCTTACATCTAAAAAATGTTAAAATTATCTTTTTGCCTTCAAGCACAACAAGCATGTGCCAGCCACTGGATCAGAGCATCCTTAAAAATTTTAAGTTTTATTATCGTAATCAGATTTTAAAACATACTTTATTAAATATGTATGGTGTTAAGTCATCGTCCGAATTATCAAAAAAAAATTAATGTTTTGGAGGCATCATACTTTATAAAAACGGCATGGCAGAATGTTAATGAGACATCACTAGAAAATTGTTTCCGAAAAGCTGGACAAGAGGTTCCTCATTTTGATCCCGAGGATGACTTGCCATTATCTGTTTTCGCAACGATGGCGATGGTCCGAGCTGCGGATGAGCAGAACATGACCAACTATCAAAATATAGATCAATATGTTAGCATTGATCAAAACACTTCAACTGAAGAAGATGCTAAGCTTGAACATTTAGCCGTAGAACTAGGTGGTGAATCAAATCAAGAAAATTAGACGGATGACGGAATTGAGGAGATTCAAGAAGAGGTAAATAAAGTAAAAAGCTATCATGAAGCCTTAATTTATGTAAAAGAACTGAAAAACTTCGCAAAAGATGGCTATGTCGCCTTTGAACCAATTAAAAATTTGGAATGTCATTTTCAGAAATGTCGTGATGATGCAAATCAAAAAAAAAACTTAAGCAGGCGACTATTATAACATTTTTTCAAACTGTTTCTAAATAAGTTTTCTGTCCTTTTGTTGTTATTTAAAAAATTTTTTTTGGCATGTCATCAATACATACGTATGTACGTATTTCATTATACATACATATATGACATTATAAATTTGTAATTTTATGTACAATGTGTACATACATGTCTTATAATAAGAATTAATTTAATATATGTAATAATCATATTATATACTAAGTGACATAGAAATCCGAACACCCAGTTTAAATGGTTTTATTTTAATAAAATTTTGTATAAGTACTTAATGAAGCATAATAAGTAAATGATAAAAATTTCAAAATGATTGCACTGCTTTAAAGCCCTTTGACATTTAATAATGTGTTGATGCACCCTGATGTGCTACGCATTCTCCAACGCGCCTAGGCATGCTTCTGATCAGGTGGTCAATGTCCTCCTGTGGTATCTCATTCCAGGCAACCACCAACTCCTCTCGAAGTGCTTCTAGAGTCTGAGGAGGACGTTGCAAATTGAGCAATCTCCTACCCATCATAACCCACACGTGCTCAATTGGGGACAAGTCGGGAGATCTTGATGGCCATGGTAACAATGTGACATCATTATGTTGAAAGAAGTCTATTGTGACTCTTGCAACATGTGGTCGGGCATTATCTTGTTGGAAAGTTGGATCTGCCAGGGTGTCAAGATAGGGTAAAAGATGGGGTTCTAGAATTTCGTGGATATAACGCTGTGCGTTCATGTTACCTCTGATGAAGACTCAAGGTGACCTGGAACCATAAGCTATAGCACCCCAAACCATAACTCCAACTGTGTGATAAACATGTCTTTCAACAAAAAACTGTGGATTCCTCCATTCACCACGTCGCCTTCTAACCCTGGCACGACCATCGTGCATGCCTAAACAAAATCGAGACTCGTCACTAAAGACAATACTGTTCCATTCCTGATCCCAGAGTGACCGTTGTCTGCACCACTCAAGGCGATTACGTCGGTGTTCTCGAGTTAAAGACAGGACCCAGTGTGGCCGGTATGAAAACAAGCCAAAACTTCTCATTCGTCGGTAAACCCTTCGCATGCCAATAGGTCTTCGGTGTTCTGCAAACCATTCATTTGCAATGGACCTGGTAGTGGAGAAACGGTCCCTTAAGGCCAATAATCTTAGGTGGCGATCTTCACGGTCTGTTGTTCTACGGCGGCGTCCAGTGCCCCTTGCTCTTTGCGTACGGCCTTCTCGAAGCCATGCCTGACAACACCTACCCACAGTGTCTACACTTCTTTGCACTCTAACTGCAATTGCCCGAATAGAAAGTCCAGCTTCCCGAAGTCCCACTATACAGCCCCTATCAAACTCACTAAGTTGACGAAATCGTACAGGTCTCCGTACTCTAGGCATCGTAACCGATCGTAAAGGATGTCAAAAACCAAAATCCGCCAACGTTGATTCTTTACTGCGGCTGAAATATTCATTTTTAGAGCGTTAGTGAATTAAAAAAAAAGCAGTATAAAAACCGGAATGTCCATCTGATAAGGCTGAAAATTTTTTCACTTGTTATTTACAGTAAGATAAATACATTCACCAACTTTTATTAAAATAAAACCATTAAAACTGGGTGTTCGGATTTCTATGTCACTTAGTATACTTTATAAATTCATATATGTAATAGTATGTATGTACATACATATATGTATTCATGTCACTTGTAAATAAAAAACATATATTTATTAGTTTTCTTTCAAGCGGTCACCTCCAATAAGCGGGCAAAAAAGCTGGAACCACAGTTGCCCGCGTATGAGAGCTATCACTGTATATCTAAAAATGATTAGTCAGAACGGTAAACGAGTAATCATGTAACATGCTATAAATTTTTCATTTTTTCACCATAGAATTTGGAAACATGCTGATAAGATGCATTTTCACAAAAATTTTGAGGCTAGGAGCCATGGGACAGTGCCAAGCTACCGATTGAATGACAAGATGAAACGCAGGAACCAGAAACTTTCGTTAAAAAAAATGTGCTCCGTAGTGGAGATTTCTATAGTATCATAGACAATAAACAATTGGTTCTCTGTGATCCGAAGCGCCATTTTTTGAGTAAATTCGATATGCTTCACACCGAATCCAATGTTAGTTTGACGCTAGAACCCATGGGGGCTCCCTAACGACAAAGACGTGTTTCCTATGTACACAGCGTAAATTAATGTCGGGTTCATGCACGACATAACGTAACCTAATTTAAGGATCAGCTGTTTCTACACCAGTGTCCTCCACATGTTACGCCGCCAGAGGGTAACTAGCTATGGATTTCCAGTGGTAATCAAACGTTTTAGTGACGTCACACCCATTTTTTGACATTATTCGGGTGGTTTCGGAGCTCGTCTTACCCTTAGATAGCTCTTTCCATACGGCTTTATGCTCCTATTGACGTAATTATAATAATTCGGTGGCGTGTTGTGATCCAGGATGATTTACGGACCAAGCCAGGCGGTGAATCATTCTGTTGTTTTTGTTTGAGTTGTTGACGAATTTGCCGTAGAGATTTGTTTTGGTGTTCGTTTTCGGGTGTGTTTTTCTGTGTTGGACTTGTTTTTTGTGCGATTAATTGAGGATGGCCGTGCCTAGAGCAAAAAAAACGAAAAGCCGCGCTGGTATCAACTCCTGACCTTGTTGAAGAGGTACATGCAGAAGTCACCTGAACGCAATCGGACATCGCCAGAGGAGCGCCTAATGATGACGTTGCAGTAAGTATCCAAATCAGTTCATTTTTGCATAATATAAATAAATTGAGGTTATGGTCGTTTTCTTAATTCAAGGTCACTTCTTAAAATAATATATAATATATTGAACTATTTCTTAAGAACCAACCAATCCGGTCACTAGCGTTGGTCAGCTGATCGCTACAGCTGGAATTAGAAGATGGGTACGAACTATCGATACTGTACAAACGTCGATAGTCGATATTTAAATCGTGATGTTCGATCGATTTTATATCGCTGTATGGGCAGATGGTTCGGTGATAGTTGTACTTGTAAGAAAAAAAAATGGTAACAATTATAATAAATAAAGTCAGTGGTCATGTTTACTTCATCCCGTAACAAAGTGCGTATAGTGGTAGTTTCAGCAAAACATACCAGATTGCTACAGCATAAAGTAGATAAAAAACTAGCATGAAAAATATAAACATGGGTGCTAAATTGCCCTCTTACCAAGATAGAGGATCTTGAAATTATATTCTAGCAAACGAAAAAAAAAAGATGGAATGGATTAAGATATAATCTTAAAATTTTGTGCTTGTAGTACTCGTACTGACGTCATAGCTGATAGATACAAACATTTTCATGACTGAGACTGTACCAGTGGTGACGTTGGGAAGGTACTTTGTCATTAACTACGAACCAGGTGTACACCTGGCCAATGCTGTTTATTCGTAGCCCACCAAATATGTAATCTTTTTTGATGTTTATTAAGGTAAACAGATGAGTAGCATGTAACTTCTTTTTGTGACATCTGTACTGTTGGTATTAACAAATCCCGTAAAGCCCAGGACCAAATTAACGACTGGTGTTTGATATCACCAATGAAAATTTGTTTACACATACATGCTTTCTCTGACTGAGAATTTTGGCAATCAAATGTATACTGCCAGATTGATAATTTATACATATGTACAGAGCAGTATCATCTAAAGGGGCGTGGTGAGATGTTTCTGTTTACTGTTAGCTGACCAAATATGACAGTGATATTAAGCCAATCATTTTTTTTTGTTTCACAGTGTTAACATACTTGAAGGAGACAGTTGGAATGAAGATCATCATTTATTTCATGGATGCCAATTCAATTGTCAATGACATCAGGAGTTTGTTTCCTAGTTTGAAGAAAAAATTTGTTTTTTACGTGTTTTTTTTTGTTGAGGACAATTTTGTTTGCTTTCACCCATTAACAGTGTCTGCAAAAATTTTTTGATTCAGATATCAGAGAGGTTATATTTGTATTTCAGTCAGTCCTCTAACTACAGATGTGTTTTTTATTATTTTAGTATTTATGTTTCCGCAATAAATATACATGATCAATTAACAAGAGATAGTGCTTGCATGATATTGCACTGAGCAGGTTCATAATATAGAGAAAAATCCAGATGGGTAGAATACTTCTATGTATGTACAATGTACTGTAATGAAGAATTTATTCCATTATGGCTGGGACTGAACAACAAATATTTTTTTAATTATACATTTTTCTATTATCCTAAATTCATTAATAGCCAAACTGATGAAATAAATACTTCCTTTATTGAGGATGTGTTATGCATCTATGATCATCGAACTGCCTCAATATGGGGAAGGTCATGAGTCAGATTTAGTAATGTAAACGAATGAAATCGCCGACACATTCCTGACATTCCTGATAATCGTTGTCTGCATACTTTCAATATTTATAGTTCCACCAGATTTCTAGCCAAGAAAGGTGGCGCAGCCGTCGAGGTTATAGTCCAAGAAATATCTTTACATCTGCTCGGGAAAATATTCTGATTCGAATTTTCTGCATGTTATTCGAAAAAGCCTCCTTGTAACAGATCTACATGTTGTCAGGCCCCAAATTGCATCTCTAATTGTGTGCACAACTTTTTCAAATAGATTCCAAGAAATTGATGTTTTCGCTTCATTAAAGGTATTAGTCGTTTTTTTTTATACTCCGCAACGAAACGATGTTTGTCTATAGTTGATTTTATACGAGATGGGAAAATAAAAAAAAATGCTTTTGCGACACCGAAAAACGACCTGAAAAAACGTAAATGTTAATGCCGCCATACTTCATAAATTACCATTAACGCAATTGCGATACCTTTTAGGGGATACCGTTATTATAAACCTTTGTACTTAGTTGATAAGCAAGCGCACGCTCAATGTATATTCAGCGTGCACGAGATATATTTCAACTCTCTCTCGCGGTTACATAAACTCTGGGCGCTGAAGAAAGACATTAAACGTAAACAGTGATCAGCACGTGAACAGATCCCTCGAAAGCATCCACGGATATACTCCAGTCACTTTAGGTCTAAACATCCTCGGCAGTGTATTTCTAGTGAATCCACAGACCCTTTTTCGTGTCATCTTGAGACTAGAAAAAGGATGACTGTTAAAATAAGTTACCTTGATCTTTCATGAGCTCCCAGTACAAAACATCATCGATATATTTTTGATGTAGGAACAACAAATTGGTTTAGAAAACATCCACTTTGAACCTAAATTGACTGGAGTAACATCGATCTACAGACAAATTCAAGGTCACTAGCAGTCGTCGGCGCTCTACGAATCTGCACAGGTTTGGACTTGTAAACGTGATTGTAGATGACACGACAGGCATCTAACAGTTAATTCACGCACAGGATTGCATTGCATACGCATTACGCATTCAGTAGCGTATACTCGTTTTTCGCGAGTGGAACGTTTTGTTTATATATTGCCTAAGATACGATGTCTGACACAGATACAGCCGACGAAGTGGTTGACATCAGCGCAACCCCACCCAAAAAAAGGGCTAAGAAGCTATATTTAAATGCAAATGAAAAACAAATAATATTAAATATATACAAAAACCAAATTCAAGAAAAACCCGATTTGGTCGTGGACGAAGTTATATGTAAGGTAGCACATATTTCTGGAGTATGTCGGTCCAGTGTTTATAGGATCATTAAGGAATATAGGAGCACTCACTCACTTTCTGAGCCAAAACCGTATCCTGCAAGAAAAAGGATAACGGACGGAGTAGATGACTTTGACAGAACTGCCATCAGGAGGAAAGTGCATAATTTTTTCTTCCGAAATGAGATACCTACAGTAGATAAGATATTAAGATTAGTTAATGCTGATGAGGATCTTCCATCATTTAAAAGAACCACATTCCGAAAACTTTTGAAGGAACTTAATTTTCGATTCTTGAAACGGGGAAGAAACAGTATGTTAATAGAGAAAGAAGAAATTGTTGTGTGGAGAAGGGAATTCCCTTAGGAAGATTCGGAAGTTTCGCGATGAAAAAAGAAAAATTTACTATTTGGACGAAACGTGGGTGAATGCTGGACATACTCAAGCGAAAGTTTGGGTCGACTAATCAGTAACATCATCAAGGCAGGCTTTTCTAGACGGTCTTTCGGCTGGATTGAAAAATCCTGCAGGTAAGCTCCTTCATCTATCCGGCAATTTAATTTTGATAAATTCGGGCAAATAATATGCTGTGATAGCAGATAATGTGTGATATTCTCCAAAAATGGTGCATTCGCAGTGTAGTCATTAGGAAAAAAACTTCGACCCTCTGTTAAGCGTTATTTTGAAATTTATTATCATTTTTGGGTGCAGTCAATTTGCTTTGAATGGGTTTTGAGAAGTTGCAAACTTCAATTTTCTACGTTTTTCAGTTTTTGATCAGCATTCCGTGACTCTTAAATTCAGCTAAATGAACTCAATTGCCTCATTCCTTCAAATTTAATCAATCCATAGTGTAAGGAATAATTTATTTCCAGGAAAAGGCAAACGGCTGATCATTTGTCACGTAGGTAGTGAAGACTTTTGTTCCCGAAGCACTGTGGGCCTTTGAATCAAAAAAGACAGGGGACTATCATGAGGAGATGGACGGCAATTCCTTTGAAAATTGGTTCTCCAAAATGTTACTAAAGCTGGAGAATAACGCTGATATTGTACTGGATAATGCCCCGTACCATTCTAGAAAAATAGAAAAAATTCCCACAATGGCAACTAAAAAAGCAGACATACAACAATGGCTGGCCTCAAAACAGATCGATTTTGATGAAACAATGGTCAAGGGTGAATTGATAAGTATAGTCAATAGACATAAATACAAATACGATTTTAAAATGATCGACGAAATGGCCAAAAAACAAAATAAAACTGTCTTGAGACTGCCACCCTACCATTGTGAGCTGAACCCTATTGAGCTGATTTGGGCCAACATAAAGCAATACGTGGCGTCGAATAATAATACTTATAAATTTTCTGATGTTAAAAATCTCTTTCACATCGCAGTCAATAGAGTTACGGCAGAGGAATGGAAAAACTGTATCCGTCACGTTCGGGAGAAGGTTGAGGTCAAAATGTGGGATTTGGACAATGTCATCGATACCCAAATTGAACCTCTAATAATTCATTTAAACGATTCAGAAGATTCAAGTTCCTTTTCTGAATGAGTGTGCGCAGCTTACTTACTAATAACTAAAAAGTGTAGTTAACTCATTTGTGAATCTCTAACTGAAATTTACTGTAAAAGATAATAATTATCTTGTATGAAATTTTTGATGACTACCCATAATATCTTGATGCGGTCCTGTAGTGTCTCCTGCGCCTAAACACTCACTCACGAGCAATATGCGTGTATTTGTTTGGGTTTAGTTTCTTTCTTCAACGCCTAGAGAATAGACGGTGCTGTGTTTCAGGAGATTTGGATATTGGAAATTCCGTATTTATTTTTTCTTAAACTGATTTTTAATAGTGAGTGTTCCCGATCATAACAATCAGTTTTTAATTATTAGATTGTGTGAATTATCCATTGTGATAGATTTTTGTACATAGCGTATTAGTACGACAGATGGAAACACTCGAAAGAAGTTTGCTCAAAGTAATACAAGCAGTCTTGCGGAAACTTAGATGAACAGGAACAGGAGCAGAAATATTTTTAGACAAACTTTTTTAAACAAATTCAGAAAATTGTTTTTCCGCTCCAGTCAAAGTGCTTTTAGGTTTAGAACATTCTGAACAAACCATTGAGCGAGAGCTCGATTAACAATTAAAAAAAAGGCTTACAGCAACGATACGTCCTGAAATGGTCTGGTGTTTTGTTAATCGGTGTTTGAAAAATATTTAACAGCGACAGCAATTTAAAATGTTATTCATTCCTTCATATTGTTTTTCGGGGTCGAAAATTACATATTTCGCAATTTTTGAAATATCGCAATGCTTATATTTCGACAACTATCAGCTTTAGGGAAAAGTTCTAGGGTGCGGTCGTTCAGTTGAGGCTCCACTTTGTCGAGTCTGTAACCAAATGCATCTATCGACACTCTCATGTAGGAGTGGAATCTTTCCGTGTCTCTCTTCAATTCGAGGAAAAGATGGTGGTACTCTCCAAGTTCCTGTCTCGCTTTGTTTACTGGATGTGTACTGTATTTTCAATTTGGCAGAGAACTAAACCTCTACAACTTGGTTACTGGTTACAATTCACTTTCACTGTCACTGCCGCTCGACGACATCCTGCCTTGTTGTTTGCGCGTGAACAAATAAAACATCAAGAACCGCGTTCGAGAAGAGAAGAGAAAACGTCGAGGGTGAATACAGTATGATCACCCTTTATCCATGTAGAATGGTGCGAGGAAGCGCACATTGAGGTAGCGAAGAAAGGGTAACAGTAAGCATCTTTCAGTATGTACCCTTAGATCCCGAATCTGCTCTTGAATGCTGTTCCCTCTTCACTTCATGGCTACTACCCTGGTCCCCTTCGATGGTAAACAATCTAACTTTTCTAAAAAGTAAACAAAAGCCCAAAATTCTATAGATGCATTATATCTATTAAATTTTTTTATTGATTTTTGGACAAAAATTTTGTTCAAACACTGCTCCACATATAAAATTCAGTAAATCAAAGATGCGTACTAAAAGTTCGCCATAGAAAAACAATATCTCACTCGCATCCGCTTGAATATACCATATATTGCCTCGCGGCAGGATTGCAATCTGTCTGGCCCAATGTCAAGGCGTACCCAGATCAAAACCGAGGGGGGCACCTTCAAAAACAACAAGCAAATATTGCACGAGACGCTTTTTTAAGTAATAATTCGTTTGCAATACTTTATAGCAAACTTTTGTTGCGTATTTATATATTTTAGAAAATGCATTTGAAAGGTGTTGACGCTTCCAGTATTTACACAGATGCACGAAAAAGGAAACGAATTTTTCCAAAATCGGTTCTAATTTTTTGAACATATTTGAGGAAGGATTCAAAAATAAACTGCACATTGACATTGACACTTTTGTATCTCTGTCATATGATTGTGGTGCATTTTTTTCTTGAGTAAGCCTTGAAATTATCAAATTGTCATTATTGTTTCATAGAATATCAAAGATGACAACATGTTACAAATTGATATAAAACTTCAACTGCCTAATTTCATATAGCTGATTTAAACTCATCGAATAAGGAACAACATATGTAACTCATTTATATTATTTAAACGTAATCATGGAGAAAATCGAAAACGGTATAGTTTTAAAAAACTGAGAGCTGAAACGTCAGATCGAAATTCTAATTATGCCACCGTGTAGACGAGAAAAAGTGATAACGTTACTGTGTAATTTGTTTGTAATTTGTAGACAATGCGGATGCTTGGAAAGTTTTGGTTCGGACTAAAGCCAGGAAAAAATAAAAGTGATTTTTGTATAAATCTGGTATGAGAAGCAAATGACTATCCGATAATTTCAAGACCTACCTAGGAAATTCTGCTTTTTTGAAATAACCAAGGCTTGGTAATGTATAATGGAGTCAGAATTGAAAATTCTATTTATTTATGCAAAAAAAACAATATGGCGTACATAGGAAAAAATAAAGTTGATGCTGGAGAACCAGAGACCAGATTTTAATTATGTCATCTTGAAGATGAAGAAAAGTGGCAATGTTAATGTGCAATTTATTTGAGATCTCACTACGAATAAAATCGGTAGGATCTTGGGAACATTAGTTTTTTTCCGGCTGCCCAGATATGCAACTTTGTTCCCGTTTAAGCAGCGTACTGTATCTATTACAGTCTCCGAGATCCTAATGATGAGGGTCGAATTTGAAACATATAAAAGCTAAAACATTAATCACGAAACAACGGAGATTGTTTGAGCTACAAACATCAATGTTTGCAGGGAGGTAGGTTATTGACAGGACATTTTAGCTAAGAACGAATTTTGAGGCAGTGCCAAATTAAGGGATCAAAGTTTGTTTGAAAATGCCTGGGTTTCTTAGATATCTAAAAATTGGCAACGATGAGGTTCTGCTTAGAGTAGACTGAAACTAAGACTGGATCGTGTAGCAGCTGGCCTAAATCAAATATATAAAATTCATCACTCATCCAAATCGCGTCGGCCGTTGCGAATTTTGCAACTGCAAGCAAGTCAGTTATCAGTTGTTTCTCTAACGAAACTCGAGCTGCAAATTATTGACATGTCGGTTAAACATCGTTCTTGAAGGGAAAGAGCTGAATGGGATAATGAATACGGCAGAAATCACACGGGAACGGCTGAATTTGAAGTATGTCAGTGACGCATAACTTGAGTGCGCGTGGGTCTTGTAGGTCTGGGGGTGGCGGGCTTAAAGTAAATATAACGTAAAAAATATTTAAACCTTGTTCCAGTTAGACAACGTATTGAGTTCCATCTAAAACATCGAAATGGCGGACCCCAAACAATATTGACAGGCATTTCATGTTGCCATTGAAAAAAATGGCGTCAAGTAAGTTGACTTTGTACTTCCCATACTATGCTGTTCGTAAAGGATTGCGTTTGGCACAAACTAGCTCTTCTGAGAAAAAAGTTACCTTGTACTCTCTCTCTGACTACAACCCCTAATCGTCAATTTTTAGCGCCTGCCAAAGTTTTTTCGACAATAATCAGGATCGGCTGGAATGTCAAACAAGGAAGTTTGAGCGATTTTTTTTTGTTCTTGGCATTTTTCTCCGCCGTCACTCAGGCGTGGGAAGTAGAAACGCTTTGACAACCTACCATCCTATTTTCAACTGCCATTTTCACACGAATATATAATGTCCATGTATCAATTTCATTGTCCCAAATTTCAGCGTACTAACTCAATCCATCATAAATGTCATTCCTACTTGTTTTTGAGCAGGTCAAGTTAGTGAGCCAAAATTCGGTCTGATGAGATTGATGCATGAATTTTGTTTTACCGCGAAAGTGACAGTTGCATTAACGGACCCACGGGAAGGAAGGGTGGAACGAGGTGAGAGTTCCTCCCCGAAAGACCACTGCAAAGATAAAAATATGCTCGATGTTCACTAATATATTTTTGTCATAAGGGCCGCTGCACTGATGCTGATGTTCGCATTTCCATCATCATTTTTGAGAACCGGCCCCCAAATCCTATGCATCGTGCGCAAGAATCAGATTTGGTAGAGGACTATTAGAAAACATGACACCTAAGCGCATTTGGCCGCCATCTTTTCAAAATTAAAATTGCTCAGTTTCAAGCTTTCAGATACTATTTTGGCTATAATAAAAATGTCTGAACACCAAAAATGTCAAAAAATAAAAAATACATTGTTTTTAAGCCCCATAATAGTCCTTTACCATATAAAAATTGGCGTACGTGATGTACGATAGATAAAATGCTTTATAGTCAATTTTGAACCATAATTTCATTATTTCTTAAATTATCATGTTCAAAAATATAATGTGTATTACAGTTTTTCAGAACCAAAGTAAAAATGGACCAAAAAGAAATGAAATAAGGCATAAATAAGCATATGTAGCACTTACGTTCTGTTATATAGCCCGTTGTTCCACTGCACACAACTGCACTTCCTGATTGGGCGTCAGCGGTTCTCTGCAAAATTGGGTAGAGAGACTGAGCGTTCGTTCTAGAAGGTGCTGTATTTCAGGAGACTTAGATATTGAAAATTCGGTAATCGATTATTTTTCCTTAAAACTGATTCTTAATAATGAATGTTAATTACATGAATTATCCATTTTGATCGATTTTTGTAGTAAACAGCGTATTAGTACGAGAGATGCAAACAGTCGAAGGAAGTTCCAACAATGAAAGACAAGTAGCCTTGCGGAAACTTCGATGAAGCACAAAAGATAATTGTAGGTATGTCCGCAATAGAGGACAAATTGAGAAAATTGCTTTTTTCCCTCGGTCAAAGTGCTCTTTGGGACATTCTGAACAAACCATTGAGCGAGTGTTCGATTAACAATTGAAAAACAAAGGCTTACAGTATCGATACGCCCTGACATGCTCTCATGGTGGAAATGACCAAACCCAACAAAATAACAATTAGGCAGATTTTGTTAATTTCCTTCATGGCCGTATACCATCGGTACAGTTTTATACAAATTGGACAGAGCATTCAAACATGCAAGCTTGATTCAGGTTGGCAGAAACGGTCCGGCGAGATGCGTACGCAGTGTTTATATACAAATAAAATTATCTCTTGGTAGCGTAGCTTGTCGTACACAAAAATCTAGAAATGTAACTCCTATCTGCCTTATTTTATTGAGCAATTATAAAAAAAATATTCATTTCATTATTATAAATTGGGTTTTCTCAACATTTGGAGGTTTTATACAGGTACGGGGCGATCCACTCCATCCGCGCCCTCTTAGTCCGCCACTCAATCTCATCTTCATTTCAGTTCAGTTCAGGAAAACCAATGGTTCATTATCCTTCTAGGACGCGGATGTCTTGTTAGGAGCATATAGGAATCTCGAAAATATAGATACTTGACTTTTAGTTGTAGGTAAAAGTAGGGTATATTGTACCGGTTTACAAATTGTACCACCCCAATATTTACTGAATTGTAGAATTATAACGTAATCTGGAACCTTTTGGTCTTACAAATGAACATACCCATAAGAATGCCTTTTGGTCTGATTAAAATTTCAAAAACTTCTTTTAAGGGGATATAAAACAACTAGGACTATAGCTCTACTTTCATTTGTATATATGTGATGGAGAAGTGCATAAATCGAGTAACATGAAGGCACATCTGTGCATTTTATAAAAAAATGAGGGCAGATTACATAATAAAAAAGATGTCAAAACATCTTCAGGTGGACCGAACCATCGCAACCCATGAGGAAAATTCTACCAAAAAAACCTCTTTCGGCTGTTATTGGCACTTCCCCCATTCTCAGGTTAATGGTTTTGTTGGAAGGCTATAAACCTTATGGGTTGCGGTGGTTCGGTCCACTTCCAGATGCTTTGAGATCTTTTTCATTATGTAAAATGCCCTAATTTTAAAAATAGAATGCTCATTAGAAGCGATAAATCATGATAAATCTCCGTGTACGAAAGTCTTCTCCAACTGACCTAGTCAAAATAACTGTTGTAATACCCCCGCATACACATGGAGCAGAAGGGCTATAGACCAATGGCATGCTAACAACAACCAGAATGGCGGCAGGTTATCTACAAATTGAAAGGAAGATAAGTTTTAGATATGGTATAAGTGAAAGGTACACGTGCAGATTCTGTAACTCGCAGGCGTACCTTTCATGCCCATTTTTATTACTTATAAGATTTATTTACCTTTGAATTTTTAGATAACTCACCGCCATTCTGGTTGTTGCTTGCGCGCCATTGGTCTAGAGCCGTTCTGTTTCAGTTGTATACGGGGGTATTACAATAGCTACTTTGACTAGATCAGCTGGAGATTTATAATGATAAATCAGTTCTATTGAGCATCTTATTTGATATATATCGTTTTCAAAAAGATGCTCAAAGGTGTGCCGGGGACATGGACACACACCTGTACATTTCATAAGAAAATTAGGGCAGTTTACATAATGAAAATGATGTGAAAACGTCTGGAAAGGAACAGAACTATCGTGACCCATAAAGGGTCGCGAGATTGTCCTTTATAGAACAGTCATCGACCAGTCGGGCAGCCCTCGTCTGAACAGTATCGAGCAAGGAGAATGTAGTCGTAATGGTATCCCTCCAAACATGTGAGCAGTACTCGCAGCTGTATTATCTGGGTCTATAAAGTGAGGAGGTTATATGGAGAAAAGTACTGCTGAGCCCTACGCGGTCATTTATCGATGCGGGATGTGCCCTTAAGTGCGCTTCCTGTTAGTCAAGTTACAGTAATGTAATATTATATATAAATATATATAGGTGAAAAATTAAAGCTTCCGCCTTTTGTTGGGTACTTCGACAAAATTTAAGCAAGGAGGACTCTTTATACTTTTTTTTATTCTCTCTAGCTTTCAATGGTCTTTGCCATCATCCTCAGCAGCTGCAATTACATTGATAACAGTAGCAACACTAGTGTAAAATGAATTTAAATTAACTTACAGTAGTATGTGAGGATGTTGCTAATTGTTGTTTACGTTCAGGATGAGGGAAACACCCAGTAACATGGTGAAAGCTGGATAAATGGTACAATGGTCAAAATTATATAAAATACACACAGCTGTATGACAAGAACAAGTTAAAAACAGATTAATTTTTTTTGCCAAATCATTTCAGATGATGTGATTTTCAAAATGTGTTGGGTAAGAAATTGTGAAACGACCAGAGGCAGTTGAATTGACTATATTTTATTAGATGGGCAATTAAATTGACAGTTATTATTTAATTATGAGGAAAAAGTTATTAAAATTTGAATGGAATGGAGTTTATTGGTAGAATAGACCAAGAAACAGATTCCATTTATGGTTGTGAAGAGTAAAAATTTGGAGAGATGTGTAAGTGCTCCAATTTTTGGCAGTTTAGCAAATATGAGTAAATGACACTCAGTTACTTAACATCTGTCTTTTTATTGATACAGTTGTCATTCATGAAAATGTGGGACATTTCCATGAATATACTTTTGGATAGGTGTTTTTCTTTATCGAGAACTTTGATACTTGTGTAGTTCATAGAGTGCCCTGTTGTGTTGACATGAGATGCTAGAGCACATCTTTCAGGTTGAAGCCTAGAATCACTTTTGTGTGATGTAATCCTTTCTTTATGAGATCTGGAGGTCTGACCTATGTATATTTGGTTGCAATTGTTGCAATTGATAGAGTAGACTGTGTTGGTTAAGCCAAGCAGCGGGACTCCGTCTTTCATTTTTGAAAAAATGCAGTTTGTAGTGAGGACGGATTTTCAAGCAATTGGACAGTTCAACGGACTGCATAATCTGATCAGCTTAGGGGTCAGTTCCTTGATATAGGATAGGACAGCAAAGCCAGATCTGGAATTTGGCATGGTGGTTGTACTGTTTGAATTGGTGTTGTTGTTGGGAATTCTATCAGTTCCCTTATTAGGAGTTGTAAGACTATTACTTGTATGATTAGAGTTTGGTAAAATACTGCGAGGTGAGCTGAATAAGATCTTGTTAATCAGACACTTCGGATAACCATTCTTAATGAACAGTTTTGATAGTTTACGTAAATTTGAAGTGTGGAAAGTATTATCTGAGATGCTGATTACCCTTGTTTTCATCTGCTTCACCAAGTTGATTTTAATCCCTAGCTTATGGTATGACCTAAAATTGAGAAACCGGCCTGAGGACATGGGTTTCTGGTACCAGTCTACCAATAAACTATTGTTGTTGGTGCGGATGAGTCTTGTGTCTAGAAAGGGGCAGACAGGTTCTCAACTTTTTTTTCAATGGTAAATTGGATGTAGGGGTCATAGCTGTTGAATTCTCCAACAATATCATCCAGACCTTTGGAGGGGAGGCATAAAATAATGTCATCTACGTATTTTTTTATGAAGGAGAGGTTATAGGGTAGTGTCGGAATAACAGTTTCAAGCAGATCATCCATGAGATATTCTGCCAAAACTGGTGATAGAACAGATCCCATAGGTCGGTTTGACAACTTCTTACCCAACACATTTTGAAAATCACATCATCTGAAGTGATTTGGCAACGTAGCATACGCCCACAAAAGAATTTTCGTTCCATCATTCTACACAGACACTGATAACCTTCGGCCGTCTGTCAAAAGGTTCATCTTACTCATTATTCCATGCCCACCATTTTGTGCAATCATCAAGTGGCAAATTTTTTTAACTTGTTTTTGTCACACAGCTGTGTGTATTTTATATAATTTTGACCATTGTACCATTTATCCAGCTTTCACCATGTTACTGGGTGTTTCCCTCATCCTGAACGTAAACAATTAGCAACATCCTCACATACTATTGTAAGTTAATTTAAATTCATTTTACATTATTGTTGCTACTGTTATCAATGTAATTGCAGCTCCTGATGATGATGATGGCAAAGACCATTGAAAGCTAGAGAGAATAAAAAAGTATAAAGAGTCCTCCTTGCTTAAATTTTGTCGAAGTACCCAACAAAAGGCGGAAGCTTCAATTTTTCACCTAACTGGTCAAGACGACAATGACCACGTCTCAAGTTATATATATATATATAAAGAGAAAATAGTCATGCGGAGAAATGTATATAACAAAAAAATAGGAAAATAATGGGCAAAATTCGCAAAAAGGAGGAAAGTGGATTCGAGCAGAAACTAGGATAGGTAACCCGAGCGATACGTATTTCTGCTGGTTGGCTTCATCAGACCCGATGCACTACCTATCCTATTTTCTGCTCGAATCCACTTTCCTCCTTTTTGCGGATTTTGCCCATTATTTTCCTATTTTTTTGTTATATACATTTCTCCGCATGATTATTTTCTCTTTGTAGATCCTTTGGGCTTGGAGTACCACAGCAAGTGGCTATAACCGGCCGCGTGGTTGTGGTTAGATGTCGCCTTAAAAATTCGAGGTCTTCTCGCTATTTTATACTACAATGTGTAGGTTGGCTCTTGTTGTGGAATTCGTGTGTGACTTTTTCCATCCATCTTTATTTCCTCAGGTTACACTCGTATCCGGACGTATGAGCATGTGTATCTACTTTTGTAGTTGCATATGTGCATTCATGATGAAGCCAACCAGCAGAAATACGTATCGCTCGGGTTACCTATCCTATTTTCTGCTCGAATCCACTTTCCTCCTTTTTTCGGATTTTGCCAATTATTTTCCTATTTTTTTGTTATATATATATATATATATTATAATTAGGATTGAACTAAATATGTATGACCTTTATTTAACTGATTCCTGCAAATTTCTCGGTACGTACTTTGACAAGTAGGCTAAATTTTTGTGAACATATTGATCAACATGCACAAGCGTATCACACTACAAATTAGTAAAAAAAAAATTTATCGAAAAAGGATTAATGGAAGTCTATTACGCATTATATTAACATAGGTATTCTGGATAATAAGGACACTGTGGTGACAGAGTATCTGTCAATGATGTATTCTCTTGAATTTAACGCATTTATCAATAAACCTAATAGACTGTCTTCGGAAACTTGCCTGGATCATATATATATGTTAGGCAAAAATTGAAAACCAATTGTTTATTGTTACGTTGTTATATACTCAATGAGGAAATAACGGACCACAGTCCAGCAGTTCTTTGTATATGTAATAAAGCACGAACTTCTGGAATTTTGGAGGTTGGGCAAGTTGTAACAAGAAACAAGCTAAACATAAATACATTTGATGAGCTTTTGAATGATTGTGATTGGAATTTGGTAGCTTGTGTGAATGGTCCAGAAATAGCTGTAAAGTTATTTTTGATTACCTACAGGGACTTACTGTTGGAAGCAACAGAAACAATTGCCACAAGAGTATTAATCCCAAAAAAATAAAACCAGGGATAAGCAATGGAATTATTTTTTCTGTGAAAAAAAGGGATAAAATGAAAAAGAGTCTTCTAGCAAGTATAGTCTTTGGAAAATCAATACAAGGATTATCGTAATAAACTATATAAATTAATACACAAACAAAAGAATAACTACTATAGAACGCAAATTAAATTAATTAAAATAACATGAAAAAACTGTATGGCGTTATAAAGGATGCTACGTACAAAAAGAGTAATAAAGGTCAATCTTATATTTCTATGAATGATAATGATGGCTACCAGTTTACAGATTCTATTGAAATGGTGAATTTTTGTAATGAATATTTTATTGATGTGGGTGTTAACATGGTGCGGACAATTGCCACTCCTCAATCTGAGTGTAAATTAGTGCACCCCGTCCAGAATTCTATTTTCTTACGTCCCATTACAAGGAATGAACTGATAAAACATATCGCATCTTTGAAAAGTAATATGATGGCATACAGGTTGAAACTATAAAGCAAACTTATTTTGAACTTTTAACACCATTATTACATATCTACAATTTAATTTTAGAAACTGGAATTGTCCCGAAAGAATTTAAAACGTCAATAGTTATATCGATACATAAATCAGGGGATACTACATCTATTGGAAATTACAGGCCTATAAGTTTAATGACAAATTTGAAAAATGTCGATTAATGTTTTTTTTTTTAAACTAATGATGTATTATCGGATAATCATTTCGAGTTTCTTGAGGGTTACAGTGCAGTGGATGCTATGCAGAAATTACTTACAGAGATTGTCAATAATCTGAATAATGGCAACAAGAGTATTGCTGTTTTTATGTGTACGTGATGACAGTATCTCCTTTTATTTATAGAAATGAAAAACTACAGAAACAAGTAAGTCGTAACTACTGTATTCGTGCAAATGTGGGCAGGCAAATAGAAATTCTCAATAATAATAAACTAAAGACACATAACGTATATAGTACCAAAGATATATAGCATTCTGCCAAAGCACTTGAAAAAGACGAAAAATATTTAAACATTTAGCACCAGCTGCAGAGGATATATTTTTGAGAATGCTGCACAATTTGAAAGGTGTTTCTGATGATGTTTTTGTATCATAGTGTGATTGATTTATTGTTCGGGAAATTGGCGTTGATTATTGTTTTTTTTTTTTTTGTAATCTAATAAATAGGATTTTCTTTTCATTTCCAAGTCCGGATGATGAAAGCACATACAGGTGGTTTGAACCACCTAGGTGCATCTTTCTGTCATCGGGATGTCCTTGATAAAGAGGAGTTATATTGTTGTATTATATCCTTATGTGTGCTATATTCTTTGTATATAATCATTATTGAATTTTATTATTATTAAATAAAAATAAATAGATAAATAAATCAGCATATAGTCTCTTATCTTACAATAGTAGCATAGCCCAAAAGCGAATTATCAGATTAATGTTTTTAATGAAACCTCACGATTCATGTAGAGAAGTTTTTAGGTCCAAGGGAATTTTCAGCATCAATTGAATCATTTTAAAATGTATCACTTATGTTAAAATATACTTATGACAACCTTCTAACGAGCATTAATAGTTATCATGAATGTAATACTATATTTAGAAATCAAAATTTGAATGTAAACTGTGGTTCTATTGTTAAGAAGCTGCTGATCTCAGTGATACTAGGCACCTATTAGACATAATAAGTCACACATATTGTCCCTACATCTGCCGTGGAATTTGCTTTATATATGATATGCAGAGATACTATTACCGAATTGATAATGTTTACTAAGAAAGGCAAAATAAACGGACAACATAGCTTGATCAGGGATATAGATATGTCATGAGAGCCCGGAGATGCGTTTTTTATAGTCGTGGGTGTATTCAACTCTATTAACTTATAGACTAGATTGAAATGGAATTCATTTGCACAAATTCTGTTTTGTAGACAGGAGTCATTCATCAAGTTATTACAACTTTTTGGAATACAATTAAGGAAATAGTTATTAATTTAATCAGGATCTGTAAATATGTCCTCTACATGTTGTTTAGCATTGGAATTAATATTTATAGTTTTCAACTCTCTCTACAAGTCTGTACTATTTTTGTTGAAAGAAAGGTTTTCGAAATATCGCCTTTTTGTTGAGCAATTTTGTTATTGACTAAATTTTTCAATCGTTCATATTCCATGAAATTTTCCTCTGAATGCCTTTTCCTAACTTTAATACTGGCTCTATCCGTATCAGCTATAGCTTGCTTGATATCACTATTTATCCATGGTGCTTTTCTTCTTGTAATTTTAACAGATCTCAGCGGAATGTGTTTGTTGAATACATTTAAAATGATTTTCTTAAATTTTTCTATTTTTAAATCCACATTATGAATACCGAATATTTCCTCAAGGTGTGAGTTTGTCAGCTTATTTCTGAAAGCACATTCATCGAATTTACTAAAATCACGATAAGTATAAAATTTGGGCTCCACTCTAGGCTTATCACATTTTAGCTGACAACCCATGCACTCGTGCATTGAAAACTGTGAAGGATATACAAATACAGAAGTAACAAAAGATTCATTATTGCAAATAAGTGCATCTATTAATAATTCAGACTGAGGAGTGATATGTGTAGATTCAGTGATCATTTGGTTAAATTGTAGCGACGATAACATACAATGAAAATATTCAGTTGCTGGACATACAACATTTAAAAAATTAACATTTACATCACCAACACAAACAATATTATCCGCATAAGACATAGCGATTGTAGTTGATGTCACCAGAGAATCAATAAAATGCTTATAATTAGTTTGTGGAGGCTTGTATACTGCACCAACCACAAAACTGCACCTATTATAAACTAGCTTGACAAATAGTTGTTCTATATCACAGCTTACTTTTATCACGTCATACTTGATCTTAACAGGAATATATAAATGAACACCACCACCTCTATCAGAATTTCAATCTTTCCTGATCAAATTGTACCTTTCAATCATTAAATCATCAGAACTGACTTGATCATTTAGCCACGTTTCCGAAATAGTCAAAATGTCGAATTGTTTCTCTTCTAAAAGGAGCTTGGTTTAGTTTAGAAACTATTCTAAGACTAACCGCAAAATGTCAAATAAACACTATCGGTACACAAAAGACACTTATCAACACAGTCAGTAGGAAAAAAGTTAGACATTATACAGTACCTTTTCCACTTCTGTTTCAGTCTTGGCAAAAATATTACCGTTCCGTGTCCATACATTTCTAAATCCATATCTTTCAGCTGCCTCCTTCACCAAGTTCAGACGTAATTGAGTAAGATCTTCTTTGATTATCACACCAGTATCTTTCAGCGACTTCTTCTTATTGTAAATGCTGCTCTTGATAACATTACTTTTAAAAGTGACCACCAAATGCCTTGGCCGACCAGAAGTGTTTTGGCTCACCCTGTATGCAGCAACAATATCACTTTCGTCTACATCGACCTTCAATTTCTCTGCAAGAAAATTCTCTCACCTTTGTTGTGGTATTTCCAGTGGGAACCTCCATCACTCCAAAAAATCGAAGATTATTATTTTCAGACTATTGCTGTCCTCGTATATGATTGAGTTTTTGTTCCAATTTGTTTTCATTCCTTGCAACCTGGCTATTATTACTTGTTTTCAATAGCTGGATCTTCACGTCTACACTCGGCGACGGTCATAGTACGGTCTTTGTCAGAATGCACATGACAGTTTGGGAAACCAGTAAAGTACCATTTTTCGTTCTAACAGATAGAGATTAGGTTTTATCAATGCGAGACTAGCATTACATTCTGCTTGTGATAGCAAATTCCTTACGGTTTGGAGTAGCCATCGAACAGGTCAATAATATCCACATGACAGGTTACGAAACAGCTGAAGTACTTTTATCATTAACAACATATAGAAATTAGGTACATCTGTGGTATACTAGCGTTACATTTAGCTTGTGATAGCAAATTCCACATGGCATCAGGCAGCAGCGGTCCGAATGCCGTCCCAGGAGAAATTTTTCTCTTGGCTATGGATATTGTGTTTGTCCGTAGGTGGTAGACGGTCTCTGACTGTCGAATGGGGAGGTACCACTCGGCGGATCTCGTAGGCGGGGCCAGAATGTGTGCATGTGGCATGCACACGTGTTCCCTCGCCAGAGTCTGTGTGGCGTTCCCCCTTTCCCCTGTACCCCCCTATAGCCCCACGGTAGCCCATGGGTGTTTAGGCCTTAGGCCTTTGTGGTGGTTGGAGTACAAAAAAATAGCTGGTGATAACTATGGAAAAGGACTGTAAGTATGGAAATCTCCGGTTAGGAAACCACCAAAGTTCTAATGTTAGGTAACAAAAAGTTAAATATCATTATGCCCGATTAACGTTACATTTTGCATAGGTGGCACTCGAACAGCAGGGCGCTCTGGATTGTGTTGTCTTAAAGGCCATGTAGTCTGTTTCAATAGATGACGCATCACCACGATGATGCGGCGACCTTAGTATAATTGATGTTCACGCGTTGTTCCAAGGCTGATATTTCGAGTGCAGATCTTGCTGACGACGATAGATGAACAAATTCTGTTCTATTCTAGCCACCTAAGGTGAACCCTGAGCTAACGAAAGCCATAATAGAAATTGTCGCAAGCAGGGATGCGTGCTTGGACTGTGTACACCAACATGTGAGCTGTTCATTAACTGCAAGTGGCAATACTCTGCCCTCTAGGTTCAAAGAAGGGAGAGGAGTGCATGCTGGCAGATATTCACATTAAAGCAAAGCTAAGCTAACTGAAAATCAGCACCTATCCAACTTTTTCTTGCCCCCAAGTCTGATGGGGCAACACGTCTGATTCCTTACCTCAAAACTGTTTGTTTATAGGGATATAACACTTGAGTCTAGGCTATTGAACTGGGATCAGACTTCTCCGTAGAGATTAGAGGAGTCTATAGCTTTTGGTCACCCGAGAAGATCCCGCACGCTAATCATCCAGAACAACTGGTAGTTTTCTTCTATAGTGAATGCTTTGCTACCGAATTGATGGGGTGTCGCATATTATACCCCATCCTACATCAATAGAACGGAGAGCTTCTGGTTTCCACGTCTGCACCAGGTTGCGGGAAAACTATGGCAATTGTGTAAAGAGAGAAATCTTACTGCCCTCGCATCAAATATAAAATCTAGGAGTAATACTTGAGCAGATGAGCTTTTGCGTCAGTGGGACGTGGAAACGGAGTGGGAGCTGTACCTGTCACCGTCCTGATTTTGGTTCAACTATTCGGTGTTTCTGAAATTTCACTTCTAGAAGTAAAGCAAGGATCTGATGGAGGGACCCAGGACGCCGCTTCCACTGATTCTGAAGTTAACCCTGGTTATCTCACTAGAAAGCTGTCATTCCAATCAACATCGATAATCCATCATGTATTGTGGGCTCAGACTACGCTAGGACCTTTGTTGGGAAGAAATACATGTCTGGTTTCCTACCTTCAAATTTCTTACCTTACAGGTGATAAGAGATCAAAATATAATTGTTTGAGCTATCAGTCATTTACCCAAAATGTTACTAACGATGCAGACATAAGATGGATTATGAAGGGCATTTACAGGCTGAGGCCATCTCAACTGAAATACAGTCACTGTGGTTGTTCGCAACCAACCAAAAGGGTTGCTGGTAAGCTCTGTAGATATTTGGATGAGGAAATCAGAAACACTGCTAGCTCTAACCTCACGACAGACTGTGCAAACTAATTGAAACAGACCACATCCGGATTGGGTTGAATAATACTGAAATTGGGATTTCTCAGTTTTTAAAAGTCTCGGGGTCACTCATGTGGCAACCACTTAAGTTTTACCGTATTTTATGCCCAAATATCTGTGCAAAGCATTTACTTGTCACTGTACAGTATCTTTATCATGGTGCCTCGGGTCCCAGATGGATGAAGTCGGTTTTAGCAGAGAGTGTCTCAATTGACAGCCCACAGTACATGAAATGCGTCTACCTCTCCGCCTGCTAATTTATAGTAGTATCAGGCTCGTGGCGGGCTGGACTGCGTTTTCTGAGATACGTCACAAATCTCTTATGCCAAACAACAGCTTTGCCTAAGCGCCATTTGAGCTGAACCAAGTCTCCACACCTTAAACATAACTATGTTATTACGTTATTTGCTCATTACCATGAAATGGATAGTAATTTTTGAACCATGTACGTCATATTACCTGTTGCTAAAAGCATTAACTTGAATTGCTACAATGGAAATGTACATTTAGTTGACACATGCATTGCGTATAATTTGTGTAGTTGTGTACAACCATGGTTTACTATTGCAGAGCGTTAGTAGTACGTTGTTGCAACTAGCTTTGAACATCTACCATACGCATTCTGAATATTTACTTCGACGAGGACAGAACATAATTACGCGATCAAACGAACTTACCTGTAAGTGATGTTCGATCTTAACTATGCGAAGTCCTCGTCGAAGTAAATAGCTCCCTCTCTCCCTATGTATCACCCAATCGTTGCAACAACTTGGCTTTGAAGTAAATGAAGGTTTATAGGCGGCCAGAGGGGAGGAAAGTAGGTAGAGGGGACGCGGTGGCGGTTGGCTACTACGAGTATTACGATATATATTCTAAATATTTACTTCGACGAGGACTTCATATAATTAAGATCGAATATCACTTACAGGTAAGTTCGTTTGATCGTGTGATTATATATAAAAATTTTCGTCAGAACGACGAATGAGTACTCGTGTAACACACTAGATCATTATTCGTATTTTATGTTAGTTTGACGCTAGAATCCATAAGGGCGCCCAAACAACAAAGGCTCGTTCTCTATATACACCGGGACCGCAAATTACTAAACCGATAATTTATTTTTTACGTAAAAACGAATTCTTTTTAAATTGCGTGAAATATTTTCATGAAACCAAGCTATAACCAAAAATCGCAATACTATATCTCTCACAGCTGGCTCACCTAAACTATTGCTATGTCGATACGGCAGTTGTCTTATACAGTTTTCCTAGCCAAAAGTGTCCAATTTTCATCTTTATGCATTTATATTTGGATGTAATATAATATTGTCCATTTTACAACTGACTTTCTAGTACACTCGTTGTTTCTTTTTATGTGAAACGGTTAACGACATTTTGTATCTACTATATTGAAAAATGCGAAATGTTAGCTATAGCTTTAAACTATTTCATCAGCGTGAGTGGTGGCAAACTGTCATCATAAGACCAGTTTTCCTGCTTTCTACATCATTTGGAGCTGCTTCATGAACAACATATTCAGACAGTTACGTGAACGATATTTCTGATCTGAATAATCATTTGGCTTTCCTTCATTTACTTTCATCCTTAGGTACTGATATTTCCCTGAGATGTCTTGCAATTGAGCATCCATTTTTCCAATTTGCTTCATTTTCTTCTGAAACAGTTGTTATACAATTTGTATTCAGAATTTGTTTATAGCACAACATGATCTATCACTATATGAATTTCCTTTAAAATTGACCGGTGGTCAAATCCCATATGTTTTGTGCCTGGTACCTTATTAACCATGCTCAGGTCATCATTATTAACAAAACTGTATGATTTTTATCGGTAATATTATAAATTATATTGGCAGATATGCCGAATTTAATTTAAGCAAGAAAAATTTTAATAAGGTCAATTAAAAATTTAATTAACCATTTGACTGCTAATAAGATTCATTAGTTTAATTGAACTCCAATTCATAAATCAGTTTACTTGGATCTAGGAAACTGGTTTCATTAAAATTTATAAACTGTTTACTTAAATTGAGTACGCCAACCATTTTTTTCCTGAAAAAGATAAGGAACCTCTGAAACATCAAAATCAAAGTTTGAGCGTTTTAAGTTCGTTAAATATTTTTGAGACTAGCTCCACAAAGAGAACATAATATACCCGAATTAAAATTCTAGTACTAAAAGAAGGTGTCGACATTCAGATATAATAGAACATTAAAGATGTCTTAGAATCATCTACTTCTTCGATCTTCCTAAAGATATTTTGACACAAGTGTTGTATAGTATTTTGTATCAAAGATGATTGAAAAGCTCCTCATTATTATTGATATCAAAATATGAGACTGCTAGGAAAACGTCACGATAGAATCAGTGAGTCAGCTTTACACCATATAAACAACGAATGCTTGAAATTTTTCAAAACATCTGAGATAAATTATATATATTTTTTTAAGAGGTAGTTCAGCTGAAATAGTTGCTATTCCTCTAACTGCTACTATTGCCAGAAGCGTTAGTAGGTGAAACATCACGATAGAATCTGTTACTGCGTTTACATCATTACAAATTAGATGCTCCAGAATTTTGTATTTTAGTTTCAAAAATGTGTGCAATTCTTCAGGTGCGTTTCTAATTTAACAATATCATTTTAATAGCGTTGTTTAAAATATGTGAATAATTTTTGGGACTGACTCCTGCGAACAGTACACAACTTACCTGAAATACAGTCCTGTTACTAAAACACTGGTCGTCTGATTACGGGATTGATATTCAGTTATCATAGAACATGGTCCAAATATGTCTTAAAAGCATCTACTTGTTCGATCTCTCTCATCATGTTCTGAAACAAATGTTGTATGGTGTTTTATATTAAAGACGATTGAGAAGCTCCTGACTATTATTCTTATCACAATATCAGAATGTTAGAGAGACGTCATGATATAATCAGTAAGTCAGCTTTCTACGTCATGTAAAAAATGAATCTTTGAAATTTTGCAAATCATCTAAGATGAATTAGATTTTACTTATAAAAATTATAAATTTTTTGTTAGTTTCAAAAAAGTGTTGAATTCTTCAGAAGCGTACATTACTTACCTGAAGTATGGTTCTATTACTAAAACAGCGGTTGTCTGATTAAGGTATTGATATTCAAATGTAATAGAACATAACCTCCTGGGAGCATCTACTTCTTCGACCTCCGTCATCATTTTCTAAAACAAATATTTAGTACATTGTATTAAAAATGATTGAAGATCTCCTCATTATTGTTGTTATCAAAACTTCAGACTGCTAGGGAAACGTCATGATGGGATCAGTAAGTTCTACACCATGTAAAAATAAATGTTTGAAATTTTCAAAAATGTCTAAGATGAATAATTGCCATACTCATTAACTTAGGTCATGTAAAGTCTTCATATAGTAGAGTGCAAACTATACGTTGAACTGTCACAAAAATATTTATACCCTTATTCGTCACTATCTGAAATATTTATAAGGTTCATAATAAAATGAGAACATCAAAATGTGTATGCAGTGTAGTATCAGAATATGTCAACTTCTCGTATACAAATAGAACACAAAAAGAGAATGCCACAAGTTCATTATTAGGGAGATACAGGGCCGTAATGGCCGCTAGCCGCTACTGGATATCGGTTTTTTTTTTAAATAAAAAATGTTGGCAACATTGCGCTGTAGCTAGTGAGCCCCTCACGTTATAAGTGAGTCAGTGATTTTCCGTGAACACCACCAAATTAAACTACAGTTGCTTACGGACCTGACAAAATTTCGATTAATTATACAGTGTCGTTCACAAAAGGTACCTAAGAAAAACCGATTTCCAGACACTTTTTACATTCTAGATCATCTCAAATATTTATTATGTTTGCAAATAAACAAAATTTTCAAATGTGCTTACCTGGCATATTTCCTAAACTAGTTGATTCAACTTCAATTAGTCAATCTTCTGAATCTAGAGCTTATATGAACTCTCCGTTAGATTCCCATAGACGTTGAATATTTGTATTTCTATTTATCGTACTCAACAGCTATCTCTTACCCGAAATCTTGGAAATGGCACAATAGATGATTTTTTAAAGAGTGATCTGTAACACTGGCGAAGCTTTTACTCCTTGGCGGTATAAGGAGCTTTAAAGACTTAGGTCGTGTTGGATACTCGTGCATCAGCAGGCTGCTCGTAAGTATCCTTACACGATGACGAATATGGTTCATAATAAAACATCAGGATACGCTTGACCCCTTACAATAACCCGCTCAAAATGTTTTTCTGAAAATGAGCGGTACATTGAAACGAACGATTTTTATTATTTTAGCAGTAAGGTTGTGACAAAACTTCATCAAAATCCGACAGGTGCTACCTAAGTTATACAGGGGCCAATGATTAGCGGACAAACAGACAAACCGACGGAAATGGGTGAGATGGTTTTTGAATATGTACATGTCATATAACATAAAAAACAGAATATCTCAATTTTGTAATTTGGCAAAACATAACATCCACTCAAACTCATGAATGAGTATACAAAACATTCACTGAGTGAGAATATCTACAAAAATTCTTATTCAAAATATCAAAATATATCTTACACAGGACAATTCATCAGTTTTCCAGTTTTATTCCTTATTTCGTTGTTTCCGTCTCTCCATCCCTTTCTTAACCTGAAACGTGCAGTATTTGTATTTTTGTACGATAAAAGCCTATTTGTCAATTTTATACCTATTTTTACTTATTTGCTCTTGATGCCTATCGCCCATTCACCTTGCAGAGCCTAATCGACTCTTTTGTAGGTAAGATACCTAAAATGCGCTCACTAAATTAGTTTTCATATTTTAAATAAACATCGATCTTGAAAACATACCATTTCCAAAGAAACGCAATAAAGAGCTCCAATCTATCTGGGCAAGTTCACATATTTCCAGAATAGAATCCAAGTACTAATAAATAATAAGTCATATTTGAATGCATTTTCAACTCAAAATCAATCTTAAAACATACAATCCAAAGAAGCAGTATAAGGAGCTTCGATCTATCTGCGCAAGTTGACATATTTCCAGTTTAGGATAGAAGGACTAATAAAATAAATCATATTTGAATACATTTTATGACTATTTGTTGTAAGGCCCAAGCTATACAGTTGACAGGTGGTATTTCACTATGCGTGCATCAAAACTCAAATGTATGTTTATCCCAAGGGATCAGAATATTGTCGACCAACAGCCGACCGCAAAACTTCGGTTTCATCGCGTAAAAGCTTACGTATTTTGATGCTAAACAGCAAAGTCGTAAGATGTGACTAGTTCATATCGTATCATATCAGTTCGTCATGGGTAACAAGCAATCTAGGATCGACTTTCCTACTATGAAGCAGATGACTCCCAAAGTCAACGAGGCCGACAATCGTATTATAAAGACATTACACGTACTTAATTAGTCTGTGTTGATAATTTGGGTCTACTGAGGTGTCGTGCTTCTTTTGTAGCGCTCAGTATCATCGACCGAATGTTTTCGCGTCAAAGGCATCGGTTCCGAGACCGGAATCGAAATCATGAAATCGATTCACCAAAAGGAACGGTTCCACCCACCTCTACTGCCTATCATACCATGCGATCCAACTTTTTCATTCAATTGTGGAAAGAACGGTACGGCAACGTCGCAAATGTTATTACAATATGAGACAACGTCGGAACTAAGTGTCTTTTGTCCCCTTTTTAAACGAACATAACCCAGTGAAAACTATGGCGACGCAAGTTTGTAGCAGCATATGCGGCATTAGGAATTCTCAGCGGAAGGAGGAGGGCTATCCATCGACAAGAGGTAACTTTTGTGTGAAAGCAATACTACCTCCAAAACTTTCTGAAGCACGAGGAAGAGCATATTTTCTCAGGCAGCCAACTCCGAAAGAGCTCCAAAATTGTACAAAAAGAGAAAGTAAAGTATGCAAATCTTAATTGTATGAATCTGTTTGAATAACTTGATCCCCTTAATGTTTTTTCTCGGAGGGGCCAACTTGTGCAGAACATAATACTTTACGAACCCATTTTCAAAGAAACACTGTAAAGAGCTCCGATCTATCTGGGCAAGTTTACATATTTCCAGAATAGGATCGAAGTACGAATAATAAGTCATATTTGAATACCTTTTCGATACAATATCAATCTTAAAACATACAGTTACCAAGCAGCTTCTAGACAGCAAATGTACTTACTACGGGAAGGTCGACTACACAGTGCTTTTCAAAATGGACCCTTCTTTCACTAACTTCACAGCCTTTTCTCATTATCATTCAATCTTCATTTTAGTTCTTCATCATTCTTTCTTTTCGAAAAAAAATCTTTATCCACAATGAGCCCTGCCGATCTGCCATTCGCTTTGCAAAAACCAATCTAACCTAAAATAAGATATTATGTATTTTGGATATCATAGTCGTATGACATGTACATCATGAAGAACCATTTCGTTCATTTCCGTCGGTCTGTCGGCTAATCTTATAACCGCCTATAACTTGAGAAGTACCGCTCGGTTTTTAATGAGATTTTAAGACAATGTTGCTACACTGTCAAGGACGCAAAGGCTAGTTTTTGAAAATCGACCAAGTGGCAGCAGAGAAAGAGGCCAAAAACAAAAAAGATTATTTATTATTATTACATGTTTCAGACGAACAAATTTAGAACAAACAGTCCTTTCGATCCTAACGCTGTTTCCATTTTCAGTTCGTTTCTCACACAAATTTTCACACTGGACTGACTTGTACATCTAATTGCATCCTGTGTCCATCCTAAGATCGGTGAAACTTATCTTCTAACGATGTTGACGATTCTCAGTTCGGAGACTGTGTCACTAAAATGTTGGTGTACTACATAAGTTGTAACTGAAGTCATATATCTAGATATAACGCCTTTACCAAAATTGGCGAGCCTAAACATTCATGTTTGTACAACAACGATAAAATATTACAACAAACGTACCTTTTCGGTATTTGCTCTTCTATCGTTATCTACACTTCCCAACTCGAAGACTGTACATCAAAGAATGTGGTACCTTGAAGCTACATTTAAGATCGTGCATATACTAGCAACTATCCGAGATACAAACAATTAGTCATATCATAAGCTGGTGCGACTGTCGTTCTCCAGAGAAGCAATCCTCTATTCTATAGCGTCATTGAATTTCTTGGGTTCGAAGGGTGTCTCTCACGGAGTATGGTACCAATAAACTGTAACAAGTTTCCCTCTGGTTTGAAGACTGTGTCTCACAGCTTCTGCTATGCAGGAGGTACAACTAAGTATATCGAGTTACAACATTCTGATACGCAAAGATCGGTTAGACTAGGTATAACAGCAATGAAGGATCACAAAGGAAACATATTTGGAACTAGTATAATCTATATTTCATAATTCAAAGACCGTGCCTCACCGAATGTGGCTCACAAAAGTGGCAACTAAAATTATTCATATAGTTGCACCACTCAGTGCACTAAACCTCAATAAGACTGCATACTAACTAACGTTGTCCAGAAAAAGATGTTTTCATCCTTCATTTCGGTGAGTATTTCACAGACTATGGTACACATACATTGCAGCCAGGTATGCATCAATATTCTGAGTACCAAAAGCCGGTGAAACTGAGTATTTCTCTGTTAAAGTGATAATGGATTACTAAAGATACAACCCTTCGATGATTTCTCTTTTATCGTTACCTACATTTTTCACTTCGGAGACTGCGTTTCTCAGATCCATGTATACAGAAGGTGCAACTTAAGTCATAGATCCTAGTAGGACCGACCTGTGTTCGAATTCCGGTGAGACTGCGTTGCAGCTATCAAGAAATATCAAATAAATTGTGAAATTTTCTCTTATATCTTATCTACATTTCCCAACTGGAAAACTTCATCTCATAAATTCCAGTACACAGAAGGTGCAGCTCGAGGCATTTATATAAGCTACAAAAATCTGTACCCCAAAATCGGTTAGACCGAACCTGAATGAGTTCCACAAAGACAGATAACAATATTATCTCTGCTATTGTCATCTGCATTGTTCACTTCGGACTGAATCTTACACATTGTAGTGTACATAAACTAATAATAAAGTCACTTCTATATATAAGTTTTTGTATTTTGTAACCCAGACTGAACATGAAATATTACCAAAGAAACAGACGTTTTCAATATTTTCTTTTCTATCGTTGTAATGCATTTTTCGATTTGGAGACAGAATTTCACAAATTCTCGGACACCAAAAGTGCAACTTTAGTCAAAAGTATAAGCTAGATCATCCTGTCTCCGAAATTCGGTAAGACTGTGCGCAGGGATGGATAATTTTCAAAGATATAGACCTTTTCGACATTTTCTCTTATGTACCTTATGATATTTCGACTCTCCAATTTTGAGACTGTATGTCTCATATTCAGGTGCATTAAAGTTGCAATTGATGTCAGGAATCCCAGTCACAAGGGTTGAGATCGAACATGAAAAATTTTTATAGAAGCAGATGATTTGTCAAATTGGAGACTGTAATCAGCGACTACAAAATTTGGAAGGTGGTTATTTTGGCAGGTAAAAGATAGTACCTCAAATTCGTTGAAGTAACGAGCCCAATTTTTTATATTTCTAGCAGAACGGTATTAGAAATGACCTCATCCATTGCCAGGCACTTAGTACACTTTCAAACCCTGCCAGATACCCATGAAACTTTAATAAATTTTGGAGTTAAACTTTCGTCATCGTACAAAAGCTGGAATTCATATGTTACTTGGGGGACCATCAAACCAGCAAAAGATGTTACCCCAGTAGCAGGCAGCTTTTACGGTTATGCCTGACACATTACAAGTCTACCGTAGCTGCGACCGCGAGGCGGTATATATTCAAGTGATTTTTTTTTATATCCTTACTATATTTTAAGAGTACAGGCATTACTTCCCATTGAGTTTTCAAGGCGTGTGACCTTTTCTCAGTGGTATCTTCAAAAAATTACACAATATCCGCAATTTGAATCAATGATTCTGTTCACGCACGAAGCTAATTTTTCTCGAAATGCTATTCAGAATTTCCACAATAATCATTTGTGGACAGAAAAAATCTCTATGCCGTAATCGAAACCCATTTCCAACACCAATTATCAGTTAACATATGGGCAGGAATTATTGGCAACCACTTTATGGGCCCATTCTTCTTGCCGGGACGACTTCACGGAGAGACTTACCTCAATTTTCTTCAACAACAGTTGCCTTTGCTGCTTGATGATGTTCCGTTAGTAATAAGAAACAATATGTGGTACATGTATGATGGTGCACCAGCGCATTTCAGTGTAGCGGTTCGTAGTTATTTACAAACTGTTTATCCAAATCGTTGGATTGGCCGCCGTGGGCCCCAAGAATGGCCACCAAGGTCCCCAGACCTCAACAGTTTAGATTTCTTTTTGTGGGACTTAAGACACTAGTGTATACAAGTCCCATTAACACTGTAGAGGAATTAAGAGAAAGAATAGTTGCAGCTTGTGATAGAATAAAAAGCACTCCAGGGATGTTTCAACCAGTGCGCAATTCCATGAGAAGGAGGGCGGAAGCATGAATACTAAGTGAAGGGGGCCATTTTCAACAATTTTTGTAATCATTTCGTTGGTTTTAATATTATGTTTATGTTGTCAGTTGTTGTTCATTACCCCTAATGTGTTTAATTTTTCCAATTAAATTAATAATAATTTTGCAAGCTGGACAATAGGTTTTTATTTTTTCTCTCAAAAATAGCACATCGAAAGAAAGCAACTCAGGAGAGATCATTTGTTTTGAATTGAACGAGGAATTCTATAATAATATTTATTTGGCAAAAAACTATTGGCATACCATTTTTTTCTTAACAAATATCGAAGTCAATACCCGTACGCACGCTACTGTTAAAGCTAAAAAATATGTAGCTTTATTAACTTTCACTACATATTAAATATCACTGAAATATCTGAAGTGGTTCTGATAATATTAACCAATTTCTATCTTTTTTCCCGTAAGGAAACATTTTTGGACCATAGTTTATAAAGCAAACTAGCAAACTGTTAAAATAAACGACTCAACTTCGAAGTCACCCTGTATATATGATACGATACGATATATTTGCTGATTGACCGCCAGGTGAAAATGAAAGGTTAGTTCTAAATTCTAATTATGCCACCGCGTAGATGAGAAAAAGTGATAATGTTATTGTATAATTTGTTTGTAATATGTACACAATTTGGCTGTTTCAAAAGCTTTGTTCCGTACTAAATCTAGAAAAAAATAAAAGTGGTTTTGGTATAAATCTGGTATGAGAAACAAATGACAATCTGATAATTTCAAGACCTACCTAGGATGACGTATTATACGTTTTTGGCATCAGAATCAAAATTTATATTTCTGTCCCAAAAAGCCAATATATGGCGTACATGAGAAAAAATAAAGTTGATTCTGGAGAACAAGAGACGAAACGTCGTATTGAAATTCTAATTATGCCATCTTGTCGAGGAGGAAAAATGGCAATGTAAATGTGAAACATGTTTCGAGATCCCACTACAAATAAAATCAGAAAAAAATCTGAACTATTTTGGGAACATTCGGTTTTTCTTCTCTCTCCGGCAGTACTTTGAATTTCGAAACTTTCATAAATATGCAGCTTTGTCCCCTTTTAGGCAACTTTGTATCTATTACAGTTTCCGAGATCCCAGTGGTGAGGGTAGAATTTGAAATACCCTGTATATAGCGAAAAGATACACATGAATCACGAAATAATGAAAACTATTTAATGCACAAACATCAATCGTGTAAGAGATGGTCTGAAATAAATATATAAAATGCATCACTCACCCAAATCGCGTCCGCCGTTGCGAATTTTGTCACTGCAAGCAAGTCAGTTATCAGTTGTTTCTCTAACGGAACCCGAACTGAGCATTTTTTTATGTCGGTTAAACAACAGAAAGAGCTAAATGAGATAAATAAGATGGCAGAACTCACACGGGAAAGGCTGAATTAGCGGTATGTCAGTGGCGTATACAGAACTTGAGTGCGAGTGGGACTTCAAAGCCACAAAAAATATTGGAAGGAATGTCATTTTGCCATTGAAAAAATGGCGTCAAGTAGGTTGACTTTGTACTTCCCACGCTACAACGTTCGTAAAGATTTACGTTTGGCACAAGTTGGCCTTCTGACCAAAAAGTTTGAAAAGATTATCTGAAACGTCCAAAAACGAAGTCTGAGTGTTTTTTTTTTGTTGTTGCAATTGGCATTTTCTTCGCCGTCACTCAGGGGCGGGAAGTAGAAGCTCAACTTTGACAACCTGCCATGCAATTTTCAACTGTCATGTTCACACTACAGTATTCATGTATTAATTTCATTGTTCCAAATTTCAGCATGCTAACTCAATCCGTTCAAAAAGTATTTAAAAAAAAGTACTGTATAAACTACCGTGACATGATTTCTCGACTTTACAAACATCTGACACACTGTCTGGCATTTTCACAATGGAAGTCATAACTTCGGCAGGTAGATGCAGTGATGTTATTTCTGTTAAAACACTACCAGGACGTAAGTTGAATCAGAATTATGTTTTTCTGAATACATAAAAGATGCTTGCGTACCAAAATATAATGCTTTCTATGATAAATGTCATTCCTACTTGTTTTTAGCGGGTGAAGTTAGTAAACCGAAATTCGGTGCGATAAGATTGATGTATGGATTTTGCTTTAGCGTGAAAGTGACAGTTGCATTGACGGTTCGACAGGAAGGAAGAGGTGAACAGGGCACTTGAAGTTCACTAATATTTTTTTGTCACAAGGGCAGCAGCACTGATGCTGATGTCCGCCTTTTCAATAAATCGATCAAATTTACTCCTCAGGCAGTTGAGAATTTCAACATGGCGGCGGGATCTACCCGGAGAAAAACCCCTGTATGCGCCTATGTTGACTCAGGCAGGGGTTATAGATCTAGGTTTATTCGGTTTTTTTTATTTAACTGGTCTAGAAACTTCCATGCACCGTGCACATGATTCAGGTATGGTAGAGGACTGTTATAAATCTTGACACCTAAGCACATTTGGCAGCCATCTTGTAAGAATGAAAATTACTCGATTTCAAGCTTTCAGATACTATTTTGGCTCTAATAAAAATGTCTGGTCATCAAGAATGAAAGAAAATAAAATATTACATTCTTTTTAAACCCCGTAATAGTCCTTTACCATATAAAAATTGGCGTACGTGATGTATGGTAGATAAGATGCTTTATAGTCAATTTTGAGCCATAATTTTACTATTTTTGAAATTATCATGTACAAAAATATAACGTATATTACCAAAGAACATATGCACCAAAAAGAAATGAAATGAGGAATAAATAAACATAATGTAGCACTTACGTTCTGATAACTAGCGAATTGTTCCACCAAACGCACAGCCACTGCACACAACTGCACACAACTGCAGTTCCATGATTGGGCGTCAGCAGGTCTATGCATAATGAGATGGGTGGGGGCATTTAGCTTTCATTCAAGTAGGTACTGTATTCCAGGAGAATTAATTGGACAATCTTTTTTTAACAAATTAAGAATTTTTTTCCCTCCGGTCCGAAGTGCTTTTAGGTTTTGCTGGGACTATCTGAACAAAACATTGAGGAGTGCTCGATTAACCATTGAAAAACTAATACATACAGTAATTATATGCCCTGAAAGGCTTCGAGGTTTTGTTAATCGATATTTGAAGGGTGTTTAGCAGAATTGGCAACTTAGAATTTCATTCAGTCCTACGGGGTCGAAAATTACATTTTTTAATATTGTAATGGTTACATTTTGACAAATAAAAACTGTAGAGAAAAGTTTTACAGTACGTCCTTTGTTCAAAAAATCTAAAGGCACCTGGATCGTAGCAAAAAAGGAAACTTTGGAATTTGTTAAAGAAATTGATTTAAACATTTTTGACGCAGATTGGTTCCTGGCTAGGTACTAGTTATGATCGAATTTATCATAGATTTTCCAATTTAATTTCAGCTATATTTGATCCAAAATGGGTTAAAACCGAGGCTACAACTTAATAATAAATAGAGCAACGGCACAAACACAACCCACATTTTTGACAAATCGAACGCCGGCTTTGGCTTCAAATACTACTGGTAATTGGTTTTCGTCCTTCCATATTTGAAATCTCGATTCCAGCGTTAGACTATATAGGGTGTCCCAATATCAGGTGAGCATAGGAGTATTACGTATTTTTCACTCAAAATAAGTCAATTGGACATGATTTTTCTTTATGCACAAGTGCTTCGTTTGTATATTAGAGGGCTTCAAAGTTTTATTTTTGAAACACATTTTTTTATATATTTTTGGAACCGGTATAATGTAGTCGGGGCGACAGCACTCCAAATATGTGAGCAATACTAGATGCTAGGTATTATCTGGGCCTTGTACAGAGATAGGAAGTCATGTGGAGGAAAGTACTTTTTAGCCCTAAACAGATTGCCTAGCTTTTACCCAGCAGCTGCCTCTATTGACGAGATGTGTTCGTGCCAGGTCTAGACCTCGATTATCTGAACTCCGACCAACCGAAAAGAATGGCTCTTTGTTAGAACTTGGCTATCCATCGAAATCGGATGAGCGCTAGGACGCTTTTTGCTCGTTCGATACAATCCTACGTTTTGGAAGCATTAAACTGTACCCCGCAGTGTTAACCTTAAGGTTTATCGTCAGAGAGATAGTCGCTGCCAATCTACTTTTCTACAGCTCATCAGCAGAGGTCGGCTTGACACCCTGAATTCCTGCATCTAGAGTGCTGTCATCAGCAAAGCTGTGGATTGCATTGACCGTAGAGAAAGGAGGTCGTTAATATGTAGGAAGAATGGTGTCTAAGTCAAGACCGGCCCCTGGGGAAAACCCACGTTGACGTTGTGATTTTGAGATTCTAAGAGCTAATCACTAATGCCTTTCTGATAACTGAAGAGCAAGAGGGCAGTTGACGTTGGCTGGTCTTGATTTGCGCAGTGAGAGAGTCATAAGTCATGGATTCACCTTTGATTGGGAATTTTTGCGGCCACATGACACTGCGCCCTGTGGAGGCAGCCTCACTTGCTTACCATCTGTAGCCGGTAACAAAAGCAAGCAAAACGATAGAAAATAGCGCTGCTATTTGATTAGTTGACCTGTACTATCTTTGCGCAGTGCAGGTTTGGCCAGTCGTATTACATGCTGTGTCAGCACGCCTCCGAAGCAAATTAACAACCAACATGGAGGATCGATGGTTTTTTAACCATATTATGGGGAAAATTTGCTTGACTTTGCACCCCGATTGCAAATATTACCGTCAGTAAATATATAAAAAAAGGTAGCATTTAATGAAACAAACTAAAAGCTTGAACATGTTTTCTTCTTATGCACATACCTGCTTGAACCAATTTTCTGTAATTTCACTTTATGGTCTATTTAAATTACATCATTGTGCATTTTGGATATTAATAAAGTGATTGGTAACATGGGAAAACATCTGTGCATTTGATAAGAAAGTGAGGGCAGTTTACATAATGAAAAACATGTCAAAACATCTAGAAGTGGACCGAACCATCGCAGTTCTACTCCTGGCGCATACGGCGGTATTACAATAGTTAAATTAACTTGGTCAGTCAAAGAAGACTTTCGTACCTGGAGATTTATCATGATTAATCACTACTAATATGCCTCATATTTGTCTTATTAACGTTTTCAAAAAGGTGCTCATAGCTAAGCCGGGGGACTGTAACATGGAGACACATCTGAGCATTTTATAAGAAAATGAGGGTAGTTTAAATAATGAAAAATAAGTCAAAACATATGTGGATCGAACCGTTGCAACCCAGTAGGTTTACAGCCTCCCAACAAAAACTTTATCCTGAGAATGGGCAAAGCGCCGCATAGGAGCACATAAACACACAAAAAGGTTGCTCGTCGAAGTTAAACATATGTTCGAATAGAGTTGTAACAACATGGAATAAACAACTGGAATCGAGATTCAAAACATCAAGTAAATTACAGCGGAAAGAGGTTTTCCTCGGACATCGGCTTGCTTCTACTAACGTCAAAGACTGTCCGACTCTCCCACCTGTAGAATTGGTAGGTGCTTGATAGAATAGCTCATCAAATAATATGGAGTATTTGTTGATCTATTTGTACATATCCTAAATCGCCCCTTTTAAATGCGAGAGCACTGAACGAATGACCATCTGTCTGTCCTCTCGGTCCAAGATGATTATTCGGGAAGAGCAGGTACAACTCGAGGTTCGAGGGAAAATACCAGTTTTTTCTTTTGTGAAGTAATCTGTTTATCTTGAGAGTTAATAAACGGATTATACTCAACTGTCGATAATCAGCCATGTAGCTTAACCCTACTTAACCCCAACCGCCTGTCAGACTTTCAGTTGAGCATCTCCAGTCTAAAAATGAAGTGTGACCAGTTTTTCAAACATTAAGTATAGCTAAGTGTGAAATCAACTATGCGAGTAACTGACCTTAGTTCGCACCGATTTTAAGAAGTCTTCTGAGCGTAAGGTAGTAAATAGGTAAGTTACCTTACATCTTCTTCTCAAAACACCTGACAAATTGATATTAGTCTTATTAACGGTTTCCGTTATCCAGCTCGAACCGCACCAAACTCTTAATAACATGAACTTTAAGTTATAATCGGAATGTCCTCTCGAATTCCGGTCTATCCTGGTGATAATACTAACTGGCATCGTGATTAGCGAATTTCATCGTGACCAACTTAGCTAATTAATTAATGTATTTGACTAATTAGCTAAGTATCTTTCACTAACAAATAGCAATAATGGCCAACCTATTACAATCGGGAGCTCCTGGATTACATTGAACGCCATGGCTTGATTAGCGACAGGTAGTATGGTGGGCTGGGGACCTCCTAGCTTACGTCACGTAACTGTGGAGTAAATTAATCCAGACTTATGGTGCGGCTAATGCCGTTGCTCTTGATCAGCTGTGGCAAGCTGTCCTCTTAAACAAACTTCATACTTATGGCCTCCGAGAGAAGCTCTGGAGATGGGTGGCTGACTTCCTCTGTGGCCTTAAGATATCCGTCGACAATCTCAACACGGGTGTTCCCCAGTAATCCGTCTTGGCTCCTCTCTGGCAGCCCGGCTCGACCTAGGCCTCTCATCTTAACCGAGTCAGACTTCTCTTTTCCCAGATATAATAACCTTCGGCATTTGAAAAATCGATTAACAAAGCTTCTTTGAGTTCCTCATAGCAGCCGCGGTACCCTGGCATTTAGGTTTCCACCCACGCGGCTGCTTCGCTACAAAAAAATAAACGGATGTGAAAAGCTCAATGGGGCTATTTCTCCAATTAGTAGTGCAAAAATATTTTCTCATGGGACAAATACACTTGGTCGCTGAGTGATTCATAATGGAAATCTGCATCGGTAGTGAATAGAAAAATAAAATCCGTTGGAAACAAAGCAACTAATATAGCAAAATTGCTGCACTAAAATCTGCTAACACATCGATATAGAATTTACATTAATCACGGAATAGGTCCATGTGTTGATATTACGATATTCTATTAAACCGTTAAGCTTATTTCAGATCTTTTGCGTTACTGCATAATCTGAAGTATCATAAGTGAGTTACCTTAAGAACTATTTACACGGGACGAGGCAGAAATGTTCCAACTCAGTTTTACTTCTCACACCACTAGCAAAAAATTTCGAAAATGATACACTATGGTTTTTGGATGTTTTATGAGATGTATAATACATAGATCAGGTTCGGATAAAATTAAGTTTTCCTGTTATCCACCTATAGTAAACACTTCTCTTTTCTTGGATATTTTCTGAATGTACAGAAAAAATCGCTTATCATTCCAGTCCCCAAATGTTACAGTTATCTACGACCAATCAGTTTACTTCCTGTTTTATCGAAATTACTTGCGAATATTATGTTTTCACAATTTAATACTTATTCAATTATCAATAGTCTACTTCTAGATCAACAATCTGGATTTAGAGGTGGCTATAGCACGACGGCAGCCCTTCTATCGATACATGATACACTTTCATTGCCCTTTGATTTCTCAAAAGCCTTCGATACAATTAACTACGAACACCTATCATCAAAATTGCATTACTTAGGACTGTCCAAGAACAGTGATTTTTTGGCAGAAATTTCTAAAACGAGACACTACGCTTTTTGGATGATATATGAGATGTTTAATACATAGATCAGGTACGGAACTAGAAAAAATTTTGTGGGCAGTTCCATCTGATGAATTTTAATTTTTTCTTGAGGGGTTCGTAAGGTGGATGAACCTATGACCATCTCTGGGGTATCAGCGACTGAAAATTGAAGATCGTGGAGGAGGGGGTCGTCGGTGAGCTGAAGAAATCGTTCCAAATTTTTTCAACTAGTGGGTCTGGAGGAATTCCTAATAAAATGATAAAGTTAAGTTTTCCTGTTATCCAAAAACTTATAACACTTATAATAAACACTTCTCTGAACGTTGGATATTTTCCGAATGTACAGAAAAAATCGATTATCATTCCAATCACAAAAATTGCTTGCCACAAATGTTACATTTATCTACGACCAATCGGTTTATTTCCTGTTTTATCGAAATTAATTGCAAAGATCATGTTTTCACAATTTAATACTTACGGCAGCCCTTCTATCGATACATGATACACTTTTATTGCCCTTTGATTTCTCAAAAGCCTTCGATACAATTAACTACGAACTCCTATCATCAAAATTGCATTGTTTAGGACATTCTAAGAATACTGAATTTTTTTGGCACTCTTTGTGAACATAGATTTTCATTAAATGTTTGGGCTGGCATGTTCATTGGACCCTACCTTCTTCCACCTCGACTGACTGGTGAAATTTACTTAGATTTTCTTCGACACAATCTGCCACAATTATTAGAAGATGTTCTTTTAAATGTGAGACAGAATATGTGGTTCCTACATGATGGAGCTCCACCACATTTTAGACGAGAAGTTCATGAACATCTAAATAATGAGTTTTCGATTAGATGGATGGGGGTAATTGAAAGAGTTGGTGTCATGATGGAGCAGTAAATACTCTTAAACTTACTAAGTAATAAACTTCAACAGCGCATTGAAAATGCTTGTGATTTAATTCGTGGACTCGAGGATTTTATTTTCGAAGCTTGTAAAGGGTTGTGGATTCGCCGAGCAAGATGTTGCGTCGAACACATGGGGGCAATTTTAGACAGTTTTTATAAAAACGGTATCAACTAAACTTGATAATGATTTTTTAGAATAATTTTGGAACTAAACTAAATTAGAAATTGCATCTTCTACATATGTAATTGTAACGGTTTCAAGTGCTGAACTCTTCTAACCTTGGTTTACGTTATCATCACTTTTATACATCTACCTCCCTTACAATAGTGTACCTGCCAAGCCTAAGCATCATATTAGTATACACTACTATTTACACAATAGTTGGAGGGGGGTCGCATGCACCGAAGCAGGCGCATACCAATAGCCTAAATACCAGGGCACTGCGACTGTTATGAGGAGCTTAAAGAATTTTTATTAATCAGATTTTTGAACTGCCTCAGCTTAGTAGAATTGGGAAAACTCTCCTCAGGTAGGTTGTTCCACAATCTCAATACCCTAGGGACACAGGAGCGGTCGTATTGGCCAGTTCTGAGTGTAACGAAGTTCGATACGGTTAGGATGTGAAGCCGAAGTCAGGCGGGTCTGTCCAACAGGCACATCGCGCATCGAATGCTCTTTAAATTATGTGAAACTATGCTATAACCAAATATGCTCAATAGTATATCTCTCACAGTTGGCTCACCTAAACTATTGTTATTTCGATGCAGCACTTGTCTTAAGCCGCGTACAGACCGAAAATCCAATGCCGAGCAAACGAATGCAAGCCCATGTGACGTTGGCATTTGTTGTCGGAAGGTATTGAAATGCGCTCGACTACACCTAAATTTAGTTTCGAGTTGGGCCGTGTTGGGTTAAGTTCGGTGCTAATGTCGAGCGTCGAGTCTCCTCTTACCTAATGCAGACAAAAGACTTAATACTAGAAGCGCAACAAATCCTGTTCAGACCAAATCAAACCTCTCCTTAATGTACCGATCAAGGAGCGAACGCCAACAACGACCCTGGAAACCGTTCGCGTAGGTTGGCTCGCTCCGTGTTGCCGCCCCGACTACATCATTTATGCTCGATGCTGTCCAGAGGAGGGCTGTCCGACTGATCGATGACTCTTGTCTAACAGACAGTCTTGGGACCCTTTCGCACCGGCGGGCTGTCTGCGATCTAGCTCTCTTCAATCGCTACACCAACGGGCTTTGCTCCTCAGAGCTCTCTTCCACGATGCCGCCGTGCGATGTGCCTGCCAGAGAGACCCGTCTGACTTTGGCCTCCCATCCTAACTGTGTCGAGCTTCATACACCAACTGGCCAATACGATCGCTCCTTTGTCCCGAGGGTGTCGAGGGTGTAGAATAATCTACAAGAGGAAGCCTTTCCCAGTTCTACTAAGCTTAGGCAGTTCAAAAATCGGATTAACAAAATTTCTTTGGGATCATCATAGCAGCAGCGGCTGCTTCGGTTTAAATTAAAATTGTTTAACTTAAGTAATGTAAAGTCTTCACATGATAGAGTGCGAACTATTTGTTGAACTGTCACCAAATATATATACCCCTATTCGTCGCTATCTGAAATGGTTGTAAGGTGTATAGTAATCTAAGGTCATGTTAAAAAGGTCAAATAACGTTCTTATCTATCTTTATTGTCAGAAGAGTAAATAGTGAAACATCACGATAGAGTTTGTTCCCGTGTTTACATCATTACAAATTAGACGCTCCAGAGTTTTGTATTTTAGTTTCAAAATTTTGCGAATCAGGTGCGTTTCTAATTTAAGAATATCATTTCAATAACGTTGTTTCAAATATGTGAAATATTTTTTGAATAGCTCCCTCAAGCATTACATAACTTACCGGAAATATAGTTTTGTTATCAAAACAACGGTTCTCTTATTAAAGTATTGATATTCAGATAAAAAGAACATTGCCCAAAGATGTCTCAGAAGCATCTACTTCTTCGATCTCCCTCACCATTTTCTGAAACAAATGTTGTATGGTATTTTCCATTGAAGATGATTGAAGAGGTCCTCACTATTGTTTTTATCAGAATATCAAAGTGCTAGGAAACGTCATGATAGAATGAGTAAGTCAGCCTTCTACATCATGTAAAAAATAATTGTTTGAAAATTTGCAAGACATCTAGGATGGATTAGATTTTATTTTTTAAAAGTAGCTCAGCTGTAAGAATTACTCATTAACTTTGTAAAGTCTTCACATGATAGAATGCGACCTGTCCGTTGAACTGTCTCAAGAGGTTCTCATATTCGTCGCTATCAAAAATGGCTGTAAGGTTTATAATAATGTGAGGTCATAAGAATGTGTGTACAGGGTGACCCAAAAGATGTCACTTCTGGTGTACATATAGAACACAAAAAGATAATGCCATAAGTTCTCCTTCAAAAAAGTGTTCGATGTTGATAAAATAGACCGCTTTTGGCAAAAAAAAAAACAGTTGTATGAGTTTTCAGTAAAGTTCTATTAATGTTGACATGATATCCAGAATGCGGGTCACGCCATTTTGTCAATACAGTAATCCTGCTAACAGATTCGTACTTAGAGGCCAAGAAGCACCAGGATATACATTTTTAGATTTGTCCTTCTCAAAAACGGCTCATTTTGTCGGAAAGTAGTAGTATTTGGTCCTTTGTTATACGGTATGTAAAAAATGTTAGCAATCTCGCACTGGGGCTAGTGCGTCCCCGCGGCGTTATGAGTCAGTCAATTGCTTTCCGTAAACACCACCAAATCAAACTCCAATTGCTTACTGAACTGTCAAAATTTTGTTTAATTATACAGTGTCGTTCAAAAGGTACCAAAGAAGAACCGATTTCCAGTAACACCAGTTTTTACTTTCTACATCATCTCAAAAATTTCTTATTTTTGCGAATAAACAAAACTTTAGCAGACGAATTTCTTCAAAAGTGCTTACCTAGTATATTTCCTAAAGTGACTGATTCAACTTCACCTCATGCGTAAATCTTCTGAAGCTAGAGCTTATATGAACTCTCCCTTAGATTGCCATAGACGTTCTATATTTCTATTTATCCTATTTAACAACGCTATCTATCTATTTTAGTTATCTGAAATCTTGAAAATGACATACTAGATGATTTTTTAAAGAGTCATGTGTAACATTGGCAAAGCTTATACTCCTTGGCGGTATAAGGAGTTGCGAAGGTTTAGATCGTGTTGAATACGTACATCCACAGGCGGATTATAAGTATTCCTACACGACGACGAATATGGTTTACAATAAAAGATAAAAATACGCTTCACCACTTAACATAACTCGCTCACAATATTTTTCTGAATATGAGCAGGAGACACTTAAACCTCAAAAAACGATTTTTGTTATTGTCGTTTATTGTCCGAAGGTCCGCCATCACTGGATCGATCTTCAAAACCTACAACCTAGCATCACAAACTAGTTCTCCTGTGTACCTTAACCAGTTTCTCTGACAATTGAGATGCTCGTCTGAAACAAAAGGAATAGTGATGTTTTATGTGATATGAAATAAAAAAAAATCAAGCCGATGCTATAGTTGTCAGAGGACCAAAGAAGCCATCACAATAGGATCAGCTATATATCATTTTATTAGTTTACTATATACTATATTAAACATGCAGACTGTAGATGTACTTGCTACGAAAAGGTTATATACACGGTACTTTTCGAAAAAGTCGTATGACATGTATATCACGAAAAACCATTTCGTTCATTTCCGTCAGCCTGTCGGCTAATCTTATAAGTGCCTATAACTTGAGAAGTACCTTTCGGTTTATTTATGAAATTTTAAGACAATGTTGCTACAACGCCAAGGACGTAAAGGCTGATTTTTGAAAATCGGTCCAGTCACAGAAGAGAAAGGGACCACGAACAAAAAGACATAAAAATCTCTCAAACATTATTTTTTCACGTTTCACAAGAACAAATTGACTACAAACAGTCTGTTCGCTTCTCAGACAAATGTTCACAGTGTACTGAATTGTACCTCCAATTGCATCCTGTGTCCATCCTATAGTCGGTGAGACTTCTAAAAATCTGTCAGATATAACGTCTTTACCAAAATTGGCAAGCCTAAACATTCGTGTTTGTATAACGACGATAAAAAAATACAACAAACGTACCTTTCCTCTTCTATCGTTATCTACACTTCCCAACTCGAAGTCTGCATCTCACAGATTGTGGTACCTTAAAGCGGCAATCAGTCAGACTAGATATCATGAGCTGGTGCAACTATCGTTGTCCAGAGAAGCAATCATCTATAGCGTCATTCCATTTCTTGGGTTCGAAGACTATGTCTCACGGAGTATGGTACCAAGAAGCTGTAACAGGTCATACATCCAGTGACAGCGTTCTCGGTATCAAAACCAGTGAGACTGAATAGTGAAAATCCTGGGTGGCAACAGTCGGTGAATCTGGATATCATGAGCCAAATATTTTCTTTATACCAATTTAACATCGTTTTCCTCCGGTCTGAAGATTTTATCTCACAGCTCCTGCTATGCAGTACGTACAACTAAGTGAAATATCTAGTCACATCATTCTCATACGCAAAAGTCGGCAAATTTGAATATTTCTGTGCTAAAATGATAAAGGATTACTAAAGGCATACAAAGTTTCTATATTTTCTCTTTAATCGTTCCCTACATTTTTCATTTCCGAGACTGTATCTCAAAGATACTCGTACTCAGAAGGTGTCATAGATCGACCTGTGGTCGAAATACGGTGAGACTATGTTGCTGCTATGAAGAAAACCCAAATAAATTGTAGATTAACTCTTATATCTTATCTACTTTTCCCAATTGGAAGACTCCACCTCATAAATTACGGCGCACAGAACTTGCAGCTCAAGTTATTTATCTAAGCTGCAAAAATCTGTTAGACTGAACATGAAAGAGTTCCAGGGAAACAGATATCAGTACTATCTCTTCTATTATTATCTACATTTTTCAATTCTATTCTGTAACCCAGAATCGACCAGATTGAAGATGAAAGATTACCAAAGAAACAGAGCGTTTCTATATTTTATCTTCTATCGTTATAATCCATTTCTTGATTCGGAGGTTGTATCTCACAAATTCCCGGACACAGAAAGGACAACTTAAGTTAAAAATATAAGCCGCACTTCCGAAATTCGGTAATACTATGCTGCAGTGATGGAGAATCTTCAAAGACATTTTATCTTCTACCTTATGATTTTTCGACTCTACAATTTGGAGCCCCCATCTAACATATTCTGGTGCATAAAAGCTGCAATTCATGTCAGGAATCCAAGTTACAATGTACTCTATTTCAGAATGGATGAAATCGAACATGAAAAATTTTCATCGATGCAGATGTCAATATATTCCTCTTTCTATTCTATCTTATCTAAATTTCGCAAATCGGAGAATGTATCTCATAGAGTAAAATTCGGCGGCGGCCAGACCTTCGTTATTCGATAAGCGATGAAAGTTTCTCTGCGCATGTTCCCAGCATAGGTAAAAACAATAATCGACAATGAAATTTAGTATAGAGCCCAGTTCTTTTATATATTTCACCCAAAGTGGTCCTGATTTTGGTTCAAGTATTCGGACCCAGGACGCCGCTCCCACTAGTTCTGAAGCTTATCCTGGTTATCGTCACTGGAAAGCTGTCATTCCAATCAGCATCGATAATCCACCATGTATTGTGGGCTTAGATTACGGTAGGACCTTTGTCGGGAAGAAATACATGTCTGGTTTTCTACCTTGAAGTTTCTAACCTTACGAGTACATGTGATAAAAGATCAAGATATAATTGTTTGGGCTATCAGTCTTTTGCCCAAAATGCTACTAACGATGCAGACATAAGATGGTTTTTGAAGGGCATTTACAGGCTGAGGCCATCTCAACCGAAATATAATTACTGTGGTTATTCTCAAATAACCAAAGGGGTTACTGGTAAGCGCTGTAGATATTTAAATGGGGAAATCAGCAACACTGCTAGCTCTAGCAGAGTGCGCAAACTAATTGAAACAGACAACATCCCGATTGGGTTGAATAATATTGAAATTGGGATTTCTCAGTATTTGAAAGTCTCAGTGTCACTCATGTGGCAACCACTTTCAGTTTTACCGTATTTCATCCCCAAATATCCGTGCAGTCAAAGTATTTATTTGTCATTGTACAGTAACTTTATCATGGTGCCTCTGCTCCCAGATGGATGAAGTCGGTTTTATCAGAGAGTGTCACAATTGACAGTCCACAGTACATGAAATGCGCCTACCTATCCGCCTGCTAAATCATAGTAGTCTCAGGCTCGCGGCGGGCTGGAGTGCGTTTTCTGAAATACGTCACAAATCTCTTACGTCAAACAATCGCTTTGCTCAAGCAGCGTTTGAGGTGAACCAAGTCTCTACACCTTAAATATTACTATGTTATTACGTTATTTGCTTACTACCACGTAATGGATAGTAATTTTCGAACCAGGTACGTCATATTACCAGATGCTAGAAGCCCTAACTTGAGTTGTTACAATGGAAATGTACATTTAGTTGACACATACATTGCGTAAAATTTGTGTAGTTGTGTACAACCTATCGTTTACTATTGCAGAGCGCTAGTACTACGTTGTTGCAACTAGCTTTGAACATCTACGATATGTATTCTAAATATTTACTTCGACGAGGACGGAACATAATTACATGATCAAACGAACTTACCTGTAAGTGATGTTCGATCTTAATTATGTGAAGTCCTCGTCGAAGTAAATATTTAAAGAATTTAAAGAAGCTATTAATTAAAGGTGTAGCGTAACATATATGCTACGCTTTTGAATTAACTGTTATTTCTGAATATAATACATATTCCGAAACCTCTTCCAGATGACTTCGTACAAAAACTATTACATTACGATAATTTATAAGTGAATTCACAGATGGCAGCATGCGGACTTGTTCAAGTCAGTGCAAGTCGGTGCGTCCTACAACTCTGACGTTCGCACAAAATTGAACAAGTTTGGTCCTCGTTTTTGATGAAATATTTCAGTGAAGTTGCACTATAAAATTGTTGTGGTCAGGAATATGGTAAGCTTAAGCCACATTTAGTATTTTTATCCCAAATAATGTGAAATAGTATTTCAAAACGCTTACTAAAGAAATGTTGCATATATGCAACAATTCCCTTTTCCCTCTTCTGGATAATGAAAATGATGATTTTGATATTTTGATAATTTTGCCTGATCTGTCTCTGGACTCGCGTAATGTTTCTAACAAACATTTATAAAGAAAGCAGTCATCTGTACATGTTTCTGAACAATCTTTGGAAAGTAATAGCGAATCGTGTTCAGCTTTACAAGAAGACGAATATCTAAACGTACTTATTACGTGAAAGCAACCAACAAAACATTTTCTCCGGCAATATACCAAAACACGATGCCAATAGAGATACTAGTCGGAAACGCAAGAATGAAGTACTCCGCAATGACGAAAAAACAAGAAAAAAGAAGTCAGCTGAGGATCAAAGAAGAATTAGAGAAGTCTTGTGTAAGCTGAAGTGGAAAGAGGGAAACTTGATTATGCCCGAAGAATCTGTTAAATTCAAAGGTAGTGAAAAGCTGCCAGATGTGTTATATACGAAGCTTCCACCATTGGTACAGGTATTATCAAAAATACGATGTCGCAAAAGCAATTCGAGAAAGTAAAAAAACACCTGCATTTCAACGATAACTCTAAAATGTTACCTAAGGGACATGAACTGCATGATCGACTTCACAAAATTCGGCCACTGGTTGATCACCTTCTTGATCGTTACCAGTCTGTTCCTTATGAAGCATGCCTATCAACTGATGAACAGATGTGCCCAACAAAAACAAAAAGTTATCTCAAGCAATACAAGCCAGAAAAACCGCATAAATGGGGATTCAAGGTTTATGTGTTGGCCGGAGTTTCAGGATATTGTTATAATTTTGAAATTTACAGTGGACAAGAAGGGCACGGGACACATAGGGCCAAATGAGCGTTATTTAGGGGCATGTGCTAACATCGTAACCAGACTTCTACGTAATCTACCAAATGATATGAATTATCATGTATAATTTGATAATTATTATACCACCTTACCACTTCCGGCACAGCTATCTCAACGCGGTGTTCAAGCTTTGGGTACTATCAGAAGAAATCGGATACCAAAATGCCCCCTTCCAGGAGATAAGGAGATGAGTAAAGAAAATCGAGGTACCAGTAAGAAATATATTACGGAGACGGAAGGAGTACCAATTTCTTCAATTGCATGAAGAACAATAAAATTGTGTCCCTTGTGTCTACATTTTGTGGAACTCTTCCCAAATCCAAAGCTGACAGATACGATAAATCTCAAAATAAAAGAGTGGAGATCGATTGCCCTAAGATTGTAAAAGAGTATAATAAACATATGGAAGGAGTAGACCTTATGGATAGTTTGATTGGTCGGCACCGTATCAAGCTCATATCAAGGAAGTGGTATTTCAGACTCTTTTATCACCTTTTGGACATGACAATAGTAAATGCTTGGCTTCTATATAGGAGAGTTAATGCTCAGAAGGGAAATACTAAAACACTTGGGCTGGCAAATTTTAGAATTGAATTTGGAGAAACACTTTGCAAATAGGTATTCGTCAAAACTTAAGAGGACGTAAATCTGATTTGGAAAAAAAAATCCAACAGAAACAATGCTCTCGTGACTGTATTATTCCTCCTAGGGAGGTACGGGTTGACGAGAGCTCACACTGGCCTGTATGGATGGAAAAACGTATACGTTGTAAACTTCCCAAGTGCGGTGTGTGAAAAATGACAAACCTCGCTGTGCTTTAACAAAGCTAAAAACTGTTTCCATGATTTCCATAAATAAAATGTTAAAAGCATATTCCAAAAGCTTAAGTCCTATTTCTGTAAGCTACCAACCAGCATAGTTCCATGATTTGCATATTTAAGTTGTAATGTTCGCTGTAGCTCATATGATACATTAAAAAAATTGCAAAAATAAAGTTTTTCTTAATTTGGATTTTTTAACTGTTTTTTGTGGCAACTAGAGGTAATTTAACATCAAATATATTTTTTTTACCACAATAGAAAAAATCGCGCATTTAAGGGTTAATCCGATCTTTGAACTACCTCAGCTTATTAGAATTGGGAAAAGTCTCCTCAGGTAGATTCTTCCACAATCTCAATACCCTAGGGACTCAGAGGCGGCGTATCGGTCAGATCTGGATGTAACGAAGTTCGACACGGTTAGGTGGTATGGTATGGTAAGTCGAGTCTGTCTAGCAGGGACATCGCGCGGCGGTATCATGGGTGAGAGCTCTGAGGATCAAAGCCCCTTGACATAACGGTTGGTCACCGACGTCGACTTGCGAAAGAATCGCGAGCCTGTCCGATAGAAAAGGATCATTGATCAGTCGGACAGCCCTCCTCTAAACAGCGTCGAGCAAGGAGAATGTAGTCACGGCAGCAGCACTCCAAACATGTGAGCAGTACTCGCGGCTTTATCTTATCTGGATCTACAAGGTGAGGAGGTTATATGGAGAAAATAACTGCACAGCCCTAAACAAATAGCCTCTCTTCTCGGTACGTACTTTGACAGTGGACTAAACCTTTGTGAACATATTGATCATGTTGCACAAGTTCAAGTAAACCGTATCAGGTTTTCTATAATGAAAGTATTTTTGAACGCAAAAGGATTAGTGGAAGTCTGTTGAGCATTGGCATATAGCCACTTATCTCACAATATTAGTTGAACCTATAAGCGAATTATTAGGTTAATGTTTGGAATGAAACCCCACGATTCATGTAGAGACGGTTTTACGTCTAAGGAAATTCTCAGTTTGTATTGTATAATTTTAAAATGTATCACTTGTGTTAAAATATATGACAACCTGCTAGCGAACATTAATACTTATCATGAATGATAAGAGGTTCAAAATTTGAAAGTGGTGAAAAATCATTATTAAGAAGCTGCTGTCCCAGTGATACTATAATAAGTAATACATATTTTCCCTACATCTGCCATGGAAACAGAAATATAGTAGATTTGCTTTATATGCAGAATTCTAAGATCTATTGTACCAGTTGAACCTACCTAATCACGAATAAATTTCGCGTTTTGACATGATTTAACTTATCCCTTTTACCTTTAAAGCTTCCAACGTAGGCTTAGGAGGTATAGAGCCAATATACTTGGGACCATTTTTTATTTTTTTTATCATCGACCATCATGTGCCCAGAGACCCTCTGCACGGTGGTAAATACATAAAAATGTAGCTTAGCAGATTGGCTGAGTATTGCCTGGACGTATATAATTTTCTTGTGTTAACTTTCGTTGTACTATTATTTTTTTATAGATTGTTCCTCCATTTTAAACGTAAAAACGAAGTTATGTGAAATATTTTCATAAAACCAGGTTACAAGCAAATAAGCTTAATACTATATCTGTCACAGTTGGCTTATCTAAACTGTTGTTATATCGATACAGCAGTTGTCTTATACAGTTGTCCTAGCAAAAAGTGTTCCTTTCCATCTTTCGGCATTGACATTCGGATGTAATATAATATTGACGGTCTTACAATTCATCCTTAGTATTTTAGTACACTCGTTGTTTATTTCTCTCTGTAACGATTTTTCCAATTTCCTTCATTTTTTCTGAAACAGTTGTTATACTATTTGTATTAAAAATAACATACGTTGATAGGGGCTTTTGACTTCCACAACATGACCTACGACAATATGAACTTCCTTAAAATTGACGGGTGGTCAAATTCCACGTTTTGTGCCTGGTACTTCAAGCTTTAATAATCATGTTCAGGTCATCATTATGATGTATGATCTGTATCAGTAGCATTATAATTTATATTGGCCGATATGCCGAATTTAAATAAAACAAAGTGAAATTTTAATAAGGTCAATTAAAAAATTTAATTAACTATGTGACAGCTAACAAGATTCATTAGTTTAATTAAACTCCGACTTCTAAAATAGTATACTTTAATCTATGAAGCTAGTTTAATAAAACTAAAACGCAATCATTAAAATTTTCAAACCGTTTACTTAGATTGAGTACACCAACAAATTTTTTCCTGAAAAAGGTTGGGAGCCTCTGAAACTCTGAAACGAACTTTGAACATTTTGAATATGTGAAATATTTTTGAGACTAGCTCCCTGAAACACTACATAACTTGAATGAATAAATGAAACATGGAATTAGGGGCATAACGGCCACCATAAGGAGCCAGCGCATCCTTAGACCTCAAACCCCGTCATTCTAGAGTAGTTGAGTATGGCCTTGAGTCCAAGCTCCTTAACGTCCTGGGGGTCCATAGTGATGGACCTCAGTATAGTCTGCCTGTGGTAGATCAGAGCCTCACCGCGACACAGAACGTCCGCCGAGGCCTCTGACTCTACCCCGCAGCACTCACACAAGGGATACTCAGCCACCCCCATCACGTGCAGGTGGTGCCTTAACGTGTTAGGGTCGGACAACGGTCCCCCCAGCAACCTTAGGTTGGCTCTATCCTAAGATAAGCAAAAACGTCCATCCTTAGCGCTGGGCCCTACAATGAGTTTCCGTGCCTGACGTAGATGTCTAGAGATGCTTCTCTATTTCTGAGAGTGTTTTATTCCAATTCACTTCTCCATTTCCCTCCTAATCCTTGATGCGGGAACCCCTAAAGCTGGCTCAGGACCAACGAGCTTGCTGGCTCATCCTGTCTTCAGCAGAGCGTCCGCCGTCTCATTGCCCTTTATCCCAGCGTGCCTCGGTATCCACACTAACGATACCAGATGCCACGCTGCTAGACAATCCAGAGCCTCCCTGCATTGCAATACAAGGCTCGAAGTGATGTTACAGGCACTTAGTACCTTCGTTGCAGCCTGGCCTTGCTGAAGATTGGTATTCTTCTCCTAGGCCCTCCAAAGTGAGGTATACAATAGCCGGAATCGCAACAATTTCCGCCTGGCAAATAGTGGTGTATCCACCAAGAGGCAGAGATAGCCTAGTCCTAGGCCTCGACACCCCGGCGCCAGAGCCCTCTTGGGTGACCGAGCCGTCCTTGTGCCAGACTTGCACACTCACTCTGGTGAGCCTCCGGCAACCGGCGTCCCACTCCTCCCTCGTTGAATACTCCACAATAGACTTGCGGTTGAAGCCATATTTAGGGGTAATCAGATCACCCTTGCTTAGAAGGACGAGATCCTTCCTTTATAGTTCGACCAGGATGGCAGTATGACCCTTGACAGGATTCAAGAAGGACCAGCTGCCCTGACTCACAGTCGATGAGCGACTACTCTCGCTTCTGCGCCGATCACTAGATCCAACGGTGGGGGGTACAGCAGAGCTTCCATTGCACTCAACGGTGTGGTCCGTACTGCGCTTGTAATGCTAATACATTCCAAACGCTGAATTTTATTGAATCTGGCCTTAGTAGTCTCAGTTCCAATGCAGGGCCACCAAACTAAGGAGCCGTACAACAGAGATGGACGCCCTATCGTCGTGTAGAGCCAGTCAACCAGTTTGGGTTTAAGCCCCCACCTTACGCCGACAACGCGTTTACAAGCCCACAATGAATCGTGAGCCTTGTTAACCTCAATTTCATCGTGCCCTCTCCAGTTCAGTTTACAGTCCAGGTCTTTCCAGCGTTGACACAAAGATCAACTTCCCTACACCATGATTCCACAGCGCGCAAAGCGCCCTGTGTAATCTCAGAGACTGTTCTACAAAAACGACCTCTAACCACTATGCTTACGTTATATAACTTACCTGAAATATAGGTCTGCTATTGCCCAAAGATGTCTTAGCAGCATCTACTTCTTCGATCACCCTCCTCATTTTCTGAAACAAATGTTGTTTAGGATTATTGTATTGAAGATGATTGAAAAGGTCCTCACTACTATTTTTATCAAAACATCAGACTGCTAGGGAAACGTCATGATAGAATCAGGAAGTCAGCGTTCTCCATCATGCAAAAATGAATGTCTTGAAGCTCTAAAAAACTTTTGAGATGGATTGGATGCTATTTTTAAGAAGTGTACATTTTTTATGTTAGATTCAAAAATAAAAAATGTGTGTAATTCTTCAGGTGCGTTTCTAATTTAACAATATCATTTCAATAGAGTCGTTTTCAGTATGTGAAATATGTTTAGGACTAGCTCCCTCAAACAGTACATAACTTACCTGAAATATAGTACTGCTACTAAAACTGCGGTTGTCCGAATAAGGTAATGATATTCAGATATAATAGAGCATTGCCCAAAGATGTCTTAGACGCATCTACTTCTTCTTTCTCCATCATCATTTTCTAGAAAAAATAATGTGTCATATTTTGCATTGAAGATTATTGAAAAGGTCCTCACTATTGCTTTCATCAAAATATCAGAATGCTAGGGAAACGTCATGATGAAGTGAGTAAGTCAGCGTTCTACATCATGTAAAAAACGAATATTTGAAATCTTGTAAAACATCTAAGATGAATTAGATGTTATTTTTAAAAAGTATACATTTTTTATTTTATTCTCAAAAATGACAAATTTGTGCAATTTTTCAGATGCGTTTGTAAGGTAAAAATATCATTTCAATAGCGCAGTTTTAAATACGTGAAATATTTTTGAGAATGGCTCCTCAATGAATGTTTGAAATTTTTCAAAATGTCTCAGATATAGAACACAAAAGGATAATGCCACAAGTTCTCCTCTAGGGAGATACAGGGCCGTAAAGATGTCGGTTCTTAACAAATAAAAACAATTCATTTAGATCGCACGGAAATGGCTATCCCCTACACCATGCCTCCAAAAATTAATATACCTTATATGATAAAGGTCCACGATAACATTTTTGGTTGAGTTTTAGATTCGTCTTTCTCAAAATCGAACATAAACGGAAATACATTTCTTCAGCTAACGCATTAGGCATTTTCAAAATAGTATTTGGGCCCTTACTATACGGGATGTAAAAATTGTTAGCAATATTGCACTGGGGCTAGTGCATCCCTGGCGTTTTAAGTGCATCAATTGTTTTCCGTGAAGACCACCAAATCCAACTCCAATTGTTTATTTACTGAGCTGTCAAAATTTCGATGAATGATACATTGTCGTTCAAAAGATACCCAAGAAAAACTGATTTCCAGTAACGCCAGTTTTTATTTTCTCAAAAGTTTCTTATTTTAATTAACTTTATACAGAATATATAAAAATACTGGTACCTACTATAGTGATGTGCAACCTTGGCGGCATAAGGAGTTTCAAAGACTCGCGTTGAATACTTGTGCATCCACACGCGGCTTATAAGTATCCCTACACGATGACGAGTATGGTTCATAAAAGGAGATCAAGATATGTTCCACCCCTTACAATACTTGCTCAAAAAGTTTTTTTTAAATGAGCAGGAGAGACTGAAACGAACGATTTTTATTATGTTCGTTTATTGTTTATAGCTTGGCCGCCAATGTATCGATTTTCAAAACCTACGGTTTTTCGTTTTTGGGGCCAATGATTAGCGGACAGACCGACAGACCGACAAAAATGGGTGACAAGGTTTTTCATTATGTACATGTCATATAACATAAAAAAAGAGAATATCTCAATTTTGTAATTTGGCAAAACATAAAATCTATTCATATTCATATTCATGAGTATACAGGATGTCGCATCGGCAACTCCACCGATAGATTTCTCAAAAAGTAGGCAGATGATATTTTTGAAAATTTGGGAGTATGGTAATGTCGATGTGGCAACGGCAGATAAAATATCTTCAAGATGGTGGCACTTCCGGTTATACCGGAAGTTGATGCCAACTTGCTTATTTTGAAATGGTATATTACTTAATATTGGATTCTACATACAATTCTGATCACATTAAATGTAATCTCTTATACTCAAGTCTAACCGTTTTTGAAATATTTCAAATTTTATGTCAAAAATGACGTTTGCAGGCCCTAAAATAATTGTTTATTTGCCCTATGTACAACACCTTAATGTTTAATTTGGATTGATTTTCTTATAAACAGGGATATAGTTTAATAGACTTTGTATGATATTTCGATAACTATTTATATAGGGTGGTCAAAAAATTAGTATAAAGATTGAGTGTCAAAGATTGCAAAAAATTAGCGTAACTTTATACAGGGTTATTCTATTCCAAAAATGTTTACTTTTCGAGTAATTTGCAATTTATTACTTTTCTATTGTAAAACTCCTGTAAGTACAGATTTAGTTTTTTAATTAGTTGGTTATGACGGCGGGACGCAGATAATAAACAATTGAGCACTACGGAAATATCGCTACGTCTAAATTTAAGCTTTTAATAATATAATTAATAATTTTCATGTATTCACAATCAGAATAATATGAAGATTAATTATGATAAGTTTGCTAGTAGATTTCCCAACAAGCACACGCACAGTGAAATGAACAACAGGAAACAATAAGGTATTTCGATTTATATTTAAATTTCATACTTTAATAAAACAAAGTCAAAACATAACAAGCAACAACTTATTTTGGTAAATGTTCAAAAGGACCACCTCCAACCTTCAAACATTTAGAACATATAACACGTATTAACTCCTGCACTCCTGATAAGTGGCAGTTCTTATGATTTCCGGACTCAAACTAGTAAATGCATTTCTTACTCTCTGCTTACAGTAATCTAGAGTGGTCAGTGGGTTCTGGTAAACAATATTTGTTATTGTCCCCCATATGAAGTAGTCCAAGACTGTTGGTTTTAGCGAACGGAGCGGCAAAATGAATGGTCCATTATTAGCAAACCATTGATCGTAAAACGTAGCTTCTAGGAAATTGTTTATTAAGTATCCGTTGTGGGGTGGGGCACCGTCATGTTGATAGAATACATTTCGATGATCAGCAAGCGGTAAATTATCCAAGTAATTGTTTTCTAAATTCCGAAGTATGTTCAAATAACCCTCACCTAAAAATATTATTGGGTATTAATAATAATAATTTTTATAAATGCATAACGTTTTCATTAATATCCAAATATTTTTCAATGAGATAAATTGGTACTAATGTTGGCAATGCGGACCTTATGTGTTAAAAAACTTATACTACTGGTATTTGCACATTCTTGTCAGTTTCTGTAAAAAAAAATAATTAATAATTAATTGCTAACTTACCACTTAAATTTTCTCCATAAAACTGAAGAGAGACAACTTGATTACCTCTGACAGCGCAGTATATAGTATATTGAACTGCCAATTGTATTAAAAGTTTCTTTCTCTCATTATAGGAAGGTTCTCTTTAGCCCAATAATGAGAATTGTGTCGATTGAAAAGGCAAATAATATTTTTCAGGAAAGAATGATTTTCTTGATACCTTGTCGGACTAATGATAGCTTGTATGGATAAAAATTGTGTTTGTGCAAAATTCTGCTAATGGTATCTTTCGTAAAACCTGACTCTCGTGCAGCTTGTCGTAAATACGTCATTGGAAAAGCATAACAATACCCCAAAACTGCTATTTCGATGACTTCATTGTTAACTAAAGGCTACACACAACCGAAATTTTTGAAATTTTCTATTGCTTACTTAGCCGTATGTGCGTCCGGTCTTCTTTTTTCTGTCATAGTCAACTAATTAAAAAACTAAATCTGTACTTATAGGAGTTTTACAATAGAAAAGTAATAAATTGCGAATTACTGGAAAAGTAAACATTTTTGGAATAGAAAACCCTGTATAAAATTACGCTAAATTTGAATGCTGGATGCGATGAACTTATAAAAATAGGGGGTTTTCATTCGAAAAAATCGACTTTTGGAAATTTTTGACATTCTGATTTCTAATTTGTTGACCACCCTGTATAAATAATTATCGAAATATCATACAAAGTCTATTAAACTATGTTTATCAGAAAATTAATCCAAATTAAACAATAAGGTGTTCTACATAGGGGAAGTGAACAATTATTTTAGGGCCTGCAAACGTCATTTTTGACATAAAATTTGAAATATTTCAAAAACGGTTAGACTTGAGTATAAGAGATTATACATAAAATATGATTAGAATTTTATGTAGAATCCGAATATTAAGTAATATGTATATTTCAAAATAGGAGTTGGCATCAACTACCGGTATAACCGGAAGGGCCACCATCTTCAAAATATTTTAGCTGCCGTTGCTCCATCGACGTTAGTATACTCCCAAATTTTCAAAAATATCATATGCCTACTTTTCGAGAAATCTATCGATGGTATTCCCGATGCGACATCCTGTAGAAAACCTTCACTTACCTATGATATAGGTATAACAATTCATCAATTTTCCATTCTTACTCCTTATTTCGTTGCTTTTGTTTCTCCACCCTTCTTCAACCTGACACCTGCAGTTTTAGTATTTTTGTACGATAAAAAGCATGTTCACAATTTTATACCTATTCTCACTTATTTGCTCTTGAGCCCAATCGCCCAGTCACTTCGCAGAAACTAATCGACTCTATTCCAAGATACGTAAGATGCGTTTGCTAAATTGATATTTATATTTTAGATAAACATTAATCTTAGAAACATACCATTTCCAAAGAAACACTATAAAGAGCTCCAATCTATCTGGGCAAGTTACATATTTCCAGAATAGAATCAAAGTACTAATAAATAATACGTCATATTTGAATGCATTTTCAACTCAAAATCAATCTTAAAACACACAATCCAAAGAAGTCGTATAAGGAGCTTCGGTCTATCTGCGCAAGTTGACATATTTCCAGATTAGGATAGAAGGACTAATAATAAATCATATTTGAATACATTTTATGACTATTTGTTGTAAGGCCCAAGCTAGGCAGTTGGCAGTTGGTGTTTCACTTTGCGTGCATCAAAACTCAAATGTATGTTTATCCCAAGGGATCAGAATAAGAATTTTTATTACAATAAGAGACAACGTCAGAACTAGGTGTCTTTGTAGCAGCATATGCGGCCTTAGGAATTCTCAGCGGAAGGAGGAGGGCCATTCATCGACAAGAGGTAACTTTTGTGTGAAAGCAATACTACCTCCAAAACTTTCTGAAGCACGAGGAAGAGCATATTTTCTCAGGCAGCCAACTTCTAAAGAGCTCCAAAATTGTACCAAAAAGAGAAAGTAAAGTATGCAAATCTTAATTGTATTAGTCTGTTTGAATAACTTGTTACCCTTAATGTTTTTGTTCTACGTGTCCGTAGTTAACTTTTATCTCGGATGGGCCAGCTTGTGCAGAACATAATACTTTACGAACTCTTGAGAAAGTTGCGTAGAGAGTGCAGAGTCAACCTACTTGACGCCATTTTTTCAGAATTGCACTTGTTCATATTGTCCTTTGTACCGCAACGACGTGCCGGCAATGCAAACCTTCTGCAACATGTTGCGGCTCAAGCATTGACGACAAACATACGTCAAAATGTTTGTGCTTCAACACGCTGCAGACTGTTCACAATTCTGCGGATCTGAGCATGCTCCTGGCACAGTGTCTCTGACAATCGAGATGCTCGTCTGAAACAAAAGAAATAGTGTTCTGTGATATGAAATGAAAAAATCAAGCCGATGCTATAGTTGTCAGAGGACCAAAGAAGCCATCAGAGTAGGATCAATAATTTTCATAATTTCATTATTATATGCTATATACTATATTAAACATGCACACCGTATATGTACTTACTACGGAAAGCGTGATTACTCAGTACTTTTCAAAAAAGTCCCTCTGCTTTACACTTCTTTCAATAACTTTGCTGCTTGTTCTCATTCTTATTCAATCTTCATTTTAGTTCTTCATCATTTTTTTTTTCGGAAAAGTGATCCTTATTTATGACCCTCACAGTGAGCCATGCCGATCTGCCGTTCGCTTTGCAAGCACCAATCTGAACTGAAATAAGATGTTATTACTATTTTGGATATTATACTCGTATGACATTTACGTCACGAAAAACAATTTCTTTCATTTCGTTGGTCTGTCTGTCCGCTAATCCTATAACAGTCTATAACCTGAGAAGTACCGCCCGGTTTTCAAAAAAAATTGTAGACAATGTTGCTGCAATGCCAAGTACGCAAAGTTTAGTTTTTGAGAATTGAAAAAATATCGCTCAAACATTGTTTTTTCACGTTTCAGACGAACAAACTGGCAACAAACAGTGTGTTTGTTTCTAAGGCTGTTTCCATTTTCAGTTCGTTTCTTACACAAATATCGACAGTGTACTGAATTGTACATCTAATTGCATCCTGTTTCCATCCTGAAGTCGGTGCAACTTTTAACGATGTTAACGATTTTCATTTCGGAGATTGTGTGATTAAGATTTTGATATCCATAAGTTGTATCAAGAAGTTGTAACTGTTCGTACATCCAGTGACAATATTCTCAGGACACAGATCACCGACAATGTATATTCTAATATTCTAATACTTCCTCAGCTATAGTCTCTGTGCCTCACAGATTGTAGCACATAAAAGTGATTTCTACAATTCCAAGGACGTAAGGGCTTTATCGTTTTTGGAAATCGGGCAAGTGGCCATGGAGGAAGAGACCTAAACCAAAAAAAAGTAAAAATCATTCAAACATTGTTTTTTCGCGTTTCAGACGAACAAACTTACAACAAACAGTTTTTTTTTATATTCCAACTACCACGAAGGCCTAAGGCCTAAATACCCATTGGGTACCGTGGGGCTATAGGGGGATACAGGGGAAAGGGGGAACGCCACACGGACTCTGGCGAGGGAACACGTGTGCATGCATCATGCACACATTCTGGCTCCGCCTACGAGATCCGCCGGGTGGTACCTCCACGTTCGACAGTCAGAGACCGTCTACCACCTACGGTTTGTGGGACTGTTCACTTATAACGCCGTTTCCATTTTCATTTCGTTTCTCACACAAATGTTCACAGTGGACTAAAATTATGCATCTAGTTGCAACCTGTATACCTAAAATTGTAAGCACAGTTGAAATTCTCTGAATGCCGGCAATCTATGACACTATATGTATGGATTCTTCTAACGATGTTTTCGTTTTTCAGTTCGGAGACTATGTCTCTAAAATATTGATATACACAAGTTACAACTGAAATCATACATCGAGATACAAAAATTGAAGAGCCTAAACATTCATGTTTGTATAACAACGATAAAATATTACAAAAATCGTACCTTTCCGGTATTTTCTCTTCTATCGTTGTGTACACTTCCCAACTTAAAGACTGTGGCTGACAGATTGTGGTGCACAGAATGTGCAACTAAAATTATAGATACACTAGACTGTGTGCCAGTCAGACTGGATATCATAAGCTGGTGTGACAATCGTTGTCCAGACAAGCAATCCTCTAATAGTTCGATAGCGTCATTCCATTTCTTTGGTTCGAAGAGTGTGTCTCAAGAAGTATGTTACCAAGAAGCTGTAACTGGTCATCCAGTGACAGGATTCTCATTATCAAAAATAGTGAGATAAATCAGATACATGTCAATGCATATTCTAATACTTCCTCATCTGTAGTTATATCCGTCTCTGTGCCTCACAGACTGTGGCACACAAAAGTGGCATCTAAAAAACTAAAATTATTCATAAAGTTGCACCACTCAGTGCACCAAAACTCGGTAAGACCACATACCGACTAACGTTGTCCAGAAAAAGTTGTTCTCATCCTTCATTTCGGTGCAGGTAGTCTTATACCGGTGAATTTGAATATTCCTGTGTTAAAATGATAATGGATTACTAAAGACACAACGTTTTGATATTTTCTCTTTTATCGTTACTTTCATTTTTTATTTCAGAGACTGCGTCTCAGAGATTGTTGTACACAGAAGGTGCAACTTAACAGCCGGTGTACACGGACGTATTTTGACGGAGCGGTAACGCAACGTCGACGTTGCGTCGACGCAGACAGTGTTTTTGAGAAAAGTTCACACGAGCCTACAATCACGCATGCAGTTCTGTCGACGTGACAGAAGTAGCAAGATGGATCTTGAGCATGAACAATGTGATTTATTTGCATATTACGTATATAAGTATCATATTTGTAAAAAGAAAAAAACATAGGTACACCCTTACGTGATTGCCCGTTCATTAAAGGGAGCATTTGTTCGTGATTTTTCGGACCTGAGAAACCACATGGAAAATATCTTTATTTATTTAGAATGAGTTCTAAATCGTTTGACGAATTACAATTACATGATGTCTCCTCATTTCTTTAATCAATATTTCAGTATTTATATCAACGTCCGTCATTTTCGTTGGAACGTCGAAATGTCGTTGCGCCGAAACAAGTCACCGCACGTCGGGAACATTGGACGTCCTGTGCTTGAAAGTCTGCGAGACTGTGTTGCGGCGACGCAGAATTACCAAAGGTACATACTTTTTCGATATTTTCTTGTCTATCTTATCTATATTTTTCGTTTCGGTGACTGCATTTTACAAGTTCCGGTGCACAGAAGCTGCAGCTCAACTCGTTTATCAGAAACTTATACAAAAATCTGTACATCAAAACATATTAGACCGAACATGCAAGATTTCCTGAGAAACAGATATCAATTTTATCTTTTCTATTCCTATCTATATTTTTCAATTCGGACTGAATCTTACACATTGTAGAGTACGTAAACTACCAATCAAGTCACTTCTCAATATAAGTTATGGTATTTTGTAACCCAGAATCGGTCAGACTGAACATGAAACAGACCTATTTTTTCTCTTCTATCGGTATAATACGTTTCTCGATTCGCAGACTGTCTCACAAATTCTCGGCCACAGAAAGTGCAACTTAAATGAAATTCGGTAATACTGTATTGATTGTCGTTTATACTATGAGTATAAGTCTTTTCAGTGGGTCCGTTTTGTCAAAAAATGATCTGTCAACTATGACATGAAAAATGACAAATACCAGTTTTAATAGTTTGAAGGGGATCAGCTACCAAATTATGTCAGTGATTCTCCAAAAGCATTAACAGCTATGTAATTATTATACATACTTACAATATTATGCATAATTGTATTAGCTTGTTTAGATAGTTACAGAAACTGACAGAGAAGGTTATACTGACAACGAAAGTAGTCACGAAGATAATGAAGATATCGATGAAATCTATATCCAAAACTTTTTTTTTAATCTGCAATGTAATAATATTAGTTATTATATTAAAATATAGTTATGCACATAATAGAACTATTTTTTTATTAGATTTCTTACTATAAACAGTACTGTCAATGGCGGACTCTGAGGAGGACGAGTTTTCCCTCCTAAACCCCCAAGCCTGCCACCCTTCCCAGGGGGGATGAATATCTTCGAGAATATGAATGCTATGACCACCACTGCGACCCCCTCACTTGTACAGATCCCAAAAAATGCTCTACCCTCGCTGATTTCCTCCAATACTAAACAACCGAACTTTTCAAAAAAGTTAAGGTGAAAATATGATGACGTACTATACGTTTTTGAAATCACAATTAAAAACCCTATTTATCTGTGCAAGAAGCCAATATGGAGTACATAAGAAAAAATAAAGTTGATGGTAGAGGACAAGAGACGAAACGTCATATTAAAGTTCTAATTATGCCATCCTGTAGAGGAAGGAAAGTTTCAATGTTAATGTGCAATGCATTTTGAGACTCGACTACAATTGAAGTCAGGAAAAAACCAAACGATTTTGACAACATTCGTTGTTTTCCATCTCTCTCCGGCAGTACCTTGAATTTCGAAACATTCTAAGTGCAATTTTGTTAACCACCTAAATATGCAGTTTCCGAGATCCCAATGGTGAGGGTACACTTTGAAACACCCTGTATATAAAAGCGATAATATACATATCAATCACGAAATAATGGAAACTATTTAACCTACAAACATCAATATTGACAGAGAGGCAGCTTATTAAAAAATTAAAGAGCACTTGCAAGTTTGCTTGAAATTGCTTGGAGTCTCTTTTTATATCTAAAAATTGGCAGCGATGAAGTTCTGTTTAGAGTAGACTTACACTAAGACTGGATCGAGTAACAGCTGGTCTGAAATAACATGAAAAATGCATCACTCATCCAAATCACGTCGGCCGTTGCGAATTTTGCCACTGCAAGCAAGTCACTTATCAGTTGTTTCTCCAACGAAGCTCGAACTGCAAATTGTTTACATGTCGGTTAAACATCATCTTTAAACAGAAATAGCAAAATGGGATAAATGATACTGCAGAAATCACACGGGAAAGTCTGAATTTCAGGTTTGTCAGTGGCGTTTATAAAACTTGAGTGCCGGTGGTGGCGGGCTTAAAGTAGATAAAACGTACAAAATATACAAACCTTCACTTTCCAATTAGACAACATTTTGAATTCCTTCTAAAACTCCGAAGTGGCGGTCCCCAAAAAATATTGAAAGGAATATCATTTTACCATTGAAAATATGGCGTCAAGCAAGTTGACTTTGTACTTCTCACGCTACGCTGTTCGTAAAGGATTACGTTTGGCACAAGTTGGCCCTTCTGAGAAAAAAGTTACCTAGCTCCCCCAATGCCTGCAGCCAGAAGTTGTCAATTTTCAGCATCTACTAAAATTTTTTCGAAAATGATGAGTATCGTTCGAAACGACAAAAACAAAGTTTGAGTGATTTTTCTTGTTTTTTGCATTTTTCTCCGCCGCCTCTGAAGAACATGGGAAGTGAAAACCCTCAATTTTGAAAGCTTGCCATGCAATTTTTAACTGTCGCTTTCACACGAATATATAGTGTTATTAATGAATCAATTTCATTGTCCCAAATTTCAGCGTACTAGGTAAATCGTTCAAAACATAAGTAGGGGGCGGCTTTATGAAAAGCACTGAATATTTAAACAACCTTGACATGGTTTCTTGACCTTCCAAGCATCTGGCACACAGTCTGGCATTATCACAATAGAAATCGTAACTTTGACAGGTACATGCAGTGACGGCATTTCTGTTGAAACACAGGGGCTTAAGATGAACTGCAATTCCTCCCCCAAAGACCACTGGTAAAAGGAAAGCTCATGTATGCGCGTATGTTGACTCAGATAAGTGTTATAGAGTCTAGGTTTAATCGGTCTGTACCATTTAAAAGGTTGAGAAACCCGATGATGGACCCATGAGGACTTAATCAGGAAAACAAAATGGAAAAATCACATTTTGTTGAAATTTCAACCGGTCTCCAAAATTCAAGCATCGAACACATAAGCATATTTGGTCGCCATTTTGTAAAAATGACAATTTCTCGCTTTCAAACTTTCAGAAACTAGTTTGGCTCTAATAGAAATGTATTGACACCAAAAATGTAAGACTACAAAAATTTACGTTATTTTTAAACCCCCTAATCGTCCTTTATGATATAAAAATTGGCGTACGTGAAGTACGATAGATAAGATGCTTTATGATCGTTTTTGAGTTATAATTTCATTGTTTTTCAAATTGTCTTGTACAAAAATATGACGTATATTACAGTTTTTCAACACCAAAGTACAAATGGACCAAAAAGGAATGAAATAAGGAATAAATAAGCATATGTAGCACTTACGTTCTGATATCTGGTGCATTGTTCCACCAAACGCACAGCCACTGCACACAACTGTAGTTCCGTGATTGGGCGTCAGCGGTTCTCTGCATAATGAGATGGGTCGGAGGACTCAGCTTTCGTTCTAGACGGTGTTGTGTTTCAGGAGAATTAGATATTGGAAATCCGGTATTCGATTATTTATTCTTAAAACTGATTTTTAATAATGAATGTTCCTAATCATAACAATAACTTTTTAATGATTAGATTATGTGAATTATCCATTGTGATAGATTTTTGTAAATAACGTTTAGTATTAGTATTATTATGACAGATGGAAACACTCTAAGGAAGTTTGCTCAAAGAAATAGAAGTAGTCTTGCGGAAACTTAGATGAAAAACAAAAAACAATCGTAAGCATTTCTGCAATAAAGGAACAGGAGCCGAAATATTTTTGGACAGTCTTTTTCAAGCAAATTCAGCAAATTGTTTTTCCGCTCCGCACGGGTACCACGTATCTTGAAAAATGACATTATGCCGATTTTTTTGACATTATGCTGGTTTTTTCTGACAGTATGTAGGTTATTCTACAAGACGTTAACTTAGCACTTAGTTGTACGTGTTGCCTAAACGTCATGAGGCTTGTTATCAATCTTTTTCTCTGATGTGATGGAAAATCTGTTTCTGAGATGGCATTACTGGAGGTCTAAGCTGTAAATTGTATGTGTTGATGATAATTACATTGGGTTCTTGTTTCAAATACACTTAATTGTGGTTCAAAGCTATAAATTAGTTACGCATCCACTTTTTCTTATCCATTCTGGAAATTACATACACAAATTTGCTGAATTTAAAAAATGAGAGAGAAAATAAATAATTATATTCACTGTACACTGTCGAATTACAAGCCATATACATGCTAACAGTAATTACACACAACGCGGGCGAGGTGAATTCCCGTAATTCTCAGTTCTTCGTAATTTATAACTTTGAACATAACCTCTCTTCAGAAAGCGCAACATATAAATAACCCGTCATATTCAGTAATGATTTTGTCACACAGCAAATATCACTGACTTTATACACATGCAGACCAATACACATAATCATGCAGAAGCGATCTTGCTACTCAACCAACTTTCTTCTCAGAGATAAAAACTACAGACATGGATCACTCAGCGTCACAAAGCTATGTAACCAATAATGCATAGTTTACTTGAGTGGTTCCTCCACAGATGGACGTTCACAACGATCCTAGTGAGCAAACGTGAAACGACTGTTTGCGCCCTAAAGACTACCTTATCTGCAAGTTGACATCTTATAGGTTTTTTTTGTTGTTTTGTAGTCAAAGTGCTTTTAGATTTAGAACATTCTAAACAAACCATTGGGCGAGTGCTCGATTAACAATTAAAAAACAAAGGCTTACAGCAACGATACGTCCTGAAATGTTTTGGGGTTTTGTTAATCGATGTTTGAAAAATATTTAACAGCATTGGCAATTTAAAATTTTATTCATTCCTTCATATTTGTTTTTCGGGATCAAAAATTACATATTTCGCAATTTTCCAAATATTGCCATGCTTACTACTTATATTTCGACAACTATCAGCTTCAGAGAAAAGTTCTAGAGTACCTTTTAAGTTGAAAAAATCTTAACGCACTTTGACCGCAGCATAAAAGTAAACTTTTGAATTTGCTAGAAACGTTGAATTAAAAGTTTTGATGCAGATTTGGTCCTGGTTAGGTACTAATAATGATCGAATTTATCATAAACTTTTCTAATTTTAACTAGGTTTGATACAATATTGCATGAGAACTGAGGCTACAACTTATCGATAAACAGAGCAACGGCACAAACAATAGTCATTCTACCACTTTATTGTTATAACTCAACTCACAATTTTGCCGAAGGTCGACTTTGGCTTCAAATACTACTGGTGTTTTATTTTCGTCCTTCCATATTTGAAATCCCAATATCAGGTGGACATAGGAGAAACACGTATTTTTAAACTCACAACAAGTCGATTGGACATCATTTACCTCTATGCAAAAAGTGCATTGTTTGTCCATTAGAGGGCGTTTTCTTTTTGATACACATTTTTTCAGATACTTTTGGAACCGGCAGTGTTCCGAGACTGTCCCTTAGAGTCATCGATCAGTCGAACAGCTCTCCTCTGACCGGTGTCGACGTGTATAATGTAGTCGGGGCGACAGCACTCCAAGTTTGATAGCAGTACTTGAGGCTAGGTCTTATCTGGGCCTTGAGTTCGTGCCTGGTGAAAACCTCGATGACCTGAAATCCGACCAGCCAAAATTATTGGCTCTTTATTAGAACTCGGCCATCCATCGAAACCGGGTGAGCGCCAGGACGCTTCTTGTTCGTCAAGGTACAGTACTATGTTTTGGAAGCATTAAACTGTTCCCCGCAGTGAAAACTTCAGGGTTTCTCGTCAGAGAGAGGAGGTCGCTGCTACTTTTCTACAGCTCACCAACAGAAGTCGCCTTGACATTGGGAATTCCTGCATTTAGAGTACCGTCATTAGCAAAGCTGTGGATTGCATTGACCGTACAAGAAAGGAAGTCGTTAATATGTATCAGGAATAATGTCAGTGCAAAGATCGACCCCTGGGGACACCCGCGTTGACGTTGTGATTTTGAGAATCTAAGAGCTAATGCCTAGTTGGACTGTACTATCATTGCGCAGTGTAGATTTGGCCAGTCTTATCACTTGCTGTGTAAGCACGCCTCCGAAGCAAATTAATAACCAACATGGATGGATGGTTTTTTTAACCACATTACAGCGAAAATGTGTCTGATGTTGCACCCCGATTGAAAATATTACCATCAATAAATATGAGAAAAACCGTCTTAAAAACGTGTTTTTATTTAGCTGTTAATAAAACGAACGTGCCATTGGTCTAGAGCCGTTCTAGCTTATGCGGGGATATTACAATAGTTACTTTGACGAGGTCAGCCGGAGAAAACTTTCGTACATGGGGATTTATCATGATTAATCACTACTAATGTGCATCCTATTTGTCATATTATCGTTTTCAAAAAGGTGCTCATAGCTGAGCCGGGGAGAATGTAACATGGAGACACATCTGTGTATTTTATAAGAAAATGAGGACAGTTTACATAATGGAAAAGATGTAAAAACATCTGTAGACCGAACCATTGCAAACCCATAAGGTTTACAGCCTCCCAACAAAAACTTTATTAAACACACAAAAAGGGTGCTCGTAGAAGTTAATCATATGTTCTAATAGAGATGTAATAAAATCGAGTAATCAACTGTAATCGAGATTCAAAACATCAAGTAAATTACAACGGAAATACGTTTTTGGTTGGTTTTAGAGTTTTCCTCAAACATTATCTTGCTCTCACTTTAACGTTAACGACTCCAACCCTCCCGCCTGTCGAATTGGTAGGTACTTGCTAAACTAGCTCATCAAATAATTTGTAAAAAATCATTTGTTGACCTGTTTGTGCATATCCTAAATTGTCCCCTTTATCGTCAGCTGTGCTTGAATTTCCAGGGAAAAGACCTCGTAGGTTTTCTGTTCTTAGCGCTTAAATTATATATAAGTATATAACTAAGTCTAAAATCAACTATGTGAGTAACTGACCTTCTTGCCGCGCCGATCTTCAGTAGTCTTCTCAGCCTAAGATAGTAAATAGGTAAGTTAGCTTACATCACCTGATAAATTGATATTCGTCTTATTAACGGTTTCCGTTAATCAGCTTCAACCACTCAAAACTCTCAATATCATGAACTATAAGTTATAGTCGGAATGTCCGCTCGAATTCCGGTCTATCCTGGTGATAATACTAACTGACATCGTGATTAGCCAATTTCATCGTGACCGATTAAGTTAACTAATTCATGTATTTGACTAATTAGGTAAGTACCTTTCGCACAAATATATAGCAATAACGGCCAACTTATTACAATCGAGAGCTTCTGGAATACCTTGAAAGTCATGGCTTGATTAGCGACAGGCAGTATGGTTTCTGACACCAGCGATCCAAGGCCAACCCACTTAGTTTACGTCACGTAACTGTGGAGTAAATTAATCCAGTCTCATGGTGAGGCTCATGTCGTTGCTCTTGATATCATGAAAGCATTCAATCAGCTTTTGCACGCTGTCCTCTTAAAAAAACTTCCATCCTATGGCCTCCCAGAGAAGCTTTGGAGATGGGTGGCTGACTTCCTCTCTGGCCATAAGATAACCATCGTAATTGACGGGTTCTCCTCTTCAACCCACAATGTCAACACGGGCGTGCCCCAGGAATCCGTCTTGGCTCCGACATTGTTCCCCTTACATATCAACGACCTCATATCCTGTACGGTAAATCCGTACCACAGCTTTGCTAATGGCAGCACGCTACATGGAGGAATTCAGAGTAACAAGTCGATCTCCGCCCCTAAACTGGAGAAAAAAGACTAGTAGCGACTTCCCCGTTGTTGAAAGACCTGAATGCCTTCATTGCTTGGGGACGCAACAATCTGGCACAGTTTAATGCTTCCAAAACACAGTACCGTACCTTAACTAACAAGAAGCGCCCTAGCGCACATCCGGCTTCGATGGATGACCGAGTTCTACCAAGGAGCCGCTTATTTCGGCTGGTCGCAGTCCAGATCATCGAGGACTCGCTATGTCAATGATATTTGCTCTTCAGAGTTCTCCCCCATGATGCCGCCGCGCGATAAGCCTGTCAGGCAGTCCCGCTTGACCTCGGCCTCCCATCCCAACCGTGGCAGATTTCGTACTTCCAGAACGGGCCGATACGACCGGTCCGTTATCCCTGGAGTATCCAGATTGTGGACCAATCTGCCCAAGGAGGCTTTTTCCAGATATAATAACTTTCGGCAGTTGAAAAATCGATTAACAAAGCTTCTGTAAGCTCCTCATAGCAGCCGCGGTACACTGGTATTTAGACTTCTGCCAAGGAGCTGCTTCGGAACAACAACAAAAAAACGGATGTAAAAAGCTCAATGAGACAATTTCTCCAGTTAGAGATGAAGAAATGTTTTCTCATGTGGTTAATACACTTGGTCGCCCGAGTGATTAGTAATGCAAAATTGTATCGGTAATGAATTGAAAAATGACATCCGTAGAAAACAAACAATTAAGATAGCAAAATCGCTGCACTAAAAATTGCTAACACAACGATGTAGACTTTAAATTAATCATGGGACACGTCCATGTGTTGATATTACGGCATTCTATTTAACGTCAAACTTATTTAAGGTGTCTTATTTTATTGCGTTAATTATATGCAGTATTATAAGTGGTGTTACCTTGAAAACAATTTATACGGGACGAGGAAGAAATGCAACAACAGTTTTACTTCCTACGCCACTAGTGAAAAACTTCGAAATTGAGACACTATGGTTTTTGTATAGATCAGATAGATCAGTTTCGGATCTAGAAAATATTTTTTGCGAGGTTCCATGTAAATATATATTTGAAATTTTTTTGAGTGATTTGGAAGGTGGACGGGTTTATGACTGGGAAGATGCCCATCTCGGGGCGGGGGTATTGGCGACTGAAAATTGAGGAACGGGAGGGGGGTCGTCTGTGAATTGAAAAAATGTTTATCTGGGTCTGACGGAATTCCTACTAAAATGATAAAATTAAGGTTTCCTGTTATCCAAAAACAAATATATAGTAAACAAGTCTCTGGACGGTGGATATTTTCCGAACGTACGGAAAGACTCGCTTGTCATTCCAGTCCCAAAAATTGCTTCCCCCAAATGAGACAGTTAACTACGGCCAATCAGTTTACTTCCTGTTTTATCGAAATTACTGGCAAATATTATGTTTTCTCAATTTAATACATATACAACTATCAATAGTCTACGGCTAGAACAACAATCTCGATTTAGAGGTGGCTATAGCACAACGACAGCCCTTCTATCGATAGATGATGATATCACCGCTGATTTTGATAAAGCTTATACTACATTTTTATTGCTTCTTAGTTTTTCAAAAGCCTTCGGTACAACTAACCACGAACTCCTATTATCAAAATTGCATTATTCGACCACAGTTGTTCAAAACTGCAAAATAATGACCTACGCCGACGATACTCAAATGTATCTACCAGTTCACCCAAATAGTCATGAAAACGTTACCTCGCTTATAAACTAGGATCTAGGAGTAATACATCATTATACAAAAGACAATGCTCCTAAATTATAATGAGAAAGCCCAAATAATTTTATGTGTCCCAAGAATGAAACCCGATCTTTTGAAGGAAGCTGCCGGTTTTTGTCAATAAATCACAGTTGCAATTCACCGACCGTGTAAAAAACCTCTTGCTGCTCGTTGATGAAAAATAAATGTTCCGAAATGAAGTCGCTCTTATAGTTAAGAACTGCTATTTAGCATTAAGGCTTCTGCATGCACACAAAAACAAATTTTTCAAGAAAGATTTATGTGAAAGACTAGTTATTTCCAAAATTCTTTATTGTATGCCATTAAATCATCCCTACCTAGACCAAAATAAAGAAAAACGTTTGCATAAAATCCAAAAAACTGTTGCCGTTTGATAAACAATCTAACAACATATGGTCACAAATCAGGCCATATAAGGGTTAATCTGAAGAACGCTACTCTTAGCAACACTCCTCCTCTTTTGTACGTTTGTAAGAAATAAAGCCCATTTATTGTTATTATTGTTGCTATGTGCTGACTAAGTGTTAAAGACTTATTCAAAAATGTATCGCTTACAATTGTACATAAAACAATCCTCAATAAGAAACCTTTATGCTTCTACAGAATATCAATTCCTCGTCATAATACGTTTTCAAAGTTGAGTCATTTATTTTAACTGCTTGTAGGACTCGCCAAAAGGAGTTGATATATCAAAAATCACCTATATAAAAGTTGCATAATAAAAGAAACAGTAAAAGTTTGAAAGTTTAAAAAATAATAATGTTATTATACAGATATTTTAATATTCTCGACCACTGCCGTGTGAAATCCTAGCATTATTGGCTTACTAGTCTTACCGTTCATCTAAATTTGTCAAATTTTTTGTGTTTTTGTATGGTTTTCAGTACGAGTCTTTGGTTCGATCAGTTGTGTCAGTCTTTTAATAGTACGTATACTTTCATTTCCCAGATTATTTTGTGCCAAAAAATTGCCCATGCTTACGAAAACAATGAACTAGTGGACATAATATTAACATACGGAGAGTGCCAACAAAATTCAGCCACAGCATGCAGGTTGTATGCGGAAAGGTTTCCTATAAGAAATCATCCGGCCCCACGGATGTTTGTAAATTTTGTTATTAGACTTCGTAACACTGGATATTCAAAAGAACAACGAGGGGGTCACGCTGGCAGACCTGCTCAACCTGAAATGTTACAAATTAAGGAAGACATTTTAGAAATGGTCGAAGACGACTCAACAATGAATACTAGAGCCATAGCAGCTCAAGTTGAAACTTCTCATAGTAAAGTGTGGAACATAATATGACAACAGCAGTGTTATTCTTATAATTATCAACGGATATAAGCGTTTCAACCTGAAGATCATCCTAGAAGAGTTACATTATGCCAGTGGCTCTCAAACAGGTCGGCAGAAATGAAGATCTTACGAAATTAATTTTGTATACAGATGAAGCCACATTTACACGAGATGGAGTGCACACTTTCCACAACAATCACGTTTGGGCAGTAGAAAATCCGCATGCTGTAATAAAAACTCATTTTCAACATAGATTTTCATTAAACGTTTGGGCTCGTTCAAGTATAATCTTGACCATTCCTAAATTTAGACCTTAGCAGGTCGCGGTCAAGGTCTATCCCAGGTACCGTGATATAACTAGACAGCCAATAGCTATATAGAGAAACTACCGAGATATTATTTTCCTGATTTGGGTGACCCTGGCCATGATTTTCAAGGTCAGTTGAAGGTCAAGTCTTACTTAATGGAACTCTATACTTTTGACCGCGGAAGTGGAGAAAAGGCAAAATTTCTTGTTCGAATATGTCCTTGACCATTTTTGAAACTTGACCATCAAGGTCAAACACAAGTCCACCTTAAGTTCTTGATAATTCCATAAACTGTGTAATCTACAAAAATCGAATTGTCCCTCGCATAAACTTGAAGGTCACCATTGTTAAGATCAGATCCAAGGTCGCCGTTGGATATCCTAAAAAAATCATGAAAATAATGGCATCGGTAGTTTCCCTATACGGCTACTGGTTTTCAAGTTACATGACCCTGTCTAAGTATGACCTTGACCTTGACCTCCTAAACTCAAAATTAGAGAATGGTCAAGAAGGTATTTGAACGTAAAGTTTTCCGCAATTGGTGATGCGTATTCGCAGCCAAATCTATCCTAGATGTTATGTTGCGGGATTTTGGGCAATAAAAAATTGAAATTACTAAGTATATGTGTATTTATTTTTGAGTGCGTTGGAAAATTTGTTGTACAGGAATGAAATAGCGAAATTGACCTCTTCCGATTTAGGTAGTAAGGTGTGTGCCGAATAATGCTTGGGAATTAGAGTGCCACAGGTAAGTCATTTCAACGTCAACTATCTGGATTTGCCTTGAAATGTTGATATCTTGATATAGTCGGAAATACTGTTTATATTAAATTGCAAATGATTGACAATATTGTTTCACTTTCTTGAATCCTAATCACTAACCCAGGAAACCAGTATTTGAATCATAGCGAATGCTCTAAGATATTGATTCCCAAAGTGGTCTATATCGACCCCTAGGGGTCTATGACAACCTGCAAGCTGTCTACGTCAGCGAAAAAAAATTTGGGGGTCCATGAAATGAATATGGGGGTCCACGATAGTGGATCTCAACACATACACTGATAGTACCTATTTACTTACATCATACTATCTTATAATATCAAAACATATACATTATTTATAAAAGTACCTATGAAGTAAAAAATTTATTATATATGTTTATAAAGTTGTGTAAGTTGTAGGATGTTGGTATTCGCTTTGTGGTCGCAATACATTTTGAACTTGTAAAAACCTGAGTCGCAGTCTCAGAGCTTCGCCAGCTTGCACTGAGTTGTTAAATTCGTCACTCTATAAATACGAATGTGGGACAAATACGTTAATTAGTTTCCTGAATTTTGAAAAGGAAAGTGCTAAGAAAATATTTTAAAAAATGTAAACAGATAGTATATCACACAAATTATAGTGTCAGTGTTATTTTGTTTGTGAGTGCTGGAAAAAAGTAAGTACATTATTTTTTATTTTCTGTCTTATTTAAATAATTGAATTTTGCCCACAGATGACTGATGCCATGTCCGAATCTAAAAAGAAATGTAGAGAGTACAGTGTTGATTATTTGAAATTTGGCTTCATTCCATCATTGCCGGACAAACAATCGCCTATGTGCCTTTTATGCAACAAAGTTTTGGGCAATGACGCTATGAAACCATCTAAACTGCAATATCATCTGAGAAGATGCCACCCTGACAAAACAGAGAAAGATTTGAAATATTTTCAAACACCCAAAGATAAATTTCAGAAGAGACTTACACTGGACAGAATGTTCGCACAAAGAAATGATGATGGTTTGCGGGCGTCTTACAATATCTCGTTACTTATAGCAAAATCCGGAAAACCGCATACTATCGGAGAGAAGTTAATTTTGCCAGCCGTTGAAGACGTTTTAAAAACTGTTTTACACAAACCTGCATCTGATATCATTAAAAGAATTCCCTTTTAGTTACTCGAGATCTTGAAAATATGTATAAAACATTTAAATCATCCTTCAGCTCTCTAGGCCTCATTACGAATCATATTTTTCTTCATGTCAATACGCAGATTGATCCGTATCCTCCGCCCCTGACCCCTTGGCAGTGGAACAAGTGACCGTAGTAGGCTATGTTAAGAAAAAATTGGTTAATATGTCAAATTGATTTGCTGCCTCACACCAAGCGGGCTTTGAATTTGAAGACTATCCAGACCTAGAGCTTGAGGAAACATTATGTCAATATCTTTTCTATAAATCATTTAAAAATACGTGCTTGCTTTTTTATTTTTGGTGTTACACAAAATGCTAGTTGAATCAGGTATCAGTAGTCCACCTGAAAATATTTGCTGAAGTCAATGATTTGGCTTGAAGTCTTGTGTTGATTTGCTTTATAGTGACTATATTCCTGAAAACATAATATACAATATAATAACATAATATATAAATATGCTATAGACAATTTTTCAAAGAGTGATCCTTGGCAAAGCTTTTACTCCTTGGCGGTATAAGGAGTTTCGAATACATGAATGCCCGTGCATCCACACGTGGATTATAAGTATTCCTACACTGAAAGATAAAAATACACTCTACTCGAAATTTAAACGATTTTCATTTTTTCGCTTATTGTGCGTAGCTCTGCCACCAATGGATCGATTTTCAAGATCTACAAGACTTTCTCGTTTTTAGCACAGCTGTAAGTTTGTGGCATCAAAATCCGACCGGTGCTTTCTGAGTTATATAGGGATCAAGGATTAGCGAATAGACAGACAGACCGACGAAAAGAAGTGACTTGGTTCTTCATTAAGTACATGTCATATCACATAAAAAACAGGATTTCCCAATTTCGGAATTTGGCAAAACACAAAATCCGCTCAAACGTATTCATGAGTATATAAAACCTTCACTCATTAAGATCATCTACAAACATTCTTATTCAAAACATTAAAATACGAGTATATACCTATAATACAGAACGATTCATTAGTTTTCCAGTTTTATTTCTTATTTCGCTGTTTCTGTTTCTCCATTCATTTTTCAACATAAAACGTGCAGTATTAGTATTTTGGGTACGACATAAAGGCTATTGTCAATCTTATACCTATTTTCACTTATTTGATATAGATCCCAATCGCCCATTCACTTCACAGAAGCCAATCGAGACTTTTCCCGGTAAGATGCGTAAGAAACGACCACTAAATCAGTTTTCTTATTTTAAATAAATATCAATCTTGAAAACATACCAATTCCAAAGAAACAGTACCTATAAGTAGCGTCCATCTATCTATGCCGTTCACATATTTCCAGATTGAGATCCAAATATAAATAATAAATCATATTTTTCTGACTATTTGGATAATAATATTTCAATTTTAATTTATTACAATAGACGACAATATCAGAAATATTCGTTTGTTTTTTGCCCCCTCTAGAAACTAATGTACACTAGCATATGCGCCCGCAGTAATTTTTCACAGGGGAAGGGGGTGGGGCATCCCTCGACAAGAGATAACTTTTGTGTGAATGCGTTCCTACCTCCAACACTTTCTGAAGAGCAATGGAGAGCATATGGTCTCAACGAGCCAAATCGTAAACAGCTCTAAAATTGTAAAAAAACACATGGCGAATATGCAAATTTTAATTATATGAGTTTGTTTGTCTAACTTGATCCCTTCAATTGTTTTGTTATACGTGTTAGTGGTTAACTTTTTTTCAGAGGGACCAATTTGTACAGAACATAATACCTTATGAAGTGCTAAGTCTACTTGACGCCATTTTCCAAAAAATGACAACGACACGCCGGCACATGTGCCGGAAATAGGAATGTTCGGCAACATGTTGCGGCACACGCACTGACGACAAAAATGCACCAACATGTTCTGCAACATGCTGCAGACTCTTCACATTTCTGAGGATCTGAGAATGCTTCCGGAAATGTACCTGAAAAGATGCGTTTCCACTTAAACAAGCTGCGCAACATATGCTTGCAACCTGTTTAAATGTAAGCATACCTTAAATAAAACCGCAGATGTTTGGTAAATGGCTTTACTGACATTTCGTCGAGCGTAATAAGCTTATTCAAAACGCAATTATTTAGACAAATGTGAAATATGTGTAGTTCTCCTGTATACCTTAATCAGTTTCTCTGACAATTCGAATACTCGTTTGAAACGGAATAAATAGTGATATTAGTTCTTTTTCATTGTTTTTTTTTCCGGAAAAAAAGACTTTGTTCTTGACCCCCACAGTGAGCCTTGCCAATCTGCTGTTCGCTTTACAAGCACCAATCTAACCTAAAATAAGTTATTATGTATTTTCGATATCATTTACATCACGAAAAACCATTTCGTTCGTTTCCGTCGGTCTGTCTGTCGGTTAATCTTAAAACCGCCTACAACTTGAGAAATATAGCTCGGTTTTCGATGAAATTAGACAAGGTTGATACAATACCAGTAGCAGCAGAGTAAGAGGCCAAAGACAAAACAAAAATAGAAACCGCTAAAACATTATTTTTTCACGTTTCAGACGAAAAACTTAACAACAAACAGTCTGTTCAATTCTAACGCAATTTCCATTTTCGGTTCGTTTCTCGCACAAATTTGATATATATAAATTGCAAACAACTGAAGTTATACATCTAGATACAACGTCTTTACCAAAATTGACGAGCCTAAACATTCATGTTTGTATAACAACAATAAAATATTACAATAAACCTACCTTTTTGGTATTTCCTCTTCTACCTTCTATACCTCCCAACTCGAAGACTGGACCTCACAGATTGTGGTACCTTGAAGGGACAACTAAAATTATGCATATAGTTGCAACTACCCAGGTACAATAAGTTAGACTGGATATCATAAACTGGTTCGACTATTGTTATTCAGAGGAGCAAACCTCTATAGCGTCATTCCATTTCTTGGGTTCGAAGACTATGTCTCACGGAGTATGGTACCAAGAAGCTGTAACAGGTCATACATTCAGTGACAGCGTTCTCGGTATCAAAATCAGTGAGACTGAACAGATGAACGTCAATGTATATTCTAATGCTTCTTCATCTATACTTATATACGTCTCTGCGCCTCAGAGAATGTGGCACAGAAAAGTGGAAACTAAAATTATTCATATAGTTCCACCACTCAATGTACTAAAACTCGGTAAGACTACATTCTGGGTACGAAAAGCTGGTGAATTTGAATATTCCTGTGTTAAAGTGATAATAGATTACTAAAGGGATACAACGTTTCGATATTTTCTTTTTTATCGTTACCCACATTTTTCATTTCGAAGACTGCGTGCACATGAAAGGGTTCCAGAAAAACATATATCAATATGATCTCTTCTATTGTTATCCACATTTTCAATTCGGACTGAACCTTACACATTGTACTGTACATAAACTACTAATCAAGCCACCTTCTCAAATTTTCCATTTTGTAACCCAGAATCGAGCACACTGGGCATGAGAGATTACCAAAGAAGCAGACCTGTTCGATATTTTCTCTTCTATGAGTATAATACATTTCTCGATTCGATGTCTCACAAATTCTCGGACACAGAAAGTTCAACTTAAATCAAAAATACGGGTATTGACTGTCGTTTATACTGCGAGTATAAGACTTTTCAGTTGGTCCGTTTTGTCAAAAACGTGTCTGTCAAATATGACATGAAAAATGACAAATACCAGTTTTAATAGTTTGGAGGGATCAGCTATTAGATTATGTCAGTGATTCCCTAAACACTTGAACAGGTATCTAATTATTATTTCTTATTATAAAAAATACAGTAGAACCAAGATTATTCGAAACGCGATTATCCGAAATCCGCTTTACCCGAAACACATCGCATGCAATAATTTCTCCGTTTTAACCTAAGTTATTCGGGAAATCGGCGCATGATCCGAAATAGCCGCTGATAGTTCCCCTTTCGGCGTTTGCGCCATTAGACTCCCTAAGCGCGCTTGCGGAATTCACTGGTAAATATGCATGTATGTTTGTTTCACTCAGGTTCATAATCGCTAAGATGGAGCAGCATAGAAAGAAACGTAGACGCTTTGTTATTATCATAGAACAGAAACTTGAGGCAATCAGATGTTTAAATAGAGGTGATGTGCTTGTGGTGGCAAGTGATTTGGGTGTGGGCGTGAGTACTATTTCAGAATGGAAAAAACAACGCGCGAAAATTGAAAAGTGGTCTAGTATTCTGACATCATCGCAGCCGTCACGGAAAACTATGGGAAAGAGGGATATCAAAAAGTGGATGATGCTTTATATCTGTGGTTTTCACAGAATCGAGAACGTGGAATACCAATTTTCGGACCAATTCTAAAGCAAGAGGCAGTCAACTTAAGTGAAGAATTGCCAGTTATGGAGGCGCCTGATAACTTTACAGCCAGTGATGGTTGGCTGAATAGATGGAAAAAATTACACGGGAATTAAAAGTTTGCGGAGAAAAGTTATCTGCCGATAAGTCCGCTGCATTAAAATTTGGAGAACATTTTAAAGAATTGATGAAACAGTATGGTTCAAATCCAGAACAAAGTTACAACTGCAACGAAAGGGGCCTCAACTATAAAATGTTACCGGCGAAAAGTTTAGATTCAAGACAAGAATCTGGAGCTGCTGGTTACAAACGCAGTATAGAACGTGTGATTATCCTTGCTTGTAGAAATGCTTCCGGTACACACAAACTTCCTTTGTTGTTAATCGGAAAATCAGCTATTTAAACACGTTCGTCCCAACGCCCTTCCAGTATGGTATAAAAATCCAAGAAAAGCCTGGAGGGATGCCGCTCTATTTAAAGACTGATTTTACAATCATTTTGTTCCCAAGACTGAACAATATTTGAAGGAACGCGGATATCTGAGAAAATGTATTTTGCTATTAGACACTTCTCCGAGCCACTTAAAGTGGAGAGATACGAGTGATATTCTTTCCTTCTAATGTAAGGTCACTGATTGAGCAAATGGATCAAGGAGTTTTAGAAAGTTTAAAACGGAACTACAGACGCTTGTTATTAGCGCAAATTTCAGATCAAGTTGATAATGGTTGTAACCTCGTTGATTGTTTAAAATAGATTAACCTCAAGAATGTGGGATATTGGATAGCAGAAGCATGGAGCCAAGTAAAATATTCTATCTTACAAAAATCTTGCTCGACAATAATTAACCAGGAAATGGAACTTTGCCCAAGCTATGAGAATAACAACAAAAATTTACATGATCTCGTCGTAAAATAGCATGGCGTGAAAATCTTACCCAAGGAGATGTTGGTGAGTGGATTAATGGTGATGAATTGGTGGAAGAATTAACTGATTCAGAACTAATAAAAGCTGTTTGTAACAATGGCGATGAGACAGTTTTATGTGATGCTGGTGACAGTCAGACAGAGATATCTGCCAAAATATCACATTCTGAGAAATTAGAAGCTCTATAAAAGGCGTTGACTTACGTCGAACTACAAGAAAATGCGATGCGCTACATATCAAACGTTGTAGGGATATTGTTGCCAAAAATAGGAGCAATGCAAAACATGTACAGTTAAAAATTACTTCCTTTTTTACTAAATACTCGTAAATATGTATGTCTGTATCCACATGTTTATATTTAACTTAAATTTATATAGGTATATAGATATTCAGTTAACACATGCATTTACTTTTTTCAATAAAAGCACATGAGTCTAAATATTTATTTTCGTTTTATCCGAAATTTAGATCATCCGAAATCACTTGGGTCCATAATATTTCGTTCTACTCTGCTTACAATATTATTCATAATTATATATAATATTAACTTGGTTTGCTTGTTACAGAAGCTGACAGAGAAAGGTATACTGTCATAGTGGTGACGAACAGAATGAAGATATCGATGACAAAGATGAAAATCACCAAATATTTTTCTATATCCAATAAAACTTTTTTTACTCTATGATATAATAATATTAGTTATAATATATGATATAGCTACGAATATAGTAAAACTATTTTTTATTAGATTTTTTACTATAAACAATACTGTCAATATCGTATTTACAGGGTAGCGAACCTCCTAGACCCCCATGCCTGCCACCCCTCCCTGATGCAGAATCACCCGGGGAGAGATAAACATGAATGTAGTGGCCACCACTGCGACCCCCCTTAGGGTATGTTCATAATGCAAGATGCATACTGCGATGCTTTCTTCGCTACCTCGATGATCGGTTCCTCGGTCTAACCGCTATGTGAAACAAACACGTGTTTTAAGTTGGGAGCGTTGATGCTGACGATGCATTCTGCCCCGTTACCTTCGCATCCTCGTGGTCGAGTGCGCCGAAGAACAAATATTTTGTTTTTAACTGGTTGTCAGGAGGGGTGGACTTAGCTGTGATTGGTTCCTCAGCAAGAATTGGATTACTGTGTAGGTTGGTGTACTTGCGGTCGTCCAGTTGAGGCTCAACTTTGTCGAGTCTGTAACCAAATGTATCTATAGACATTCTCATGTAGGAGTGGTATGTCTCCGTGTCTCTCTTCAATTCGAGGAAAAGATGGTGGTACTCTCCAAGTTCCCGTCTCGCTTTGTTTACTGGATGTTTATTGTATTTTCGATTTGGCAGAGAACTAAACCTCTACCACTTGGTTACTGGTCACAATTCACTTTCACTGTCACTGCCGCTCGACGACATCCTGCCTTGTTGTTTGCGCGAGAACAAATAAAACATCAAGAACGGCGTTCGAGAAGAGAAGAGAAAACGTCGAGGGTGAATTCAGTATGATCACCCTTTATCCATGTAGAATGGTGCGAGGAAACGCACATCCCTGGCCCCCTTCAATAGTAAACAATTGAACTTTTCTAAAAAGTAAACAAAATCCCAACATTGTATAGATGCATTATATCTATTAAATTTTATTATTGATTTTTGGACAAAAATTTTGTTCAAACACTGCTCCACATATAAAATTCAGTAAATCAAAGATGCGTACTAAAAGTTCCCCATAGACAAACAATATCTCACTCGCATCCGTTTGAATATACCATATATTGCCTCGCGCTCACACCAACGGCAGGCTTGCAATCTGCCTGGCCCAATGTCAAGGCGTACCCAGATCAAAACCGAGGGGAGCACCTTCAAAAACAACAAGCAGGTATTGCACGAGACGCTTTTTTAAGTAATAATTCGTTTGCAATACTTTATAGCAACACTTGTGTTGCGTATTTATATATCTTAGAAAATGCATTTGAAAGGTGTTGACGCTTCCAGTATTTACACAAATGCCCGAAAAAGGAAACGAATTTTTCCAAAATCGTTTCTAATTTTCTGAACATATATGAGGAAGAATTCAAAAATAAACTGCACATTGACATTGACACTTTTGTATCTCTGTCATATGTTTTGTGGTACATTTTTTCCTTGAGTAAGCCTTGAAATTATCAAATTGTCATTATTGTTTCATAGAATATCAAAGATGACAACATGTTACGAAATGATATAAAACTTCAACTGCCTAATTTCATATAGCTGATTTAAACTCATCGAATGAGGAACAGCATATGTAACTCATTTATATTATTTAAACGTAATTATGGAGAAAATCGAAAACGGTATAGTTTTAAAAAACTGAGAGCTGAAACGTCAGATCGAAATTCTAATTATGCCACAGTGTAGACGAGAAAAAGTGATAACCTTACTGTGTAATTTGTTTGTAATTTGTAGAGAATGCGGATGCTTGGAAAGTTTTGGTTCGGACTAAAGCCAGGAAAAAATAAAAGTGATTTTTGTATAAATCTGGTATGAGAAGCAAATGACTATCCGATAATTTCAAGACCTACCTAGGATATTCTGCTTTTTTGAAATAACCAAGGCTTGGTAATGTATAAGTTTTTGGAGTCAGAATTGAAAATTCTATTTATTTATGCAAACAAAACAATATGGCGTACATATGAAAAAATAAAGTTGATGCTGGAGAGCCAGAGACCAGATTTTAATTATGTCATCTTGAAGATGAAGAAAAGTGGCAATGTAAATGTGCAATTTAATTGAGATCTCACTACAAATAAAATCGGTACGATCTTGGGAACATTCGTTTTTTCCGGCTCTCAATCAGTACTTTCAATTTTGAAACTTCCTGAGCTGCAATTCATTAACTACCCAGATATGCAACTTTGTCCCCGTTTAAGCAACGTACTGTATCTATTGCAGTCTCCGAGATCCTAATGATGAGGGTCGAATTTGAAACATATAAAAGCTAAAGGATACACATTAAACACGAAACAACGGAGATTGTTTGAGCTACAAACATCAATGTTTGCAGGGAGGTAGGTTATTGACAGGACATTTTAGCTAAGAACGAATTTTGAGGCAGTGCCAAATTAAGGGATCAAAGTTTGTTTGAAAATGCCTGGGTTTCTTAGATATCTAAAAATTGACAACGATGAGGTTCTGCTTAGAGTAGACTGTAACTAAGACTGGATCGTGTAGCAGCTGGCCTAAAATAAATATATAATTTCATCACTCATCCAAATCGCGTCGGCCGTTGCGAATTTTGCCACTGCAAGCAAGTCAGTTATCAGTTGTTTATCTAACGAAACTCGAGCTGCGAATTGTTGACATGTCGGTTAAACATCGTTCTTGAAGAAAAAGAGCCGAATGGGATAAATAATACGGCAGAAATCACACGGGAATGGCTGAATTTGAAGTATGTCAGTGGCGCATATAGAACTTGAGTGCGCGTGGGTCTCGTAGGTCTGGGGGTGGCGGGCTTAAAGTAAATATAACGTAAAAAATATTTAAACCTTGTTCCAGTTAGACAACGTTTTGAGTTCCTTCTAAAACATCAAAATGGCGGGCCCCAAAAAATATTGAAAGGCATTTCATGTTGCCATTAAAAAAATGGCGTCAAGCAAGTTGACTTTGTACTTCTACTAACTATGCTGTTCGTAAAGGATTGCGTTTGGCACAAACTAGCTCTTCTGAGAAAAAAGTTACCTTGCTCTCTCTCTCTGACTACAACCCCTAATCGTCAATTTTTAGCGCCTGCCAAAGTTTTTTCGACAATAATCAGGATCGGCTGGAATGTCAAACAAGGAAGTTTGATGCGATTTTTTTTTTGTTCTTGGCATTTTTCTCCGCCGTCACTCAGGCGTAGGAAGTAGAAACGCTTTGACAACCTACCATCCTATTTTCAACTGCCATTTTCACACGAATATATAATGCCCATGTATCAATTTCATTGTCCCAAATTTCAGCGTACTAACTCAATCCATCATAACTTGTTTTGGAGCAGGTCAAGTTAGTGAGCCAAAATTCGGTATGATAAGATTGATGTATGGATTTTGTTTTACCGTGAAAGTGACAGTTGCACTGACGGACCCACGGGAAGGAAGGGGGGAACGAGGTGAGAGTTCCTCCCCGAAAGACTACTGCAAAGATAAAAATATGCTCGAAGTTCACTAATATATTTTTATCACGCTGCATTGATGCTGATGTTCGCATTTTCATCATCATTTTTTGAGGACCGCTCCCCAAATCCTATGCATCGTGCGCATGAATCAGATTTGGTAGATGACTATTAGAAAACATGACACCTAAGCACATTTGGCCGCCATCTTGTAAAAATTAAAATTGCTCAGTTTCAAGCTTTCAGATACTATTTTGGCTATAATAAAATATATTGTTTTTAAGCCCCATGATAGTCCTTTACCATATAAAAATTGGCGTACGTGATGTACGATAGATAACATGCTTTATAGTCAATTTTGAGCCATAATTTCATTATTTCTTAAATTATCATGTTCAAAAATATAACGTATATTACAGTTTTTCAGAACCAAAGTACAAATGGACCAAAAAGAAATGAAATAAGGCATAAATAAGCATATGTAGCACTTACGTTCTGTTATCTAGCCCGTTGTTCCACCAAACGTCCTGCCACTGCACACAACTGCAGTTCCCTGATTGGGCGTCAGCGGTTCTCTGCAAAATTGGGTAGAGGGACTTAGCTTTCGTTCTAGAAGGTGCTGTGTTTCAGGAGACTTAGAGATTGAAAATTCGGTAATTGATTATTTTTTCTTAAAACTGATTCTTAATAATGAATGTTAATTACATGAATTACCCATTTTGATCGATTTTTGTAGTGAACAGCGGATTAGTACGAGAAATGCAAACAGTCGAAGGAAGTTCCCACAATGAAAGACAAGTAGCCTTGCGGAAACTTAGATGAAGCACAAAAGACAATTGTAGGTATGTCTGCAATAGAGGACAAATTGAGAAAATTGCTTTTTTCCCTCGGTCAAAGTGCTCTTTGGGACATTCTGAACAAACCATTGAGCGAGTGTTCGATTAACAATTGAAAAACAAAGGCTTACAGTAACGATACGTCCTGAAATGCTTTCATGATTGAAATGAACAAAAACCAACAAAATAACAATTAGGAAGATTTTGTTAATTTCCTTCATGGCCGCATACCATCGGTACAGTTTTATACAAATTGGACAGAGCATTCAAACATGCAAGTTTGATTCAGGTTGGCAGAAACGGCCCGGCGAGATGCGTACGCAGTGTTTATATTCAAATAAAATTATCTCTTGGTAGCGTAGCTTGTCATACACAAAAATCTAGAAATGTAACTCCTTTCTGCCTTATTTTATTGAGCAATTATAAAAAAATATTCATTTAATGATTATAAATTGGGTTTTCTCAACATTTGGAGGCTTTATACAGGTACGGGGCGATCCACCCGCGCCCTCTTAGTCCGCCACTCAACCTCATCTTCATTTCAGTTCAGTTCAGGTTCATTGTAAAGCCGATCAAAAAATTGACAGCTGGCCTTCTAGTATGCAGATGTCTTGTTAGGAGCATATAGGAATCTCGAAAATATAGATACTTGAATTTAAGTTGTAGGGAAAAGTAGGGTATATTGTACCGGTTTTCAAATTGTACCAACCCAATATTTACTGAATTGTAGAATTCTAACGTAATCTGGAACCTTTTGGTCTTACAAATGAACATAACCATAAGAATGCCTTTTGGTCTGATTAAAATTTACAAAACTTCTTTTAAGAGGATATAAAACAACTAGGACTATAGCTCTACTTTCGGTTGTATATATGTGATGGAGAAGTGCATAAATCATGAAGTCACATCTGTGCATCTTATAAGAAAATGAGGGCAGATTACATAATAAAAAAGATGTCAAAACATCTGCAGGTGGACCGAACCATCGCAACCCATAAGGAAAATTCTACCAAAAAAAACCTCTTTCGGCTGTTATTTACTTGATGTTTTGAATCGTGATCTCAGCACCCCTTTTGCGTGTTTATGTGCCCCTATGTGGCACTTTCCCCATTCTCAGGTTAAAGGTTTTGTTGGAAGGCTGTAAACCTTATGGGTTGCGGTGGTTCGGTCCACTTCCAGATGCTTTGAGATCTTTTTAATTATGTAAAATGCACTAATTTTCTTATAAAATGCACAGATGTGACTCCATGTTACAGTCTCCCCGGGTGAGCTATGAGCACCTTCTTGAAAATTATAGTAAGGCAAATAGAATGCTCATTAGAAGCGATAAATCATGATAAATCTCCGTGTACGAAAGTCTGCTCCAGCTGACCTAGTCAAAATAACTATTGTAATACCCCCGTATACACATGGAGCAAAAGGACTATAGACCAATGGCATGCTAACAACAACCAGAATGGCGGCAGGTTATCTACCAGTTGAAAGGAAAATAAGTTTTAGATATGGTATAAGTGAAAGGTACACGTGCAGATTCTGTAACTCGCAGGCGTACCTTTCACGCCCATTTTTATTACTTATAACATAAGATTTATTTCCCTTTGAATTTTTAGATAACCTGCCGCCATTCTGGCTGTTGCCTGCGCGCCATTGGTCTAGAGCCGTTCTGTTTCAGTTGTATACGGGGGTATTACAATAGTTGCTTTGACGAGGTCAGCCGGAGAAGCCTTTCATACATGGGGATTTATCATGATCAATCACTACTAATGTGCATCCTATTTGTCTTATTATCGTTTTCAAAAAGATGCTCAAAGGTGAGCCGGGGACATGGAGACACACCTGTACAATAAATAAGAAAATTAGGGCAGTTTACATAATGAGAATGATGTGAAAACGTCTGGAAAGGAACAGAACTATCGTGACCCATAAAGGGTCGCGAGATTGTCCTTTATAGAACAGTCATCGACCGGTCGGGCAGCCCTCGTCTGAACAGTATCGAGCAAGGAATGTAGTCGTAATGGCATCCCTCCAAACATGTGAGCAGTACTCGCAGCTATCTTATCTGGGTCTATAAAGTGAGGAGGTTATATGGAGAAAAGTACTGCTGAGCCCTACGCGGTCATTTATCGATGCCGGATGTGCCCTAAAGGGCGCTTCCTGTTAGGGTACAGTAATGTAATATTATATATACATATATATTATATATAATATAATTAGGATTGAACTAAATATGTATGACCTTTATCTAACTGATTCCTGCAAATTTCTCGGTACGTACTTTGACAGTAGTCTAAATTTTTGTGAACATATTGATCATGTTGAACAAGTTTAAGTAAAGCGTACCCACTATTCTACAAATTAATACAACATTTTTGAACGAAAAAGGATTAATGGATGTCTATTACGCATTATATTAACATAGATATTCTAGATAATAAGGACACTCTGGTGACAGAGTATCTGTAAATGATGTTTTCTCTTGAATTTAACGCATTTATCAATAAACCTTATAGACTGTCTTCTTTATTATTACGTTCTTATATACTCAATGAGGAAATAACGGACCACAGTCCAGCAGTGCTTTGTATATGTAATAAAGCACGACCTTCTGGAATTTTGGAGGTTGGGAAAGTTGTAACAAGAAACAAACTAAACATAAATAAATTTGAGGAGCTTTTGAATGATTGTGATTGGAATTCGGTAACTTGTGTGAATGGTCCAGAAATAGCTGTAAAGTATTTTTGATTAACTACAGGGACTTGCTGTTAGAAGCAACAGAAACAATTGCCACAAGAGTATCAATCCCAAAAAAAAAACCAGGGATAAGCAATGGAATTCTTTTTTCTATGAAAAAAAGGGATAAAATGGAAAACAGTCTTCTAGCAAGTATAGTCTTTGGAGAATCAGTACAAGGATTATCGTAATAAACTATATAAATTAATACGCAAACAAAAGAATAATTACTATAGAACGCAAATTAAAAAAATAAGAATAACATGAAAAAACTGTATGGCGTTATAAAGGATGCTACGTACGAAAAGAGTAACAAAGGTCAATCTTATATTTCTATAAATGATAATGATGGCAACCAGTTTACAGATTCTATTGAAATGGTGAATTTTTGTAATGAATATTTTATTGATGTGGGTGTTAATATGGCGCGGACAATTCCCACTCCTCAATCTAAGTGTAAATTAGTGCACCCCGTCCAGAATTCTATTTTCTCACGTCCCATTACAAGGAATGAACTGATAAAACATATCGCATATTTAAAAGTAATATGATGGAATACAGGTTGAAACTATAAAGCAAACTTATTTTGAAATTTTAACACCGTTATTACATATTTACAATTTAATTTTGGAAGCTGGAATTGTCCCGAAAGAATTTAAAACGTCAATAGTTATCTCGATACATAAATCATGGGATACTACATCTATTGGAAATTACAGGCCTATAAGTTTAATAACAAATTTGAAAAATGTCGATTAATGTTTTTTTTTAAACTAATGATGTATTATCAGATAATCATTTCGAGTTTCTTGAGGGTTACAGTGCAGTGGATGCTATGCAGAAATTACTTACTGAGATTGTCAATAATCTGAATAATGGCAACAAGAGTATTGCTGTTTTTATGGACCTTGCTAACACTTTCGACACGGTTCCTCACGATAAGCTGATCGACATTCTTTAGAAGCAATGGTGTTAGAGGAGTGACTGAGGGATTATCATTCAAACAGAACACAACTGCTAAAACTAAATAACATAATGAGCAATGAAAAAATAATAAAGGTTGGTGTCCCGCCTGGTACTGTTTTGGGACCGCTCCTTTTTATAATTTATATAAATAAGATGCTAAAGCTGGACACGGAGGGTTAACTATTTCTTATGCTGACGATACTGTACTTCTTTTTGGAGGTTCTAGTTGGGAGAATGCAAAGTGTAAAACAGTGTATGGTCTAGGTATCGTAAAAGACTGGTTACAAGAGAGTAAACTAACATTGAATTTATCTAAAACAAACTCTATTGCGTTTTAATTAACCAATAAAAACAGGCCAACTCACAACACTATTATGTTAGACGATAATTATTCTGTTAAGGAAGTGACTCAAACTAAATATCTTGGAACCATAATTGACCAACATTTAAAGTGGCAACCGCATCTTGATTATGTATCGAGTAGAGTTTGACAATTATTCCATAAATTTTATCTACTGCGAGAGCTTCTCGATAAAAAAAATTAATAACAGTTTATAAAGCATTTGTTGAATCTATAATTACATATGGGATATTAGTATGGGGCGGATTTCATAATAATGATCTACTTAAACTCATTATTATTCAGAAATGTATTATTAAAATTATTTTTAAGAAAGATAAAATATTCCCCACTAATAAACATTTTACAAAGGATATGTGTAATATTAGAACCTTGTACGTGATGACAGTATCTCCTTTTATTTATAGAAATGAAAAACTACAGAAACAAGTAAGCCGTAACTACTGTATTCGTGCAAATGTGGGCAGGTAAATAGAAAGTCTTAATAATAATAATTACCTAAGCTTAAGACGCATAACGTATATAGTACCAAAGATATACAGGGTGACTTTGAGGTTGAGTCATTAATTTTCAGATAATGATTGTAGAAGGGAAGTAAACCAAAATATGTGTGTAAAAATAAAAAAAATTAAAAAAATTTTTTACCTTGTTTTATAAAGTATCCTCCCGACAAGTATTTCAGTGCGGACCTGTATTTGATCGTGCGGTCTTGGAGCACCGGCATGCCCTCCCCTGTGAGGTCTTAAGTCACCTGATTCACGAGCCCGTTGTACTACATTAACAAAGGCACGAGGGGTTGGTTGTGCCATTTTTTATTTCGTTTGAGCCACGCAGCAAACACCACTATTCACTCACGCGTTACCGACTGACACATTGACTGAATAAAAACATCGTGATCAGCGTTTCAAATTCTTTCGCTTTTTTGTTTCCGATGCGATGAACCGATAAGGCGGAGTATATCCGTTGTTGCCAAACACGAGCACATAATATTATTATTGAGACAGGGCGGTACTCAAACTTCTAAAGGGCTATAACTTTGTTACTTTAATTTTACCACAAAAATGTTAAAGGAAAAAAACATTTCTTTTGATCAGATCTACTCACTGTTAAAATAAATGACTCAACTTCGAAGTCACCCTGTATAACATTCTGCCAGAGCACTTGAAAAAGACAAAAAATATTAAAACATTCAGCGCCAGCTGCAGAGAATATATTTTTGAGAATGCTGAACAATTTGAAAGGTGTTTCTGATGATGTTTTTGTATCATAGTGTGATTGATTTATTGTTCGGGATATTGGCGTTGATTATTGTTTTATTTTTAATTTTTTTGTAATCTAATAAATAGGATTTTCTTTTCATTTACAAGTCCGGATGATGAAAGCACATACAGGTAGTATGAACCGCCTAGGTGCATCTTTCTGTCATCGGGATGTCCTTGATGAAGAGGAATTATATTGTTGTGTTATATCCTTATGTGTGTTTATATTCTTTGTATATAATATAATAATAGATAAATAAATCAGCATATAGTCTCTTATCTTACAATAGTAGCGGAGCTCAAAAGCGAATTATCAGATTAATGTTTTGAATGAAACCTCACGATTCATGTAGAGAAGTTTTTAGGTCCAAGGAAATTTTCAGCATCAATTGAATCATTTTAAAATGTATCACTTATGTTAAAATATACTTATGACAACCTTCTAACAAACATTAATAGTTATCATGAATGTAATACTATATTTAGAAATCAAAATTTGAATGTAAACTGTGGTTCTATTGTTAAGAAGCTGCTGATCTCAGTGATACTAGGCACCTATTAGACATAATAAGTCACACATATTGTCCCTACATCTGCCGTGGAATTTGCTTTATATATGATATGCAGAGATACTATTACCGAATTGATAATGTTTACTACGAAAGGCAAAATAAACGGACAACATAGCTTGATCAGGGATATAGATATGTCATGAGATCCCGGAGATGCGTTTCTTATAGTCGTGAGTGTATTCAACTCTATTAACTTATAGACTAGATTGAAATGGAATTCATTTGCACAAATTCTGTTTTGTAGACAGGAGTCATTCATCAAGTTATTACAACTTTTTGGAATACAATTAAGGAAATAGTTATTAATTTCATCAGGATCTGTAAATATGTCCTCTACATGTTGTTTAGCATTGGAATTAATATTTATAGTTTTCAACTCTCTCCACAAGTCTGTACTATTTTTGTTGAAAGAAAGGTTTTCGAAATATCGCCTTTTTGTTGAGCAATTTTGTTATTGACTAAATTTTACAATCGTTCATATTCCATGAAATTATCCTCTGAATGCCTTTTCCTAACTTTAATACTGGCTCTATCCGTATCAGCTATAGCTTGCTTGATATCACTATTTATCCATGGTGCTTTACTTCTTGTAATTTTAACAGATCTCAGCGGAATGTGTTTGTTGAATACATTTAAAATGATTTTCTTAAATTTTTCTATTTTTAAATCCACATTATGAATACCGAATATTTCCTCAAGGTGTGAGTTTGTCAGCTTATTTCTGAAAGCACACTCATCGAATCTACTAAAATCACGATAAGTATAAAATTTGGGCTCCACTCTAGGCTTATCACATTTTAGCTGACAACCCATGCACTCGTGCATTGAAAACTGTGAAGGATATACAAATACTGAAGTAACAAAAGATTCATTATTGCAAATAAGTGCATCTATTAATTATTCAGACTGAGGAGTGATATGAGTAGATTCAGTGATCATTTGGTTCAATTGTAGCGACGATAACATACAATGAAAATATTCAGTTGCTGGACATACAACATTTAAAAAATTAACATTTACATCACCAACACAAACAATATTATCCGCATAAGACACAGCGATTGTAGTTGATGTCTCCAGAGAATAAATAAAATGCTTGTAATTAGATTGTGGAGGCTTGTATACTGCACGAACCACAAAACTGCACCTATTATAAACTAGCTTGACAAATAGTTGTTCTATATCACAGCTTACTTTTATCACGTCATACTTGATCTTAACAGGAATATATAAATGAACACCACCACCTCTATCAGAATTTCAATCTTTCCTGATCAAATTGTACCTTTCAATCATTAAATCATCAGAACTGACTTGATCATTTAGCCACGTTTCCGAAATAGTCAAAATGTCGAATTGTTTCTCTTCTAAAAGGAGCTTGGTTTAGTTTAGAAACTATTCTAAGACTAACCGCAAAATGTCAAATAAACACTATCGGTACACAAAAGACACTTATCAACACAGTCAGTAGGAAAAAAGTTAGACATTATACAGTACCTTTTCCACTTCTGTTTCAGTCTTGGCAAAAATATTACCGTTCCGTGTCCATACATTTCTAAATCCATATCTTTCAGCTGCCTCCTTCACCAAGTTCAGACGTAATTGAGTAAGATCTTCTTTGATTATCACACCAGTATCTTTCAGCGACTTCTTCTTATTGTAAATGCTGCTCTTGATAACATTACTTTTAAAAGTGACCACCAAATGCCTTGGCCGACCAGAAGTGTTTTGGCTCACCCTGTATGCAGCAACAATATCACTCTCGTCTACATCGACCTTCAATTTCTCTGCAAGAAAATTCTCTCACCTTTGTTGTGGTATTTCCAGTGGGAACCTCCATCACTCCAAAAAATCGAAGATTATTATTTTTAGACTATTGCTGTCCTCGTATATGATCGAGTTTTTGTTCCAATTTGTTTTCATTCCTTGCAACCTGGCTATTATTACTTGTTTTCAATAGCTGGATCTTCACGTCTACACTCGGCCACGGTCATAGTACGGTCTTTGTCAGAATGCACATGAAAGTTTGGGAAACCAGTAAAGTACCATTTTTCGTTTTAACAGATAGAGATTAGGTTTCATCAATGCGAGACTAGCGTTACATTCTGCTTGTGATAGTAAATTCCTTACGGTTTGGAGTAGCCATCGAACAGGTCAATAATATCCACATGACAGGTTACGAAACAGCTGAAGTACTTTTATCATTAACAACATATAGAAATTAGGTACATCTGTGGTATACTAGCGTTACATTTTGCTTGTGATAGCAAATTCCACATGGCATCAGGCAGCAGCGGTCCGAATCCCGTCCCAGGAGAAATTTTTCTCTTGGATATGGATATTGTGTTTGTCCGTAGGTGGTAGACGGTCTCTGACTGTCGAATGCGGAGGTACCACTCGGCGGATCTCGTAGGCGGGGCCAGAATGTGTGCATGTGGCATGCACACGTGTTCCCTCGCCAGAGTCTGTGTGGCGTTCCCCCTTTCCCCTGTATCCCCCTATAGCCCCACGGTAGCCCATGGGTGTTTAGGCCTTACGCCTTCGTGGTGGTTGGAGTACAAAAAAATGGCTGGTGGTAACTATGGAAAAGGACTGTAAGTATGGAAATCTCCGGTTAGGAAACCACCAAAGTTCTAATGTTAGGTAACAAAAAGTTAAATATCATTATGCCCGATTAACGTTACATTTTGCATAGGTGGCACTCGAACAGCAGGGCGCTCTGGATTGTGTTGTTTTAAAGGCCATGTAGTCTATTTCAATAGATGACGCATCACCACGATGATGCGGCGACCTTAGTATAATTGATGTTCACGCGTTGTTCCAAGGCTGATATTTCAAGTGCAGATCTTGCTGATGACGATAGATGAACAAATTCTGTTCTATTCTAGCCACCTAAGGTGAACCCTGAGCTAACGAAAGCCATAATAGAAATTGTCGCAAGCAGGGATGCGTGCTTGGACTGTATACACCAACATGTGAGCTGTTCATTAACTGCAAGTGGCGATACTCTGCCCTCTAGGTTCAAAGAAGGGAGAGAAGTGCATGCTGGCAGATATTCACATTAAAGCAAAGCTAAGCTAACTGAAAATCAGCACCTATCCAACTTTTTCTTGCCCCCAAGTCTGATGGGGCAACACGTTTGATTCCTTACCTCAAGACTGTTTGTTTATAGGGATATAACACTTGAGTCTAGGCTATTGAACTGGGATCAGACTTCTCCGTAGAGATTAGAGGAGTCTCTAGTTTTTGGTCACCCGAGAAGATCCCGCACGCTAATCATCCAGAATAACTGGTAGTTTTCTTCTGTAGTGAATGCTTTGCTACCGAATTGATGGGGTGTCGCATATTATACCCCATCCTACATCAATAGAACGGAGAGCTTCTGGTTTCCACGTCTGGACCAGGTTGCGGGAAAACTATGGCAATTGTGTAAAGAGAGAAATCTTATTGCCCTCGCATCAAATATAAAATCAAGGAGTAATACTTGAGCAGATGAGCTTTTGCGTCAGTGGGACGTGGAAACGGAGTGGGAGGTGCACCTGTCACCGTCCTGATTTTGGTTCAACTATTCGGTGTTTCTGAAATTTCACTTCTAGAAGTAAAGCAAGGATCTGATGGAGGGACCCAGGACGCCGCTTCCACTGATTCTGAAGTTTACCCTGGTTATCTCACTAGAAAGCTGTCATTCCAATCAACATCGATAATCCATCATGTATTGTGGGCTTAGACTACGCTAGGACCTTTGTTGGGAAGAAATACATGTCTGGTTTCCTACCTTCAAATTTCTTACCTTACAGGTGATAAGAGATCAAGATATAATTGTTTGAGTTTATCAGTCATTTACCCAAAATGTTACTAACGATGCAGACATAAGATGGATTATGAAGAGCATTTACAGGTTGAGGCCATCTCAACTGAAATACAGTCACTGGTTGTTCGCAACCAACCAAAAGGGTTGATGGTAAGCTCTGTAGATATTTGGATGAGGAAATCAGAAACACTGCTAGCTCTAACCTCAGGTCAGACTGTGCAGACTAATTGAAACAGACCACATCCGGATTGGGTTGAATAATACTGAAATTGGGATTTCTCAGTTTTTAAAAGTCTCGGGGTCACTCATGTGGCAACCACTTAAGTTTTACCGTATTTTATGCCCAAATATCTGTGCAAAGCATTTACTTGTCACTGTACAGTATCTTTATCATGGTGCCTCGGGTCCCAGATGGATGAAGTCGGTTTTAGCAGAGAGTGTCTCAATTGACAGCCCACAGTACATGAAATGCGTCTACCTCTCCGCCTGCTAATTTATAGTAGTATCAGGCTCGTGGCGGGCTGGACTGCGTTTTCTGAGATACGTCACAAATCTCTTATGCCAAACAACAGCTTTGCTCAAGCGCCATTTGAGGAGAACCAAGTCTCCACACCTTAAACATAACTATGTTATTACGTCATTTGCTCATTACCATGAAATGGATAGTAATTTTTGAACCATGTACGTCATATTACCTGTTGCTAAAAGCCGTAACTTGAATTGTTACAATGGAAATGTACATTTAGTTGACACATGCATTGCGTATAATTTGTGCAGTTGTGTACAACCATGGTTTACTATTGCAGAGCGTTAGTAGTACGTTGTTGCAACTAGCTTTGAACATCTACCATACGCATTCTGAATATTTACTTCGACCAGGACAGAACATAATTACGCGATCAAACGAACATACCTGTAAGTGATGTTCGATCTTAACTATGTGAAGTCCTCGTCGAAGTAAATAGCTCCCTCTCTCCCTATGTATCACCCAATCGTTGCAACAACTTGGCTTTGAAGTAAATGAAGGTTTATAGGCGGCCAGAGGGGAGGAAAGTAGGTAGAGGGGACGCGGTGGCGGTTGGCTACTACGAGTATTACGATATATATTCTAAATATTTACTTCGACGAGGACTTCATATAATTAAGATCGAATATCACTTACAGGTAAGTTCGTTTGATCGTGTGATTATATATAAAAAATTTTCGTCAGAACGACGAATGAGTACTCGTGTAACACATTAGATCATTATTCGTATTTTATGTTAGTATGACGCTAGAATCCATAAGGGCGCCCAAACAACAAAGGCTCGTTCTCTATATACACCGGGACCGTAAATTACTAAACCGATAATTTATTTTTTACGTAAAAACGAATTCTTTTTAAATTGCGTGAAATATTTTCATGAAACCAAGCTATAACCAAAAATCGCAATACTATATCTCTCACAGCTGGCTCACCTAAACTATTGCTATGTCGATACGGCAGTTGTCTTATACAGTTTTCCTAGCCAAAAGTGTCCAATTTTCATCTTTATGCATTTATATTTGGATGTAATATAATATTGTCCATTTTACAACTGACTTTCTAGTACACTCGTTGTTTCTTTTTATGTGAAACGGTTAACGACATTTTGTATCTACTATATTGAAAAATGCGAAATGTTAGCTATAGCTTTAAACTATTTCATCAGCGTGAGTGGTGGCAAACTGTCATCATAAGACCAGTTTTCCTGCTTTCTACATCATTTGGAGCTGCTTCATGAACAACATATTCAGACAGTTACGTGAACGATATTTCTGATCTGAATAATCATTTGGCTTTCCTTCATTTACTTTCATCCTTAGGTACTGATATTTCCCTGAGATGTCTTGCAATTGAGCATCCATTTTTCCAATTTGCTTCATTTTCTTCTGAAACAGTTGTTATACAATTTGTATTCAGAATTTGTTTATAGCACAACATGATCTATCACTATATGAATTTTCTTTAAAATTGACCGGTGGTCAAATCCCATATGTTTTGTGCCTGGTACCTTATTAACCATGCTCAGGTCATCATTATTAACAAAACTGTATGATTTTTATCGGTAATATTATAAATTATATTTACAGATATGCCGAATTTAATTTAAGCAAGAAAAATTTTAATAAGGTCAATTAAAAATTTAATTAACCATTTGACTGCTAATAAGATTCATTAGTTTAATTGAACTCCAATTCATAAATCAGTTTACTTGGATCTAGGAAACTGGTTTCATTAAAATTTATAAACTGTTTACTTAAATTGAGTACGCCAACCATTTTTTTCCTGAAAAAGATAAGGAACCTCTGAAACATCAAAATCAAAGTTTGAGCGTTTTAAGTTCGTTAAATATTTTTGAGACTAGCTCCACAAAGAGAACATAATATACCCGAATTAAAATTCTAGTACTAAAAGAAGGTGTCGACATTCAGATATAATAGAACATCAAAGATGTCTTAGAATCATCTACTTCTTCGATCTTCCTAAAGATATTTTGACACAAGTGTTGTATAGTATTTTGTATCAAAGATGATTGAAAAGCTCCTCATTATTATTGATATCAAAATATGAGACTGCTAGGAAAACGTCACGATAGAATCAGTGAGTCAGCTTTACACCATATAAACAACGAATGCTTGAAATTTTTCAAAACATCTGAGATAAATTATATATATTTTTTTAAGAGGTAGTTCAGCTGAAATAGTTGCTATTCCTCTAACTGCTACTATTGCCAGAAGCGTTAGTAGGTGAAACATCACGATAGAATCTGTTACTGCGTTTACATCATTACAAATTAGATGCTCCAGAATTTTGTATTTTAGTTTCAAAAATGTGTGCAATTCTTCAGGTGCGTTTCTAATTTAACAATATCATTTTAATAGCGTTGTTTAAAATATGTGAATAATTTTTGGGACTGACTCCTGCGAACAGTACACAACTTACCTGAAATACAGTCCTGTTACTAAAACACTGGTCGTCTGATTACGGGATTGATATTCAGTTATCATAGAACATGGTCCAAATATGTCTTAAAAGCATCTACTTGTTCGATCTCTCTCATCATGTTCTGAAACAAATGTTGTATGGTGTTTTATATTAAAGACGATTGAGAAGCTCCTGACTATTATTCTTATCACAATATCAGAATGTTAGAGAGACGTCATGATATAATCAGTAAGTCAGCTTTCTACGTCATGTAAAAAATGAATCTTTGAAATTTTGCAAATCATCTAAGATGAATTAGATTTTACTTATAAAAATTATAAATTTTTTGTTAGTTTCAAAAAGTGTTGAATTCTTCAGAAGCGTACATTACTTACCTGAAGTATGGTTCTATTACTAAAACAGCGGTTGTCTGATTAAGGTATTGATATTCAAATGTAATAGAACATAACCTCCTGGGAGCATCTACTTCTTCGACCTCCGTCATCATTTTCTAAAACAAATATTTAGTACATTGTATTAAAAATGATTGAAGATCTCCTCATTATTGTTGTTATCAAAACTTCAGACTGCTAGGGAAACGTCATGATGGGATCAGTAAGTTCTACACCATGTAAAAATAAATGTTTGAAATTTTCAAAAATGTCTAAGATGAATAATTGCCATACTCATTAACTTAGGTCATGTAAAGTCTTCATATAGTAGAGTGCAAACTATACGTTGAACTGTCACAAAAATATTTATACCCTTAATCGTCACTATCTGAAATATTTATAAGGTTCATAATAAAATGAGAACATCAAAATGTGTATGCAGTGTAGTATCAGAATATGTCAACTTCTCGTATACAAATAGAACACAAAAAGAGAATGCCATAAGTTCATTATTAGGGAGATACAGGGCCGTAATGGCCGCTAGCCGCTACTGGATATCGGTTTTTTTTTTAAATAAAAAATGTTGGCAACATTGCGCTGTAGCTAGTGAGCCCCTCACGTTATAAGTGAGTCAGTGATTTTCCGTGAACACCACCAAATTAAACTACAGTTGCTTACGGACCTGACAAAATTTCGATTAATTATACAGTGTCGTTCACAAAAGGTACCTAAGAAAAACCGATTTCCAGACACTTTTTACATTCTAGATCATCTCAAATATTTATTATGTTTGCAAATAAACAAAATTTTCAAATGTGCTTACCTGGCATATTTCCTAAACTAGTTGATTCAACTTCAATTAGTCAATCTTCTGAATCTAGAGCTTATATGAACTCTCCGTTAGATTCCCATAGACGTTGAATATTTGTATTTCTATTTATCGTACTCAACAGCTATCTCTTACCCGAAATCTTGGAAATGGCACAATAGATGATTTTTTAAAGAGTGATCTGTAACACTGGCGAAGCTTTTACTCCTTGGCGGTATAAGGAGCTTTAAAGACTTAGGTCGTGTTGGATACTCGTGCATCAGCAGGCTGCTCGTAAGTATCCTTACACGATGACGAATATGGTTCATAATAAAACATCAGGATACGCTTGACCCCTTACAATAACCCGCTCAAAATGTTTTTCTGAAAATGAGCGGTACATTGAAACGAACGATTTTTATTATTTTAGCAGTAAGGTTGTGACAAAACTTCATCAAAATCCGACAGGTGCTACCTAAGTTATACAGGGGCCAATGATTAGCGGACAAACAGACAAACCGACGGAAATGGGTGAGATGGTTTTTGAATATGTACATGTCATATAACATAAAAAACAGAATATCTCAATTTTGTAATTTGGCAAAACATAACATCCACTCAAACTCATGAATGAGTATACAAAACATTCACTGAGTGAGAATATCTACAAAAATTCTTATTCAAAATATCAAAATATATCTTACACAGGACAATTCATCAGTTTTCCAGTTTTATTCCTTATTTCGTTGTTTCCGTCTCTCCATCCCTTTCTTAACCTGAAACGTGCAGTATTTGTATTTTTGTACGATAAAAGCCTATTTGTCAATTTTATACCTATTTTTACTTATTTGCTCTTGATGCCTATCGCCCATTCACCTTGCAGAGCCTAATCGACTCTTTTGTAGGTAAGATACCTAAAATGCGCTCACTAAATTAGTTTTCATATTTTAAATAAACATCGATCTTGAAAACATACCATTTCCAAAGAAACGCAATAAAGAGCTCCAATCTATCTGGGCAAGTTCACATATTTCCAGAATAGAATCCAAGTACTAATAAATAATAAGTCATATTTGAATGCATTTTCAACTCAAAATCAATCTTAAAACATACAATCCAAAGAAGCAGTATAAGGAGCTTCGATCTATCTGCGCAAGTTGACATATTTCCAGTTTAGGATAGAAGGACTAATAAAATAAATCATATTTGAATACATTTTATGACTATTTGTTGTAAGGCCCAAGCTATACAGTTGACAGGTGGTATTTCACTATGCGTGCATCAAAACTCAAATGTATGTTTATCCCAAGGGATCAGAATATTGTCGACCAACAGCCGACCGCAAAACTTCGGTTTCATCGCGTAAAAGCTTACGTATTTTGATGCTAAACAGCAAAGTCGTAAGATGTGACTAGTTCATATCGTATCATATCAGTTCGTCATGGGTAACAAGCAATCTAGGATCGACTTTCCTACTATGAAGCAGATGACTCCCAAAGTCAAAGAGGCCGACAATCGTATTATAAAGATATTACACGTACTTAATTAGTCTGTGTTGATAATTTGGGTCTACTGAGGTGTCGTGCTTCTTTTGTAGCGCTCAGTATCACCGACCGAATGTTTTCGCGTCAAAGGCATCGGTTCCGAGACCGGAATCGAAATCATGAAATCGATTCACCAAAAGGAACGGTTCCACCCACCTCTACTGCCTATCATACCATGCGATCCAACTTTTTCATTCAATTGTGGAAAGAACGGTACGGCAACGTCGCAAATGTTATTACAATATGAGACAACGTCGGAACTAAGTGTCTTTTGTCCCCTTTTTAAACGAACATAACCCAGTGAAAACTATGGCGACGCAAGTTTGTAGCAGCATATGCGGCATTAGGAATTCTCAGCGGAAGGAGGAGGGCTATCCATCGACAAGAGGTAACTTTTGTGTGAAAGCAATACTACCTCCAAAACTTTCTGAAGCACGAGGAAGAGCATATTTTCTCAGGCAGCCAACTCCGAAAGAGCTCCAAAATTGTACAAAAAGAGAAAGTAAAGTATGCAAATCTTAATTGTATGAATCTGTTTGAATAACTTGATCCCCTTAATGTTTTTTCTCGGAGGGGCCAACTTGTGCAGAACATAATACTTTACGAACCCATTTTCAAAGAAACACTGTAAAGAGCTCCGATCTATCTGGGCAAGTTTACACATTTCCAGAATAGGATCGAAGTACGAATAATAAGTCATATTTGAATACCTTTTCGATACAATATCAATCTTAAAACATACAGTTACCAAGCAGCTTCTAGATAGCAAATGTACTTACTACGGGAAGGTCGACTACACAGTGCCTTTCAAAATGGACCCTCCTTTCACTAACCTTACAGCCTTTTCTCATTCGCCTTCAATCTTCATTTTAGTTCTTCATCATTCTTTCTTTTCGAAAAAAAATCTTTATTTTTGATCCCCCACAATGAGCCCTGCCGATATGCCGTTCGCTTTGCAAAAACCAATCTAACCTAAAATAAGATATTATGTATTTTGGATATCATGGTCGCATGACATGTACATCATGAAGAACCATTTCGTTCATTTCCGTCGGTCTGTCGGCTAATCTTATAACCGCCTATAACTTGAGAAGTACCCTCGGTTTTTAATGAGATTTTAAGACAATGTTGCTACACTGTCAAGGACGCAAAGGCTAGTTATTGAAAATCGACCAAGTGGCAGCAGAGAAAGAGGCCAAAAACAAAAAAGATTATTTATTATTATTATATGTTTCAGACGAACAAATTTAGAACAAACAGTCCTTTCGATCCTAACGCTGTTTCCATTTTCAGTTCGTTTCTCACACAAATACTCACAGTGGACTGACTTGTACATCTAATTGCATCCTGTGTCCATCCTAAGGTCGGTGAAACTTATCTTCTAACGATGTTGACGATTCTCAGTTCGGAGACTGTGTCACTAAAATGTTGCAACTGAAGTCATACATCTAGATATAACGCCTTTATCAAAATTGGCGAGTCTAAACATTCATGTTTGTACAACAACGATAAAATATTACAACAAACGTACCTTTTCGGTATTTCCTCTTCTATCGTTATCTACACTTCCCAACTCGAAGACTGTACCTCAAAGAATGTGGTACCTTGAAGCTACATTTAAGATCGTGCATATACTAGCAACTATCCAAGATACAAACAATTAGTCATATCATAAGCTGGTGCGACTATCGCTCTCCAGAGAAGCAATCCTCTATTCTATAGCGTCATTGAATTTCTTGGGTTCAAAGGGTTTCTCTCACGGAGTATGATACCAATAAACTGTAACAAGTTTCCCTCTGGCTTGAAGACTGTTTCTCACAGCTTCTGCTATGCTGGAGGTACAACTAAGTATATCTAGTTACAACATTCTGATACGCAAAGGTCGGTTAGTCTAGGTATAACAGCAATGAACGATCACAAAAGAAACATATTTTGAACTAGTATAATCTATATTTCATAATTCAAAGACCGTGCCTCACCGAATGTGGCTCACAAAAGTGGCAACTAAAATTATTCATATAGTTGCACCACTCAGTGCACTAAACCTCAATAAGACTGCATACTAACTAACGTTTTTTACTTCGGAGACTGCGTTTCTCAGATCCATGTACACAGAAGGTGCAACTTAAGTCATAGATCCTAGTAGGACCGACCTGTGTTCGAAATCCGGTGAGACTGCGTTGCAGCTATCAAGAAATATCAAATAAATTGTGAAATTTTCTCTTATATCTTATCTACATTTCCCAACTGGAAAACTTCATCTCACAAATTCCAGTACACACAAGTTGCAGCTCGAGGTATTTATATAAGCTACAAAAATCTGTACCCCAAAATCGGTTAGACCGAACCTGAATGATAAAAACATATATCAATATTATCTCTGCTATTGTCATCTACATTGTTCAGTTCGGACTGAATCATACACATTGTAGTGTACATAAACTACCAATAAAGTCACTTCTATATATAAGTTTTTGTATTTTGTAACCCAGAATCGGCTTGACTGAACATGAAATATTACCAAAGAAACAGACGTTTTCAATATTTTCTTTTCTATCGTTGTAATGCATTTTTCGATATGGAGATAGTATTTCACAAATTCTCGGACACCAAAAGTGCAACTTTAGTCAAAAGTATAAGCTAGATCATCCTGTCTCCGAAATTCGGTACGACTGTGCGCAGGGATGGATAATTTTCAAAGATATAGACCTTTTCGACATTTTCTCTTATGTACCTTATGATATTTCGACTCTCCAATTTTGAGACTGTATGTCTCATATTCAGGTGCATTAAAGTTGCAATTGATGTCAGGAATCCCAGTCACCAGGGTTGAGATCGAACATGAAAATTTTTTATAGAAGCAGATGATTTGTCAAATCGGAGACTGTAATCAGCGACTACAAAATTTGGAAGGTGGTTATTTTGGCAGGAAAAAGTTAGCAAAGATGTCTGAAATAGTACCTCAAATTCGTTGAAGTAACGAGCCCAATTTTTTATATTTCTAGCAGAACGGTATTAGAAATGACCTCATCCATTGCCAGGCACTTAGTACACTTTCAAACCCTGCCAGATACCCATGAAACTTTAATAAATTTTGGAGTTAAACTTTCGTCATCGTACAAAAGCTGGAATTCATATGTTACTTGAGGGACTATCAAACTATCAAAAGATGTTACCCCAGTAGCAGACAACTTTTATGGTTATGCCTGACACATTACAAGTCTGCCGTAGCTGCGACCGCGAGGCGGTATATATTCAAGTGATTTTTTTATATCCTTACTATATTTTAAGAATACACGCATTATTTCCCATTGAGTTTTCAAAAATTACACAAAATCCGCAATTTGAATCAATGATTCTGTTCACGCACGAAGCTAATTTTTTTCGAAATGCCATTCAGAATTTCCACAATAATCATTTGTGGGCAGAAGAAAATCCCTATGCCGTAATCGAAACCCATTTCCAACACCAATTATCAGTTAACATATGGGCAGGAATTATTGGCAACCACTTTATGGGCCCATTCTTCTTGCCGGGACGACTTTACGGACAGACTTACCTCAATTTTCTTCAACAACAGTTGCCTTTGCTGCTTGATGATGTTTCGTTAGTAATAAGAAACAATATGTGGTACATGCATGATGGTGCACTAGCGCATTTCAGTGTAGCGGTTCGTAGTTATTTACAAACTTTATCCAAATCGTTGGATTGGCCGCCGTGGGCCCCAAGAATGGCCACCAAGGTCCCCAGACCTCAACAGTTTAGATTTCTTTTTGTCGGGATATATTAAGACACTAGTGTATACAAGTCCCATCAACACAGTAGAGGAATAAGAGAAAGAATAGTTGCAGCTTGTGATACTATAAAAAGCACTCCAGGGATGATCCAACCAGTGCGCAATTCCATGAAAAGGAGGGCGGAAGCATGAATACTAACTGAAGGGGGGCCATTTTCAACCATTTTTGTAATCATTTCGTTGGTTTTAATATTATGTTTATATTGTCAGTTGTTGTTCATTACCCCTAATGTATTTAATTTTTCCAATTAAATTAATAATAATTTTGCAAGCTGGACAATAGGTTTTTATTTTTTCTCTCAAATATGGCACATCGAAGGAAAGAAACTCAAGAGAAATCATTTGTTTTCAATTCAACGAGGAATTCTATAATAATATTTATTTGGCAAGAAACTATTGGCGTACCATTTTTTTCTTAACAAATATCGAACAATACCCGTACGCACGCTACTGTTAAAGCTAAAAAATATGCAGCTTTATTAACTTTCACTACATACTAAATATCAATAATATTAACCAATTTCTATTTTTTTTCCTAAACTTCAACACCCCGAGTTTTTGTAAGGAAACATTTTTGGACCATAGTTTATAAAGCAAACTAGCATTATTCTTCATGTAGATGCACACCCTTAAATATTCGCATATCATTAAGGAACACCCTGCATATATATATATATATATATACAATATATATAAATATATACAGAGTGACTTCGAAGTTGAGTCATTTATTTTAACAGTGAGTAGATCAGATCAAAAGAAATGTTTTTTCCTTTACCATTTTTCTGGTAGAATTAAAGTAACAAAGTTATAGCCCTTTGGAAGTTTGAGTACCGCTCTGTCTCAATAATAATATTATGTGCTCGTGTTTGGCGATAACGGATATAATTCGCCTTATCGGTTCATCGCATCGGAAACAAAAAAGCGAAAGAATTTGGAACGATGTTTTTACAATTATTTCATTCAGTTGTATACAGTCATTGTCAGTTGGTAGTGGATAGTGGTGTCTGTTGCGTGGCTCAAACGAAATAAAAAATGGCACATGTTTATGCGGATCGGTTTCCCAATCGAGTGCAACCAACCCCTCGTGCCTTTGTTAATGTAGTACAACGGGTTCGTGAATCATTTGACTTAAGACCTCACATATGGACGGCACGCCGGTACTCCAAGACCTCTCGATCAAATATAGGTCCGCACTGAAATACTTGTCGGGAGGATACTTTATAAAACAAGGTAAAATTTTTTTTTAATTTCCTTTTTATTTTTACACACATATTTTGGCTTATCTTCCTTCTACAATCATTATCTGAAAATTAATGACTCAACTTCAAAGTCACCCTGTATATATACATAGAGAAAATGTTCATGCGGAGAAAGGTATATACAAAAAGTAGAAAAATAATGGGCAAAATTCGCAAAAAGAGGAAAGTGGTTTCGAGCAGAAAATAGGATAGGTTACACCCGTATCCGGATGTGTGGGCATGTGTATCTACTTTTGTAGTATCATATGTGCATTCATTTCGGGGCTGATGAAGCAAACCAGCAGAAATACATATCGCTCGGGTTACCTATCCTATTTTCTGCTCGAATACACTTTCCTCTTTTTTGCGGATTTTGCCCATTATTTTTCTACTTTTATATATATATATATATGATACGATACGATATATTTGCTGATTGACCGCCAGGTGAAAATGAAAGGTTATTTCTAAATTCTAATTATGCCACCGCGTAGATGAGAAAAAGTGATAATGTTATTGTATAATTTGTTTGTAATATGTACACAATTTGGCTGTTTTAAAAGCTTTGTTCCGTACTAAATCTAGAAAAAAAATAAAAGTGGTTTTGGTATAGATCTGGTATGAGAAACAAATGGCAATCTAATAATTTCAAGACCTACCTAGGAAATTCTGCCTTTTGAAATAATCAAGGTTTGATAATGTCAAAGTATGACGTATTTGGCATCAGAATCAAAATTTATATTTCTGTCCCAAAAAGCCAATATATGGCGTACATGAGAAAAAATAAAGTTGATGCTGGAGGACAAGAGACGAAACGTCGTATTGAAATTCTAATTATGCCATCTTGTCGAGGAGGAAAAGTGGCAATGTAAATGTGCAACATGTTTCGAGATCCCACTACAAATAAAGGCAGAAAAAATCTGAACTATTTTGGGAACATTCGGTTTTTCTTCTCTCTCCGGCAGTACTTTGAATTTCGAAGCTTTCATAAATATGCAGCTTTGTCCCCTTTTAGGCAACTTCGTATCTATTACAGTTTCCGAGATCCCAGTGGTGAGGGTAGAATTTGAAATACCCTGTATATAGTGAAAAGATACACATGAATCACGAAATAATGAAAACTATTTAATGCACAAACATCAATCGTGTAAGAGATGGTCTGAAATAAATATATAAAATGCATCACTCATCAAAATCGCGTCCGCCGTTGCGAATTTTGCCACTGCAAGCAAGTCAGTTATCAGTTGTTTCTCTAACGGAACCCGAACTGAGAATTTTTTTTATGTCGGTTAAACAACAGAAAGAGCTAAATGAGATAAATAAGATGGCAGAACTCACACGGGAAAGGCTGAATTAGCGGTATGTCAGTGGCAGTGCGAGTGGGATTTCAAAGCCACAAAAAATATTGGAAGGAATGTCATTTTGCCATTGAAAAAATGGCGTCAAGTATATTGACTTTGTACTTCCCACGCTAGACCGTTCGTAAAGATTTACGTTTGGCACAAGTTGGCCTTCTGACCAAAAAGTTTCAAAAGATTGTCTGAAACGTCCAAAAACGAAGTCTGATTATTGGCATTTTCTCCGCCGTCACTCAGGGGCGGGAAGTAGAAGCTCAACTTTGACAACCTGCCATGCAATTTTCAACTGCCATGTTCACAATATAATATTCATGTATTAATTTCATTGTTCCAAATTTCAGCATGCTAACTCAATCCGTTCAAAAAGTATTTAAAAAAAGTACTGTATAAACTACGGTAACATGATTTCTCGATTTTACAAACATCTGACACACTGTCTGGCATTTTCACAATGGAAGTCATAACTTCGGCAGGTACATGCAGTGATGTTATTTCTGTTAAAACACTACCGGGACGTAAGTTGAATCAGAATTGTTTTTCTGAATACATAAAAGATGCTTGCGTACCAAAATATAGTGCTTTTCATGATAAATGTCATTCCTACTTGCTTTTTAGCGGGTGAAGTTAGTAAACCGAAATTTGGTGCGATAATATTGATGTATGGATTTTGCTTTAGCGTGAAAGTGACAGTTGCATTGACGGTTCGACAGGAAGGAAGAGGTGAACAGGGTACTTGAAGTTCACTAATATTTTTTTGTCACAAGGGCAGCAGCACTGATGCTGATGTCGGCATTTTCAATAAATCGATCAAATTTACTCCTCAGGCAGTTGAGAATTTCAACATGGCGGCGGGATCTACCCGGAGAAAAACCCCTGTATGCGCCTATGTTGACTCAGGCAAGGGGTTATAGATCTAGGTTTATTCGGTTTTTTTTATTTAACTGGTCTAGAAACTTCCATGCACCGTGCACATGATTCAGGTATGGTAGAGGACTGATATAAATCTTGACACCTAAGCACATTTGGCAGCCATCTTGTAAGAATGAAAATTACTCGATTTCAAGCTTTCAGATACTATTTTGGCTCTAATAAAAATGTCTGGTCATCAAGAATGAAAGAAAATAAAAAATTACATTCTTTTTAAACCCCGTAATAGTCCTTTACCATATAAAAATTGGCGTACGTGATGTATGGTAGATAAGATGCTTTATAGTCAATTTTGAACCATAATTTTATGATTTTTGAAATTATCATGTACAAAAATATAACGTAAATTACCAAAGTACATATGGACCAAAAAGAAATGAAATGAGGAATAAATAAACATAATGTAGCACTTACGTTCTGATAACTAGCGAATTGTTCCACCAAACTCACAGCCACTGCACACAACTGTAGTTCCATGACTGGGCATCAGCAGGTCTATGCATAATGAGATGGGTGGGGGCATTTAGCTTTCATTCAAGTAGGTGCTGTACTCCAGGAGAATTAATTGGACAATCTTTTTTTAACAAATTCAGAATTTTTTTCCCTCCGGTCCGAAGTGATTTTAGGTTTTGCTGGGACTATCTGAACAAAACATTGAGGAGTGCTCGATTAACAATTGAAAAACTAATACATACAGTAATTATATGCCCTGAAAGGTGTTTAGCAGAATTGGCAACTTAGAATTTCATTCAGTCCTACGGGGTCGAAAATTACATTTCGCAATTTTTTTAATATTGTAATGGTTACATTTTGACAAATATCAACTGTAGAAAAAAGTTTTACAGTACGTCCTTTGTTCAAAAAATCTAAAGGCACCTGGATCGTAGCAAAAAAGGAAACTTTGGAATTTGTTAAAGAAATTGATTTAAAAATTTTTGACGCAGATTGGTTCCTGGCTAGGTACTAGTAATGATCGAATTTATCATAGATTTTCCAATTTCAGCTATATTTGGTGCAAAATGGGTTAAAACCGAGGCTAGAAGTTAACAATAAACAGAGCAACGGCACAAACACAACCCACATTTTTGACAAACCTTGACGGGCCGAAGGTTATGTTAGGAGACGAACGCAGGCTTTGGCTTCAAATGCTACTGGTTTTCGTCCTTCCATATTTGAAATCTCGATTCCAGCGTTTAACTATATAGGGTGTCCCAATATCAGGTGAGCATAGGCGTATTACGTATTTTTCACTCAAAATAAGTCAATTGGAAATGATTTTTCTTTATGCACAAGTGCTTCGTTTGTATATTAGAGGGCTTCAAATTTTTCTTTTTGAAACACATTTTTTTATATATTTTTGGAACCGGTATAATGTAGTCGGGGCGACAGCACTCCAAATATGTGAGCAATACTAGTTGCTAGGTATTATCTGGGCCTTGTACAGAGATAGGAAGTCATGTAGAGAAAGTACTTTTTAGCCCTAAACAGATTGCCTAGCTTTTACCCAGCAGCTGTCACTATTGACGGGATGTGTTCGTGCCAGGTCTAGACCTCGATTATCTGAACTCCGACCAACCGAAAAGAATGGCTCTTTATTAGAACTTGGCTATCCATCGAAATCGGATGAGCGCTAGGACGCTTTTTGCTCGTTCGATACAATGCTACGTTTTGGAAGCATTAAACTGTACCCCGCAGAGTTAACCTCAAGGTTTCTCGTCAGAGAGATAGTCGCTGCCAATCTACTTTTCTACAGCTCATCAGCAGAGGTCGGCTTGACACCCTGAATTCCTGCATCTAGAGTGCTGTCATCAGCAAAGTTGTGGATTGCATTGACCGTAGAGGAAAGGAGGTCGTTAATATGTAGGAAGAATGGTGTCTAAGCCAAGACCGGCCCCTGGGGAAAACCCACGTTGACGTTGTGATTTTGAGATTCTAAGAGCTAATCACTAATGCCTTTCTGATAACTGAAGAGCAAGAGGGCAGTTGAAGTTGGCTGGTCTTGATTTGCGCAGTGAGAGAGTCATAAGTCATGGATTCACCATTGATTGGGAATTTTTGCGCCCACATGACACTGCGCCCTGTGGAGGCAGCCTCACTTGCTTACCATCTGTAGCCGGAAACAAAAGCAAGCAAAACGATAGAAAATAGCGCTGCTATTTGACTAGTTGACCTGTACTATCTTTGCGCAGTGTAGGTTTGGCCAGTCCTATTACATGCTGTGTCAGCACGCCTCCGAAGCGAATTAACAACCAACATGGAGGATCCGATGGTTTTTTAACCATATTATGGGAAAAATTTGCTTGACTTTGCACCCCGATTGCAAATATTACCGTCAGTAAATATATAAAAAAAGGTAGCATTTAATGAAACAAACTAAAAACTTGAAAATGTTTTCTTCTTATGCACATACCTGCTTGAACCAATTGTCTGTAATTTTACTTTCTTGTCTATTTAAATTACATCATTGTGCATTTTGGATATTAATAAAGTGATTGGTAACATGGGAAAACATCTGTGCATTTGATAAGAAAGTGAGGGCAGTTTACATAATGAAAAACATGTCAAAACATTTTGAAGTGGACCGAACCATCGCAGTTCTACTCCTGGCGTATACGGCGGTATTACAATAGCTAAATTAACTTGGTCAGCCGGAGAAGACTTTCGTACCTGGAGATTTATCATGAATAATCACTACTAATATGCCTCATATTTGTCTTATTAACGTTTTCAAAAAGGTGCTCATAGCTAAGCCGGGGGGACTGTAACATGGAGACACATCTGAGGATTTTATAAGAAAATGAGGGTAGTTTAAATAATGAAAAAGAAGTCAAAACATATGTGGATCGAACCGTTGCAACCCAGTAGGTTTACAGCCTCCCAACAAAAACTTTATCCTGAGAATGGGCAAAGCGCCGCATAGGAGCACATAAACACACAAAAAGGGTGCTCGTCGAAGTTAAACATATGTTCGAATAGAGTTGTAACAACATGGAAAAAACAACTGGAATCGAGATTCAAAACATCAAGTAAATTACAGCGGAAAGAGGTTTTCCTCGGACATCGGCTTGCTTCTACTAACGTCAAAGTCTGTCCGACTCTCCCACCTGTAGAATTGGTAGGTGCTTGATAGAACAGCTCATCAAATAATATGGAGTATTTGTTGATCTAAATGTATATATGCTAAATAATTGTCCCTTTTAAATGCGAGAGCACTGAACGAATGACCATCTGTCTGTCCTCTCGATCCAAGATGATTATTCGGGAAGAGCAGGTACAACTCGAGATTCGAGGGAAAATACCAGTTTTTTCTTTTGTGAAGTAATATATGTCACTCTCACAACCCAAATGAAGTCACCGTTTTTAGAATAATTGCTCCATTCTATTAATTTATTATTTTATCATATTTTATTGTACGTTATAATATTTTATTAGATTTTATTATGTTTTATTGTAGTCACTTATATGCTTATACCGTATCTCATGTATGATGGGCATTTAATTTTATTCAATTCTATGCTTGATATATCCTTGTCTTTATTGCTCACAACACAAATGCAACTACCAGTTTTGTAATGTCATTTTAGTTTTTATTGTCCTTTATCTTAGATGTACTCTTTTTTAGATTAGCCTTTTGATTTATGTTATTTATTATTGAATTTAGTTAAAGTGCCACAATGTCAGTCCAAGGTTTTCGCATTTCTACCAGTGATCGTGTAACACCAAATTTTGTCAGTGCGTGCGTAAGAAGTGCATAGTGCATTAGCAAGTACTTGATAGACTTTATTTATATCTGCGGATAGACAACTGACAATAATGGGATGGCCACACACAAGACTTTTCTTTCGTGGCATTACTTTTATTTGTCATTGATACTCCTTTGTGGCAACAGTCTTTGAAAATTTATATTTGCATAATTGAATTTGACAAATAAATTATTATTATTATTATTATTATCTGTTTATCTTGAGAGTTAATAAATGGATTATACTCAACTGTCGATAATCAGCCATGTAGCTTAACCCTACTTAACCCCAACCGCCTCTCAGACTTTCAGTTGAGCATCTTCAGTCTAAAAATGAAGTGTGACCAGTTTTTCAAACATTAAGTATAGCTAAGTGTGAAATCAACTATGCGAGTAACTGACCTTAGTGCGCACCGATTTTAAGAAGTCTTCTGAGCGTAAGGTAGTAAATAGGTAAGTTACCTTACATCTTCTTCTCAAAACACCTGACAAATTGATATTAGTCTTATTAACGGTTTCCGTTATCCAGCTCGAACCGCACCAAACTCTTAATAACATGAACTTTAAGTTATAATCCGAATGTCCTCTCGAATTCCGGTCTATCCTGGTGATAATACTAACTGGCATCGTGATTAGCGAATTTCATCGCGACCAACTTAGCTAATTAATTAATGTATTTGACTAATTAGCTAAGTACCTTTCACTAACAAATAGCAATAATGGCCAACCTATTACAATCGGGAGCTCCTGGATTACATTGAACGCCATGGCTTGATTAGCGACAGGTAGTATGGTGGGCTGGGGACCTCCTAGCTTACGTCACGTAACTGTGGAGTAAATTAATCCAGACTTACGGTGCGGCTCATGCCGTTGCTCTTGATCAGCTGTGGCAAGCTGTCCTCTTAAACAAACTTCATACTTATGGCCTCCAAGAGAAGCTCTGGAGGTGGGTGGCTGACTTCCTCTGTGGCCTTAAGATTTCCGTCGACAATCTCAACACGGGTGTTCCAAAGTAATCCATCTTGGCTCCTCTCTGGCAGCCCGGCTCGACCTCGGCCTCTCATCCTAACGGAGTCAGACTTCTCTTTTCCCAGATATAATAACCTTCGGCATTTGAAAAATCGATTAACAAAGCTTCTTTGAGTTCCTCATAGCAGCCGCGGTACCCTGGCATTTGGGTTTCCACCCACGCGGCTGCTTCGCTACAAAAAAATAAACGGATGAGAAAAGCTCAATGGGGCGATTTCTCCAATTAGTAGTGCAAAAATATTTTCTCATGGGACTAATACACTTGGTCGCTGAGCGATTCATAATGGAAATCTGCATCGGTAGTGAATTGAAAAATAAAATCCGTTGAAAACAAAGCAACTAAGATAGCAAAATTGCTGCACTAAAATCTGCTAACACATCGAATTTACATTAATCACGGAATAGGTCCATGTGTTGATATTACGATATTCTATTAAAGCGTTAAGCTTATTTCAGATCTTTTGCTTTACTGCATAACCTGTAAGTAATATAAGCGATGTTACCTTAAGAACTATTTATACGGGACGAGGCAGAAACGTTCCAACTCAGTTCTACTTCTCACACCACTAGCAAAAAATTTCGAAAATGAGACACTATGGTTTTTGGATGTTATATGAGATGTATAATACATAGATCAGGTTCGGATAAAATTAAGTTTTCCTGTTATCCACCTATAGTAAACACTTCTCTTTTCTTGGATATTTTCTGAATGTACAGAAAAAATCGCTTATCATTCCAGTCCCCAAATGTTACAGTTATCTACGACCAATCAGTTTACTTCCTGTTTTATCGAAATTACTTGCGAATATTATGTTTTCTCAATTTAATACTTATTCAATTATCAATAGTCTACTTCTAGATCAACAATCTGGATTTAGAGGTGGCTATAGCACCACGGCAGCCGTTCTATCGGTACATGATACACTTTTATTGCCCTTTGATTTCTCAAAAGCCTTCGATACAATTAACTACGAACTCCTATTATCAAAATTGCATTACTTAGGACTATCCAAGAACACTGATTTTTTTGGCAGAAATTTCTAACATGAGACACTACGCTTTTTGGATGATTTATTTTTATGATATACTTATTTATTTAATGCAAAGATCAGGTTCGGAACTAGAAAAAATTTTGTGGGTAGTTCCATCTGATGAATTTTAATTTTTTCTTGAGGGGTTCGTAAGGTGGATGAACCTATGACCATCTCTGGGGTACCAGCGACTGAAAATTGAAGATCGTGGAGGAGGGGGTCGTCGGTGAGCTGAAGAAATCGTTCCAAATTTTTTCAACTAGTGGGTCTGAAGGAATTCCTAATAAAATGATAAAGTTAAGTTTTCCTGTTATCCAAAAACTTATAACACTTATAATAAACACTTCTCTGAACGTTGGATATTTTCCGAATGTACAGAAAAAAATCGATTATCATTCCAATCACAAAAATTGCTTGCCACAAATGTTACATTTATCTACGACCAATCGGTTTATTTCCTGTTTTATCGAAACTAATTGCGAATATTATGTTTTCACAATTTAATACTTATTCAATTATCAATAGTCTACTTCTAGATCAACAATCTGGATTTAGAGGTGGCTATAGCACGACGGCAGCCGTTCTATCGATACATGATACACTTTTATTGCCCTTTGATTTCTCAAAAGCCTTCGATACAATTAACTACGAACTCCTATTATCAAAATTGCATTACTTAGGACTATCCAAGAACACTGATTTTTTTGGCAGATATTTCTAAAATGAGACACTACGCTTTTTGGATGATATATGAGATGTTTAATACATAGATCAGGTTCGGAACTAGAAAAAATTTTGTGGGCAGTTCCATCTGATGAATTTTAATTTTTTCTTGAGGGGTTCGTAAGGTGGATGAACCTATGACCATCTCTGGGGTATCAGCGACTGAAAATTGAAGATCGTGGAGGAGGGGGTCGTCGGTGAGCTGAAGAAATCGTTTCAAATTTTTTCAACTAGCGGGTCTGAAGGAATTCCTAATAAAATGATAAAGTTAAGTTTTCCTGTTATACAAAACCTTATAACACTTATAATAAACACTTCTCTGAACGTTGGATATTTTCCGAATGTACAGAAAAAATCGATTATCATTCCAATCACAAAAATTGCTTGCCACATATGTTACATTTATCTACGACCAATCGGTTTATTTCCTGTTTTATCGAAATTAATTGCAAAGATCATGTTTTCACAATTTAATACTTACGGCAGCCCTTCTATCGATACATGATACACTTTTATTGCCCTTTGATTTCTCAAAAGCCTTCGATACAATTAACTACGAACTCCTATCATCAAAATTGCATTATTTAGGACTTTCTAAGAATACTGAATTTTTTTAGCACTCTTTGTGAACATAGATTTTCATTAAATGTTTGGGCTGGCATGTTCATTGGACCCTACCTTCTTCCACCTCGACTGACCGGTGAAATTTACTTAGATTTTCTTCGACACAATCTGCCACAATTATTAGAAGATGTTCTTTTAAATGTGAGACAGAATATGTGGTTCCTACATGATGGGGCTCCACCACATTTTAGACGAGAAGTTCATGAACATCTAAATAATGAGTTTTCGATTAGATGGATGGAGGTAATTGAAAGAGTTGGTGTCATGATGGAGCAGTAAATACTCTTAAACTTACTAAGTAATAAACTTCAACAGCGCATTGAAAATGCTTGTGATTTAATTCGTGGACTCGAGGATTTTATTTTCGAAGCTTGTAAAGGTTTGTGGATTCGCCGAGCAAGATGTTGCGTCGATCACATGGGGGCAATTTCAGACAGTTTTTATAAAAACGGTATCAACTAAACTTGATAATGATTTTTTAGAATAATTTTGGAACTAAACTAAATTAGAAATTGCATCTTCTACATATGTAATTGTAACGGTTTCAAGTGATGAACTTTTCTAACCTTGGTTTACGTTATCATCACTTTTATACATCTACCTCCCTTACAATAGTGTACCTGCCAAGCCTAAGCATCATATTAGTATACACTACTATTTACACAATAGTTGGAGGGGGGTCGCATGCACCGAAGCAGTCGCATACCAATAGCCTAAATACCAGGGCACTGCGACTGTTATGAGGAGCTTAAAGAATTTTTATTAATCAGATTTTTGAACTGCCTCAGCTTAGTAGAATTGGGAAAACTCTCCTCAGGTAGGTTGTTCCACAATCTCAATACCCTAGTGACACAGGAGCGGTCGTATTGGCCAGTTCTGAGTGTAACGAAGTTCGACACGGTTAGGATGTGAAGCCGAAGTCAGGCGGGTATGTCCAACAGGCACATCGCGCGGCGGCATCATGGGTGAGACCTTTTTACGTAAAAACGAATGCTCTTTAAATTATGTGAAACTATGCTATAACCAAATATGCTCAATAGTATAACTCTCACAGTTGGCTCACCTAAACTATTGTTATTTGGATGCAGCACTTGTCTTAAGCCGCGTACAGACCGAAAATCCAATGCCGAGCAAACGAATGCAAGCCCATGTGACGTTGGCATTTGTTGTCGGAAGGTATTGGAATGCGCTCGACTACACCTAAATTTAGTTTCAAGTTGGGCCGTGTTGGGTTAAGTTCGGTGCTAATGTCGAGCGTCGAGTCTCCTCTTACCTAATGCAGACAAAAGACTTAATACTAGAAGCGCAACAAATCCTGTTCTGACCAAATCAAACCTCCCCTTAATGTACCGATCAAGGAGCGAACGCCAACAACGACCCTGGAAACCGTTGGCGTAGGTTGGCTCGCTCCGTGTGCCGCCTAGACTACATCATTTATGCTCGATGCTGTCCAGAGGAGGGCTGTCCGACTGATCGATGACTCTTGTCTAACAGACAGTCTTGGGACCCTTTCACACCGGCGGGCTGTCTGCGATCTAGCTCTCTTCAATCGCTACACCAACGGGCTTTGCTCCTCAGAGCTCTCTTCTACGATGCCGCCGCGGGATGTGGCTGCCAGAGAGACCCGTCTGATTTTGGCCTCCCATCCTAACTGTGTCGAGCTTCATACACCAACTGGCCAATATCTCGTACTTATTTTAAATAAGAATTTAGTACATAGTTTGCGATTGATTTGACCAACCTTTGTTGCTAAAATAACTTGTAACGCCTTATTACATAAATTAACCATGGCATATTCCTCAGCAGAAAGAGTTGAAATTATCGAAATAATTCACGGAAATCATCAGTGCGCTAATAGAACAGCAGAAATATATAAATACTTTCATCACACTTTCTCGTAACCGCTGCTCCGTTTCAAGTATGCTGATAAACGAACAAAGAAGTTCAGAGGAGTTAGATCCGGGGAACGCGCTGGTCAGGGCACTTCACTGCAGGTTCCAATCTACCTTCCGGGGAATGTGTGAAAAAAATCCTCTTGAACTTGTCTAGAGTAATGTGCAGGAGCACCATCTTGTTGAAACTAACAGTTATGTACCAAAGGTAAATTATCCAAGCAGTCTTCTAGATCATGTTGCAGAAGTTGGAGGTACCGTTGTGCAGTTAATGAGATATAAATAATTGGCCCCTAGAATTCCGCACCCCATAATAAACCCAAAACATTCTTGATGCCTGGATAGTTTTTTAGTCCGCAGATTTTCTTGAGCCCAGTAATGAGTGTTGCGGCGATTAAAATACCATTATTAGTGACCATACTCTCGTCAGACCATTCTACTTTTGAAGGGAAATTAAAATTTTCTTCATACGTTCGTGTTGTCGACTCACGAAAGTGCTGGCGCCGTTCGCTATTCCCTGGTCCTTAGCAAATCCTGAATTTATAAAGGTGATATCGATTTTTACGCAAAACACATTGGGCTGTGGATTTGAATACTCCTACATTATTCTCAATTTGCCTAGTCAATATATCAGAGCTCTCAGCAACTGCTTGTAAAACACTATTCTGAGCTTTCTCTAAAGATTCATTTTTCCGAGACGTAACAGACTTTTTGAATGAACCATATTAATTTAAATTTCGAGCCAGCTCTAAGAAAATTGACTTACTTGGTTGCCTTCTTTCGGGAGATTTATCAATATACATTCCTTCAGTATTTTTAGTATCTATATAGCACAACATGTATCGCGTCATCATATCTATCTTTTCTTCATTGCTAAAATGACCGCCTCTCATCTTTGATGGTAATAAAGCAATATTAACAATACACAATAATGACAACACTCGGTGACAAGTATTTACGTCAAGCCAAGTATTTGTTTGCTACGCCTACTTAAACAAAAATAGAAAAAAAAAACAGAAAAAATGCATTTTTTCTTATAACCAAGAAAATAAATGCAACATGTGATACATCGTTGAATTCGTATAAAAAATGCTATTAGATACAGGGTGTACTTTTGTCGGACCACATAAAAGATGAAGTTGATGATGGCTTGGCAAAAACAAACCATCGGGCACAAATTTTAAAAATACCATCATTTAGTGGATGAAAAATGCCAATAGAAAAGTTTCATAGGTTCTTTGATATATGATATTGAAATTTTAGCTTTTTACAAATATCTCAGTAATCCATGACATTTTTACAATCTTCTCAACGGCATGTAAATACGCCCCAAAGAACGCATCTTCTTCCTGAATTAAACCTGAGCGGTATCTCTCAGAGGTAGTGAGAACCCCATCCATAGGATCCTTATCTTGGATGCCCTGTAGTAAGAGAATTATGTTCCGTCCTCTTCGAAGTAAATATTTAGAATACATATTGTAGTACCCTCGTAGTAGTACCCAACCCCACGATTTCAAAGCGCGCACGCAGCGAAGGAAAGCTGCAACGTGCCCCCTCCCCCTACCCCTCTCCCTTCTGACCGCCAATAAACCTCCATTCCTTTTTCTCGTGCCAAACTGTTAACACCTCCATCGGCGCGCATTTCTTCGTTTTCAGCGGTGTCGAGGAATCGCTGAACATTTAGGATTAGAAAACAGGACATAAGGTTGGCCGATAGATGTGCATTGTCGAACAAGATACCCACAGACGGTCGCCTGAAGGTTCCTTTCGTCGAGGAGCAAAATTAGGAGGTGGCGTGTAGGCATCCTTTTCTGAAAGGGCGTCACCACCAGGTAACTGTCGACTAACCGATCTGTTTTAGGTGCAAGTTAAATGAATATTAGTATGGATGCCTCACCGGCGCTGCGAACTGTGCCTAACATGACGTTTGGGATAACGTTCTGACACTGTTACTTGGGATAGCAACCTGGATCTAGGTTGTGATAGCCAACTCCATAACTAGGATGAACAAAGACGTTTAGGATAACGCTGAAATATTAAACTCGGTTGCTTGGGGTAGCAACGTGGACCTAGCTTATGATAGCCAACTCCATACCAAGGAAGAACAAAGACGTTTGGGATAACGCTGATACATTAGACTCGGTTGCTTGGGATAGCAACGTGGACCTGGCTTGGGATAGTCAGCTCCACACCAAGAACGAACGAAGGCATTTGGGATAATGTGGAAGCATTAGACTCGGTTGCTTGGGATAGAAACGTGGACCTGGCTTGCGATAGTCCATACCAAGGACGAATGAGGATGTTTGGGATAATGACTTAATACTGAACTCCGTTGCACAAATAACAACACTGAAAGCGTTTTGGACAACGTAGCAACAAGGTATGGTCAACAATATCTAGTCAATTGCTTGTGATAGCAAATTTCATATGGTTTGTGATAACCATAGAACAGGACCGTAAGTTTGAAGATGGCAGGTTAGGAAGTCGTTAAGATATATTTTTCCTTATTACCAGATGGAGATTAGGTTTATTATGCTAGGTTAGCGTTACATTTTGCTTGTGACGACAAATTCCATCTGGTTTGTGATAACCTTAGAACAGCATAATAAGATTGCATAAGACAGTTTAAGAAACCGCCGAAGTACCATTTTTCATTAATAACAAAAATAGATTAGGTTCATCTATGCGAGACTGGCATTAAATTTTGTTTGAGATAGCAAATTCTATCTGGTTTTTGATAGCAATATAGCATTTTTCATCTATAACAGATAAAAATTGGATACATCTATGTGAGACAAGCGGCACATTTTGCTTGGGATAGCAAATTCCATCTGGTCTGTGATAGTAATCTAGCAATATAACATTTTTCATTTATAACAGATAAAAATTGGGTACATCTATGTGAGACTAGCGGTACATTTTGCTTGGGATAGCAAATTCCATCTGGTTTGTGATAGGAATGTAGCAAAATAGCGTTTTTCATTTATAACAGATAAAAGTTGGATACATCTATGTGAGACAAGCGGCACGTTTTGCTTGGGATAGCAAATTCCATCTGGTTTGTGATAGCAATGTAGCAATATAGCATTTTTCATTTATAACAGATAAAAGTTGGGTACATCTATGTGAGACTAGCGGTACATTTTGCTTGGGATAGCAAATTCCATCTGGTTTATGACAACTATGGAACAGTATATTGTAAGGACGCACATGAGAAGTTAGGGAGAAGCCGAAGTACCATTTTTCATTAATGAACGACAGAGATTAGGTACATCTATTGCGAGACTAGCGCTCATTTTGCTTCTGTTGGCAAATTCCACGTGGTTTGCGATAACCATGGAGCAGGTGTGTAATTATGAACACGTCAGGTTAGAAAACCGCCAACGTATATCTGGTGATAAGAAACCAGATAAACAGTGAACACCTTATGCGAGGTTAGCATCACATTTTGCATGTGATAGCACATTTCATCAGGTTTGTGATAACCTTGGAACATCTTTGTCAGAATGTACATGACAGTTTAGGAAACCACTAAAGTACCATTTTTCGTTAATAACAGATTGAGATTAGGTTTTATCTATGTGAGACTAGCGTTACATTTCGCTTGTGATAGCAAATTCCATATGGTTTGGAATAGCCTTCGAACAGGTCAGTAATACGCACATGACAGGTACGAATCAGCTGAAGTACTATTTTTCATTAACAACATATACGTATAGAAATTAGGTACATCTATGGTAGACTAGCGTTACATTTTGCTTGTGATAGCAAATTCCACCTGGCTGATGATAACTATGGAACAAGACTGTACGTATCGGCTCAAAGAAACTGGCAGATGCGGTCAGAGGTATTGAAATATCCAAATCTTAGTTGTATAATTTCTCGGACTGGGACATTCGTTGGCCAGGGAAAAGTCTCTAGTTTTTGGTCACCCGAGAAGAAGATCCCACATGCTAATCATTAAGAACCACTGGTAGTTTTCTTCTGTGGTGAATGCTTTGCTACCGAATTGATGGACTGTCGCATATTATTCCCCATCCTACATCAACAGAATGGAGAGCTTCTAGTTTCCACGTTTCCACGTCTGGACCAGGTTGCGGAAAAACTATGGCAATTGTGTAAAGAGAAAAATAGCCTTCGCGTCACATATAAAATCTAAGAGTAATGCTGATACGGATGAGCTTTTGCGTCAGTGGGACGTGGAAATGGAGTGGGAGCTACACCTGTCACCGTCCTGCTTTTGGTTCATGTATTGTGGGCTTAGATTACGGTAGGACCTTTGTCGGGAAGAAATACATGTCTGGTTTTCTACCTTGAAATTTCTTACCTACAGGTGATAAGAGAACAAGATATAATTGTTTGAGCTAACAGTCTTTTACCCAAAATGTTACTAACGTTGCAGACATAAGATGGTTTTTGAAGGGCACTGACAGGCTGAGGCCATCTCAACTGAAATATAGATACTGTTTTTGTTCTCAACCAACCAAAGGGGTTGCTGGTAAGCTCTGTAGATATTTGAATGAGGAAACCAGCAACATTGCTAGTTCTAACCTCAGGTCAGAGTGTGCAAACTAATTGAAACAGACAACATCGGGATTGGGTTGAATAATATTGAAATTGGGATTTCTCGTTTTTGAAAGTCTCGGGGTCACTCATGTGGCAACCACTTTCAGTTTTACCGTATTTTACGCCCAAATAACTGTGCAATCAGAGTATTTATTTGTCACTGTACATTAACTTTATCATGGTGCATCTGCTCCCAGATGGATGAAGCCGGTTGTAGCAGAGAGTGTCACAATTGACAGCCCACAGTACATGAAATGCGTCTACCTTTCCGCCTGCTCAATCATAGTAGTCTCAGGCTCGCGGCGGGCTGGAGTGTGTTTTCTGAGATACGTCACAAATCTCTGATGCCAAACAATAGCTTTGCTCAAGCGGCATTTGAGGTGAACCAAGTCTCCACAGCTTAAACATAACTATGTTATTACGTGTAATGGATGGTAATTTTTAAACCAGGTACGTCATAGTACCTGTTGCTAAAAGCCCTAACTTGACTTGTTACAATGGAAATGTACATTTAGTTGACACATACATTGCGTACAATTTGTGTAATTGTATACAACATATCGTTTACTATTGAAGAGCGTTAGTAGTATGTTGTTGCAACTAGCATTGAACATCTACGATATTGAAGTCACGTTGAGATGGCAGACGATGTGGACGTATGTGCTATATGTGCTGATAATTTCATTGTTAACAGTAAAGTAATAAAATGCAAGCTGTGTGTGAAATCACTCCATCCTGTGTGTGTTGGATTGAAGGATCTAATCTGCAAGTATCTGTGTGAGTTTGATAATCTGATCTGGTTTTGTGATAACTGCAAACAAACAGGAAACTCTAGCGTCACTAAATCGCAGCTGGATGTTAATAGTGATAGTAATTCGCGCATGTTGATACTGCAAAAAAAATCGAATTTCTTAATAGAGAGAAGGATATCCAGGCTAAATTAATCAGCGAACTCAAGTCTTCCTTGGAGTTACATAAATTCAAATCCGATACGTTACAAAAAGAGCTCAGTGAGGAAAAAAGTGCTATCACTCCAGTAAAAAATATTGTCAGCACGAACACGTATAGTCAGGTATTACAGAAAAATGTAAAGAATGAGAAAAATGTAAAGAATGAGAAAAATGTAGTACAATCGTCCGTTTTACTAGTGAAATCAGCTGATAGGAATAATAGAGATGATTTGTTACAAGTATTGTCAAAAACGATTATTCCTTCTCTTTTATATATATGCATTAGAGGCATGAAAAAAATTAAAGAAGGGGTTGCTGTGTACTGCAAGGGAGATGACGATGTGGCAAAACTCAAAAATGCTGTCAATGGTCAACTAAATGGCCGTTTGACTGCCAACGAGTTGAAAAAATATAACCCCCATCTGCTAGTATAAAATGTGAATTTCTATGATGATATCAAGGATGACAAGATGTTAATTGAGAACATCGTGAGATTTAATGACATGGATGATCATGCTTATTTAAAAGTTATCACCAAAATTGAAAGAACTTATAAAATAGTTCTGGAAGTATCCCCTGATTTAACAGGAGGCTATGTCTGGTTGGGTTGGAGAAAGTGTCCCCTTGTTGATCATCTGCGGATAATCCAGTGCTTCATATGCTGTAAGTTCGGACATATTGCTAAGCAATGCAAATCGTCTACCTCTGCATGCATCAAATGCTCAAGGGATCATATGGCGAATCAGTGTGAGGTCGCAAGTGACCAGGTGATATGTATAAATTGTGTTAGTTATGGTTCTAAGTCACACGTCCAAGTTAATCATGCTGCAAATGATTCTCATTGTCCAGCTTATATGTATAAATTTGAAAAATAGAATTAACGTTGACTAGCAATTAGTTGAGCGTCTCTTCTTTTGTATATATATTTGCTTTATTTTTAACTTTTTATTATTTTTGTTAATATCCCTGAATCCATATGGAACCTGTAAGTATTACGAAGAAGTGCAAAATAGGTTACCTAAATGTAAGATCTCTGATGTCAAGCTTTGACGCATTTACGGACATGATGAATGAGAATGATTTTGACATTCTTGCTCTAAAGGAAACATGGTTAAGCCCTGATATCACAATGGATGTAGTTAACATCAGAAATTTTAACTTTTTTCGCAAGGACAGGTTGTTTCGTGGTGTTTTTTTTTGTGGTGTTTATATTAGACAAGATATACGTGCTGAGATTATTGATGACATCGCACTAAACACAGTTCCGTTTTTAGAGCAGCTATGGGTAAAATTATTTTTCTGTAGGTATATTGTATCGTCTCCCTTCACAAAGGCTAGTTGATTGTACAAATGCCTTAGAAAATATAATGCCTAATGTACTGAGTAATTTTAAAAACATTATTATCCTTGGTGATTTAAATGTAAGATTATTTGCCGATAATACCTTACAACAAAGTTTGGATATGTATGATTTCAAGCAAATTTTTGATGCTCCCACTAGAGTGACAGTACAGCAACTCTCCTGGACCCAATTTTTATTAATTTAGATGCTAATTTGTTGTCCGATCATAGAATTGTGTGCTGTATATTAAACATATCCCGTGTGAAACATGAACAGAAAATGATCACCTTCAGAGATCTCCCACACTTTGATGAGCGATCTTTCATTGATGACCTGGCTACAGTAAATTTTATTGAAATGTGCTATATGAGGAATATTGATGATAAAGTTCAATTTTTAAGTAGCAAGTTAATTGACATCTTCGATCATCACTCTCCTATAAGGACGGTACGCGTGAGTAAGCCGAAAGCGCCGTGGTTGTCGTTGAGACAGCTTCTAACGCAAAAAACGAGAGCATATTATTTATACAAGATAGACAGAAGTCTAGAAAGATTGCAAGTTTTTAATGAACTTAGAAACCTTGCACTATCGTGCATTAGACATGAAAAATGGCGTATCTTGCTCACTTGGAAAAAGGGCGTGATCAGAAAAAATTGTGGTATGAATTGAAAAATATGAAAGCACAGACATCTGATAAACCAAGTATTCCAAACCATCTTGCAGATTCGTTCGATTCTACAAATGCTCCTGATTACGTTTTAAGGTATTATAACGAAAATTTTCCTCATATTAATAAATTTTCTTTCAGGCTTCTAGAGCCTCATGAAGTAGTTTTAAGTCCGATGCAAAAGGTACTGACGTGTTGAGCTTGTCTATGATTAAGCTCAGTCTGCCTGTTTCTCTCATCTACATTACCCAAGGTGGGTACCATGTTAATAGTTGTCTTGAAAGAGGTTATTTCCCTGAAACGTGGAAGCGAGCAATGGTGGTACCAGTTCCACAAAAATCAAATCCAGATGAGTTTGCTGATCTAAGACCTATAAGCCTGTTGCCTTTTTTATCGAAGGTTGTTGAAAAGGCAGCCCACATACAACTAATGCGTTATGCAGAGGAACATATCATCCCATCTAATCAGTATGCTTTTAGGAAATCTTTCCGTACTACTACTTCCCTCTTAAACTTGGTTGATAATATTATTACAGCACTTGATAAAAAAATGGGCGTAGCAGTGATGTCAGTCGATTACTCCAAGGCATTTGACAAAATAAATCATGAGTTGTTAATAGCATAGTTGATGTATTAGTATATAGATCCAATTGCATTGAACTTTTTTCGAAATTATATATCAAATCGATCGCAGTGTGTATCAATTGGGGTCTGTTTTGGGTCCTTGTTGTTTTTGATATATATTGCAGATATGCCTAAGGCTGTGAGTTTTTGTGAACTCCAGTCTTTTGCGGACGATACTCAACTGGTCCACTATTTTGATACTGATGATATGGAAATGGCACAGACATCAGTGAACCATGATATTCAAAAAGTGTATGACTTCTCGAATAACCACAACCTGTCAATAAATCCTGGTCAATCTAGCCTGTTATTTTTTTGGTCGGATCGTAGGAGAGAAGAAATTAAAAGTCAATTAGCTATTAAAATTGGATCTCAAAGACTGTACCCGGTCGATGAAGTTAAAATTCTTGGCGTGGTAATCGATTTCAAACTTACTATAGACTCACCAGCCATGTCAAAAATCTTTTTACTTTAGACTGATATCACTTATAGTGAATATATTCCAATAAAGCAATTTTCAATTCTAAACTAAGGAAAAAACTGTGCTCATCTTTGGTTATGCCGATTTTCAACTACTGTGATATTTTATATTATCCGTGCCTCGATGTTGTTTCTAGAAATCGGATTCAAATTGTGCAAAACAATTATGCTAGGTTCATCTGCGGCGCTTAGACCATGTTTCTGGTAGTCTTATTGAATTAAATTGGACAACAAAAAGCATTATTAAATATCATTACCTTGTTTTCAATCATAAACTAATACTTATGTCAAAACCTATTATATACTTAAGAGAAAAGCTGATCTTTAGGCGTAATATTCATCATAGACATATTAGATTTCCAAATTTGATAACTACACCTATTCACTCCATAGCTTTATTCCTGCGTTCTCTCACGTACTCTGCTGCAATGTTATACAATGCCTTGAGTCCTGAATTCAAAACCATGTCCTTAAATTGCTTCAAGCAAGCTGTCAAATCTCATATCTGCTTGGATCCATAGTCTTAATTAGATTGCTATAGATATATATTGTTAAATGTTTCTTTACTTCCTTGGTGCAACATGTATATATATATTTTTTTTGTTTGATATCTGCTACTTAACAACTTGTTTTTTTTGCATGGGTGGTTAAGTGTAAGAGTAGCATGTTGCTAAATTTCGCCACCATATGTAACTCTTGTTTCTCTGTATGAAACTGCACAGTTTAAATAAAGACGTTTATTATTATTATTATTATCATTATTATTATTATTATTATTATTATTATTATTATTATTATTATTATTTGTTTATTTTCCACAGCCCTATCTATTCAACTGGTTCTGTCCATGTGGGCCGGTTTTGGTTGGTCATTTTCATTATGGTACTTCGAAGATGTTACCCACATCCTAACGAAGTCCATTACCTTATAGTGTCTTACGTAATATGGTTGCTGTACCATACAAAGCAATTTCCTGCACGTCTGCTGTCCTGTGCCTTCCTGGTATGAGATTTAGGTTTTCATGTAGATTGTCTGGGATCGTCCCTAATGCACCTAAAATTACGGGAACTATCTTCGTCCTCAGATTCCACATTCTTTGGATTTCAATTGAGAGATCTTTGTATTTCAATTTCTTTTCAGCTTCTTTGTTTACAACGTTTTCATCGTTGGGGACTGAAACATCTATTAGCAGGCAGGTTTTGTCACGTTGGTTTTTGACGATTATGTCTGGACGGTTCGCGGATATCTCACGATCTGTTTGCACTGGTAAGTCATATATTATGGTAATCTCATCTTTACTAACTACTGGAGTGGGATTGTGATTATACCATTTTTCTTCCACTGCGATCCCAAAGCTTATACAGATGGCATGATGCAAGTATATGCATATTTTATTATGTCGGACCAAGTACTCGTGCTTCGCCAGTTGAGGACAGCCGGATATAAGATGATCTATTGTTTCTGAGTATTGTTTGCACATTCGACATCTATCATTTGCTGTTATTTTGAGGATATGTTTCTCATAATGTCTTGTACGTAAGGCCTGGTCTTGGGCGGCCGTTATCAGGGCCTCTGTTTCACCTTTTACCTTCCCTCTCGTGAGCCACGCAAACGTTTGGCATTCATTAATCCCTGGCCTCTTAATTCTCTTCACGTATTGACCATGAAGCTGCTTTCGTATCCATTTATCCTTCAAGGTATTCCTTGTCATGGCCTTAATATCTGTAGACAGTAATTCTTCTTCATCCTCGACCGCTTGATTTTCTATTTCCGGTAAATGTGTCTTTACAATTTTTATCGCTGACTTGACTACTGACTTTCCAACTCGAGGGTGCCTTTCACATCTCCAAATTTGTCTAACTAACTTATCATTTCTACGGCTTCTTAAATAATTGGCTATGGATACAACTGTATTATCATAAGTCATCTCTAATTGCCTGAGTCCTCTACCTCCTTCTTTACGACTCACATATAGCCTGTCTACATCAGCTCTAGGATGCAGCTGTCCATGAATAGTAAGCATCTTCCTTGTTTTACGATCTAGGTCTGCAATTTCCTTCTGACTCCAATCTATGATTCCAAAACTGTATTCTACTATTGGAACAGCTATACTGTTGATGGCTAGCAGTTTATTTCGTGCTGTTAAGTCTGAACGTAGTACCATCCTAAGCCTTCTTAGATATTCTTTACTGATGGTCTCTTTCATTTCATCATTACACAATTCTGGGTTTTCATAAACTCCAAGATATTTATAGCTTTCTCCAGCATCTAGGTTTTTGATGGTAATATTTGCCTGGACTGTTATGTTTTCCGTTTTTTCCACTTTTCCGTTCTTTATTGTCGCTTTGGCGCACTTATCTAATCCGAAGTTCATATGAATTGTGCTACTGAAGTCGTGAACTATCTTAATTTGCTCTTCAAGCGCTGTGTCCGAACTCGCGTATAGCTTTAAATCATCCATGTACAGAAGATGTGTTGTTGTTATTATTATTATTATTATTATTATTATTATTATTATTATTATTATCGTTATTATTATTATTATTATTATTATTATTATTTTATTTATTATTATTATTATTATTATTATTATTATATGTATTCTAAATATTTACTTCGACGAGGACGGAACATAATTACATGATCAAACGAACTTACCTGTAAGTGATGTTCGATCTTAATTATGTGAAGTCCTTGTCAAAGTAATAGTTCCCTCGCTCCCTATGTACCACCCAATTGTTGCAATAACTTGGCTTTGAAGAAAATGAAGGTTTATAGGCGGCCAGAGAAGAGGAAGGTAGGGGAAAAGGGTGCGGTGCCGCTTTCCTTCACCGCGTGCGTGCTTTAAAATCGTGGGAGTTGGGTACTACTACGAGGGTACTACGATATGTATCCTAAATATTTACTTTGACGAGGACTTCACATAATTAAGATCGAACATCACTTACAGGTAAGTTCGGTTGATCATGTAATTAGCCGGAATTTTAATAAACAGCAAACCAGGCAATCCTACCAACACCTTATAACTACATGTGTTTCGCCTATACCCATCTTCACCGTTGAATACCTAGACAATGCAGTTCAAGAAATGTTGATAGGATTCTTTACCTTTGGATGAATGTGTGTAGAATATATTTAAAGCTTTAGCTTTAGAATTCGCCAAAGGCTTTAGAAGGGTGTGTGTAAAATATATTGAGAAAACTAAGAGAGTCACTTGTCTTATCAAACAGCAAGTCTGTCAGTCCTTTCAACACGTTATACTCGTGATTCGTCCGTGCTTATCTTCACTGTCAAATGCCTATCAAATCTATATGATAGAATTCGCCAAAGGGTATCCTTTAGCTGAGTGTGTGTAAAATATGTTGACAACACCACCTAACGTACTGGTTTTAGTGAACAGCAAGCCAGACAGTCATCTCAATATTGTATACAAGTCATTCGCCTGTGCCCATCTTCTCTGTCGAATGCCCATAAAGTCTAAAAAGGAGCCTCACCTTTAGAATTCGCCAAAAGGTATCCTTTAGATGAGCATGTGTAAAATATATTGAGAAAACTAATCGATCTACTGGTTCTATTAAACAGTAAGCCAGTCAGTCCTCTCAATACGTTATACACGTAATTCGTCTGTGATTATCTTCTCGGGCAAATGCCCATAAAATTTAGTACAATTCTGAAAAGTAGTCTTACCTTCAGAATTCCCCAAAAGGAATCCTTTAGCTCAGTGTGTGCAAAATATACTGAGAGAACTAAGCGATCAACTGGTTTTAATAAACAGCAAGCGCGTCAGTCCTCTCAATACGTTATACACGTCACTTATCTGTGCCTATCTTCTCTGTGAAATGCCCATTAAGTCTAGTACAATTCAAAAAGGGAGCGTTACCTATAGAATTCACCAAATGATATCCTTTAGATGAGTGTGTGTAAAATATATTGTAACAAGAATGAATAGTACTATTGGCGCCATCTGCTGGGGACCGCGCCAGACTCTCCTACTCGCCAGAGCTTCATGGCCGATCTCTGTTTTTACGCGGATCGTGACGCCTGGCGACATCTGTTGAGGACCGTGCCAGTAACTCGCCTTCTAGATCGACGCGAAGTGACCTCGACAATTCTGGAATGCCGCTATGTGGCTCACCGGAATCTTCTCGAACCAACGATGCGGACTATATAACTCGACGGCAGGGAGAGGGAAGCAGAATAGAGTATAGCAGAGTGGAGTATAGTTCAGTCAATGGCGCGACATAAGAATTAGTCAGACATAAATAGTGGTGTACATATATGTTCTATCTAGTCAAGTTAAATAAATTAGTGCATTTCTTTTTGAGGAATCTAGTGTTTTAATCCACACCCAAAAGAACCCAGAAAAACGCTACATTGGTGTCAGGAGTGGGGTGCGGATTATTGAAAATTTAGTGAAAATAAGTCGGACGATCAATGAAGGAAGATTGGCGCGATTGGTTGATTTGAAAATTGCCGATTTAGAGAGAGAGAGAGAGCTGGAGGAAAGAGAGTGCGACACGGCTGCAAAGAAAGCAGAATAACAGGAGCGGCTTTGTCAAGTACTGATTGAGGAAGGTGAAAAGCCGGATATTTTCATTTTTACCGGTGCTGGGATATTGGTTTAATGCTGCAAACCCTTTCGACCAAGTTAGAAAACAAGCTCATGGAAAATTGAGCCAGCCTAGAAGGAAACCTCTTGGAGTTACAAGAAGGTACAGCCTAATTAGAAGAGAAGTTTCTGGAAAATACTGCCAATTGGAAGATCAAATTATGGAGAAATCTTGCGAGTTGGAAAAACGGATTTTTACCCTGGAGGATAGAATTCAAGAAGTGCAAGGCAAATTTGCCTATTTAGATGACAAGACCATCGAGGTTGGAGCTTGTGTTGGGTCAGCTGGCCATCTACGAATGAAACAGCCGCAATTTGATGGTACACCGCCTTGGAAAGTCTACCGGCGTCAGTTTGAGGCAGCCGCAAATGCAAATGGTTGGTCATCGACAGAAAAGGCAACTGCATTCACTTTGGCCCTACGAGGAGCTGCTGCAGCTATTCTTCAAAGAATATCACCCGAAGAGCAAAAGGTTTACGATCAACTAGTAGGACATTTGGAGATGCGATATGTCGGTTCCAGAAGTCAGGCGAGTTCTTGTACGAGTTCGAAGCGGATATTGCGCGGTTGGTACGATTAGCATATCCCGATCTTCAGGAAAAGATAATGGAGCGATTGGCAGTTCAAGCATTCCTGGATGGACTTCGTGATGATGAACTGAGGCAAGCCTTACTACTAGCACATTCACCTAAGCTAGTAGAGGCGCTAACTCGGGCCTTAGAATTCAAAGCCCCTAAAAATACAAATAAAAGCCAGGTCCGAGTCCGCCAGATGGTACCAGGAGACAACGAGTTCGAAGAGTCCGTCAAGGGCATTGTTAAGGAACTTGATGGTAAACGTCGCCGTCGCCGCCAGAACAGCAAGTTGGAATTTTGGAAATGTGGAAAAATAGGCCAACTTAGGAGACTCTGCCCTGAAAGTGCTGGTCTTCATCTGGCTAATCCGGAAAACTAAGGGAGGTCGATGTGAAGGGGCTGTCGTCGACCTGTAGCCAACAAGCCCCATCAGTGAATACCGTCCATGTCTCCTCGCTTAAACATCAGTCTAATAGTGTTCTTGTCGATGCTTTTGTGGATGGGACTCTCCACACCGTACTGCTGCATACAGGTGCGACAAAGACTATCATAAGGCCCGACATCGGCGAAGATCCGACCATCCAAATGGCGACTACGATGGGCGCCGGGAGACCAAGAAAACGTGTACGGTGAAGTAAACATCGCATTTGGAATAGGAAAAGCTACATTCGAACATCCGGCGATAGTAAATGATATTGAGGACGATTTAATCATCGAAATGGACATCATGGACACAAAGGGCTTCGTGTTGAACTTTAAGCAAGGAATCTTGAGACTCAACAATGAGGAGGTCATTTTACACCGCGAAAGGAATGGAAACGTACGAGTTCTATTGCCTGAAAACACCGTGATCCCAGAACGAAGCGAAGTTGTATTGAATGGCTCGGTAGAGGGCTAGACTACAGATAGAGAAATAGTCATGTTTGAACATAGGATGCATGACGAGGCTATTGGCCGAGGGATAGCAGCTACACTCTTGTGCGTGCAAACTATTCCTGTGAGACTAATGAATGTCAGTCATTACCCTTCAAAACTTACTTCATTAAAGGAGGTTTCGGAGCTGGGACACTGGTGTCCAGTTTCTGCAGTCATTCGAAATACGCCAGCTGAGGCAAACTCAGGAGTCATTCCTAAGGAACTGGAACATCTTTTGGAGAAAATAAAGTTGATGCTCCAGAACAAGAGACGAAATTTTAATTATGCCATCTTGAAGAGGAAAAAGGTGGCAATGTTAATGTGCAATTTATTTGAGCTCTCACTACAAATAAACTCGGGAAAATATCGGAACGATCTCGAGAACATTCATTTTTTTCCGTTTCTCAAGCAGTACTTTCAATTTCGAAACTTTCCGAGCTGCAATTCGTTAACTACCTAGATATGCAACTTTGTCCCCGTTTAAGCAACGTATCTATTACAGTCTCCGAGATTCTATTGATGAGGGTCGAATTTGAAACACCCTGTATATAAAAGCTAAAAGATACACATTAATCACGAGATAACGGAAGCTATTTGACCTACAAACATCAATATTGGCAGGAAGGTAGGTTATCGACAGGACATTTCAGCTAAGAACGAATTTTGAGGCCGTGCCAAATTAAGGGATTAAAGTTTGTTTGAAAATGCCTGAAGGCGGCTCCGACGCAGTGAGTTTTAGGCCATTTACAAGGGTTCAGCGACTTCGAAACTGAAGCTCCATTTTTCTATATATTTGAATAATATTTGTACAGTATGTTCAGAGCCCAGGGTGCTATAGTGCCACTTTTCTAAAAAAAAAAAAAATGGTTCAAGAGTTATGGTGGGTGGAAGTGCAGATAATTGTTGTTCGACTTTTCGATTTTTTAAAAATAATCCAGAGGAAAAAACGAAAAAGTGGCTCTATAGCACCCTGTGGAGTCTTGTTTTTAGTGCACTGTGAAAATTTCATTGAAAAATATTCAAAAATGAAGCGTCAATTTTGAAGCGCGAAAACCTCTGCAAATAGGCCTTATACACGAATTTTATCCACTATCTCGTGCTGCCAGTCGAAGCAACGCGGCGGTGAGTACGGACTAAGAAAGGACGTATTCAGATAATTTGTTGTCCCAAGTTAAACAATAGCAGTTCTGACGTCGGTCGTTCGAGATAAACATCGGACCATTAAGTGACATTTTTAATAGACTTCAATGAAAGAGGGGACATTTTTAATCGATTTTGATCATTTCTTTTTATACAATAGGCCATACTTCAGAGGTGATCCCACAAAAAATCATTTTTGTTCAATCACCCCAATATGGATATCAAATGGAAACACTTGTACAATACAGTAATACGAAAACCGTTTCAGATCAAGATGGCGGCCGACACAAAATGGCAGATAACATACTTTAACAAAATCTTGTTAATATGTCAAATAAGAGTCGTCGCCTTGTAGAATACAGTACTTCACTAAAAATTTGATTCCAAGATTGCCGCCGTTTCGAAATTGCGAGTTACATATTTTTGCACAAAACCCCCAATTTACATATCAAATGAAAAGACTTGACATGTGTGGTAAAATACAGAACTTTGTGACCAAAAGTTTCCAGGTGGTTCCAGGGGGAGGCGGTAATCTTTTTAGTTAAAAATAATAATTATAGTGAACGCATTTAACACAAATAAAATGTCACTTGCTGTTTAGCCTTAACCTTATGAAGTATCGTAAAATAAACTCAACACGATAAGCGCCATGAGTTATAATGCGTGTGTACCTCATTTGGCACTTTAGGCCTCGTGACACACATGATATGTCTCACTGCTGGCAGTTATATTTGGCCGCGTAACGTTAGACGTGTGCCATGCTGATGTGATTTTCTTACGGGAACCAAGAGTACGTGGGTACGAGGGACCAAATTATACTCAATTGGAAATGAAAACATTAAAAAACGCGTTGTTTATAGAGTTTTACAAAAAGAGGAGATTCTATTCAAATCTAAAACAAAAAGTAAATCTTATAAAATAATCAGACATGCTCATTCAAAAATGAACAAAGTAATTTCACAGCAAATCAGTAATAGGAATAAACAAAATAACGGTATAAATAAATAGTAATACAGATAAATATGGAATTACTACAACTCCTATCTGATTCACTACCACTTGGAGAATACGCATCAGATACCTATACATACCCACATACCTCACTACTGCCACTCTCTTCATCCGATAGTAGTTCATTCCACAATTGTTCAAGTCTTTTTTGCTCCGCTTCGTAATGCGACATCACTAAATTTGGTATTCAATAGTTTATAAACAGCAAAGCAATTTGGACAAGATGACGTACAATATCAACAACGCTTCAATAATAAATGACACGAAACAGTGCTCAACGCGCGACATGATGCAAGTCTTGACTTGCAATAAACGCGACACGACTTATGTGCCACGTGGCCCGACTGGTCTGTGGGCCGCGCGACATACAAATAGTACCTCAGAAAAAAAAATAAAATCAAAAAAAAGGGGAAAAATTATAGGATTTGAGAAAAAAGTCAAGTCAAAATATTAAACCGAAACTTAAAACAAGATAATTTGACAATAATAACAGTTTGGCCCAGTGGACTGGATTTTCAGATTCTACTGTGGCGCTTAACGTGTCAATGTGACATTTCAATATTCGCCATCTAACAGACTAGATAAAGCTAGCTCGTAGCCGATGCTACGTGCTATTGAGCCTGAGGATTGACTTTTATTTACATAAACAATATATACATAATATACAATAAATAGTGAACGTCTGGTACTAGTACCAAAATGGAAGAGATTAGCATAACATCTCGCACATCGCTGCTAATGCGAGATCTGCACAGCGCATTTGCCGACACGGAGAGGTTAGTAACGGCGTACAATGTAATATGCTAATCTATTCCATCTTGGTACTCGAGTACAGCAAAAATAGCCAATTCTCAAGAACTCTTTTTCTTGTTCAAACGGTTCTCTTGTGCCTTCGAGATCGCATCGGGATTGCGGATTGGCATATTTCTGCTTTTCCTGGGATCGACCAGTTCTGGGAGCAGGCAGTTCATGTTGAAGAATTTCAATTTCTCTTCCATTTCATTTTTCCAGAAAACGTCGTCCCTTTGAATGACGTCTATTTTCAAACCATACGGGGTCCAAACACCAAGATCACAGTACTCTCTTTGTGCAACATGTAGCTGCCCTTGAATTTGGTATTACCACTTGTTTTTTATTTATTTCATCGTTTATCCAAAACGTAATTTTTTTGTTCAGAATGCCCTCTTCAGGGGTCATTTCTCTGGCCGACCATGGACATTTAATTGCTAGCAGATCTTTTTCGCCTATCAAACCATCTGGCGATGGTGCCAGAAATGGATGGGTCCTATCAATAAACAACCCGCAAGATTGTATTTTTGATTGCGAATATGATTTCTCTATTTCTGCCTTTGCCACGCTTTCATGCTTTTTTCCATAGTCCCATGCCTTGCTAAAGAATTCGGTTGGGTATATTATGGCGTTTACTAGAACTTTGCAACTTGTTGTATCTCTTCTTCTACAAACCTCACCAAACCGAGACGCAGTTAACCTCATTCTTCGATGAAGACGCCACAAATTGCAATCCTGAGATTTTGTGGCTTGCTCGATCTGGGAAATTTCGGAATCGGTTTTTGCAAGTTTTTCAAGAATTCCACCTTGGCAGCCTCTATACCTTCGTCGCTCATGTCAGGCTTCTCACAGAATTCCCCATAGGATGCGTTCTCTTTAGTATCACTATCTCTGATTTTAATTTTCCTTGGTTTCAGCTTCCTTTTCCGATTTTTATACGTTCTCCTTTCTTCAACTTTAGCAATCAAAGAGGTTGGACTGAAACTAGGAAGTATCCACTTTTGGATTACACAAACAGGACGCTGTGTATTGTGGCTCACTACGGCTGCAGCACATCTTCCTTGGTAGGATCTCTTCTTACGATAATTAATCCGTTTACCCCCAATGAATTTAGCTATGATTGAGTTAAACTCCTCTACAATATTATTATCGACGTCATAAAGTAAACTTACTGCATTTTTAATCAGAATTGCCTGAAATGATATCAGCCTCTGGTGCAAATCTTAAAAAAAAATGGAATAAAACAAAGTTGCTATTAAACATGCATCCAATAGGCCAACGCTGTACCTCTCGCGTAATTATCATATTGATGCATGGAAAGTACTGTGTCAATATATTTCCCATATAACACAACCCTACCTGTCATTTTCAGATCACTCATCGTGGTTCCATGTGCAACATATGGCTTATTGCAAAAGTAACGTATGTTTTGGCAGTCCTTATGCTCACCAAATATATGGCTAATGGAGTTTTGTATACGTATATCCTTTTTTAAGCCCTCTACGTTGTGAGTAAATTCAATATTTTCACTTTTCCGATAGGACACGGATTTACTGATTGCCCATCGTAGTTTTAATTGATTTTGCTATAATATTATTTAGTATATTTCATGAAACAGCTAAAGTACTATCTTCTCCAAATTAATGTTGTTTTTTAAATACAGAAATACATTTCGTACATCTATCAGGATGAATAAAATTAAAATGAAAAAGCACGTCTGTGTCGGGTCGACACACCTGAATCTGCTTACGCAAAACAAGAGGTCCTGCTGAAGTATCCTTGATTAGATCTCGGATTTTCCTCGAATAATTCCTCAGCAGATGATTTTTACATTCAATTTTTTCTACTATGACATCTTCATACGGATGAGGGTCGAGAAGTCGTTTGTAGCAGTTACTATCACCATCAGCAATCAACTTATCATATTGTAACGGTTTCACCGTCCGATCGTATTTATTAAATCACTTCTCGATTATCATTTCATTAATCCCATCTCTAGCTTTTTTGCTTGGAAAATTTTCCGCTTGGAGCGCTTGATGCGGAGTTCCTGATCTGCGATCTTCCTCGCGCTTCTTTTTCACTTGAGCCGCCGATCGAACAACGGCTAGAAATTTCTTCTCAGTAGCACAAGGTTATATAGCACCATGTGCTAGAATTTTCTAGAATGTGTGTCCGTATAGGACAAAAATGATTGGGGCCACCCCCTTTCTCTT